>VYXF01001429.1:832168-881230 GCA_013397295.1 Polioptila caerulea
CCCTCCCCTGAGCCAGTGTAAAACCCCCTCCCAAGAGGGGATTGTTTGAGAAGTATCCAAGAGTCCCTTCATTAAGGTTTCGTCCTTCCAAGCTCGTGGCTTCCTGGAATTATCTCGCGGGTGCCTCTCCTTCCCTCCGCCTCGCCACACTCCCTCGATGCTTTCATGAACCCCGTGAAAGGCACGGCGTGACCCTGATGCCGCAGCCTGGGCTGCATTTGGGACTGAGCTGGCACAGCCTCTCCTGGAGCTGCCCACTCGTGACGCGCTGCGCGGCCGGGTGGAGAGAACAACCACCGCAAGAGCTGGCCGGGGAACCGCAGCGCGGCATCTGGTGGGCACCACTGAGCAGAGCCAGGCCCATCCTCTTGGCACCCTCCCTTCAGATATTGATATATCTGAAGGTGCCCTCTCAGTCCTCTCCTCCTGAGGCTGAACTGTCCCAGCTCCCTCAGATTTTCCCTGTAAGAGTTGCTCCAGTCTCTTCATCACCTTTGGCACCCTCTGCTGGACCCATCCCAGGAGCTCCACGTTTCTCTTGTGCTGAGGAGCCCAGAACTGGACACAACATTCGTGGTTTGCCCCACCAGGGCTGAGTAGAGAGGCAGGATAACCTCCCTCAACCTGCTGGCTACGTTCTTCCCAATGCATGCCAGGATACCCATGGCCCTCCTGGCCACCAGGGCACCACTGGGTCATGCACAGCTTGTCCATCAGGACACACAGGTCCTTCTCCATGGAGCTGGTTTCCAGCATGTTGGCTCCAATCCTGTGCTGGTGCATTTTGGGTTTATTTTAACTGAAAAGCAATGTGAAAGTCTTATCCTTTTCAAACTAAAAAGCAAGCAGACCTTAAGTGCAAAACCACAAAAGTTCACAACTGATTCAAATGATTTAAAACCGTCCACAGTGAGATGATTACTTGACAATTATTGATTACTGAGGGCACAGTAAGTGACAAAGAATTCAGTGTCAAATATTTAGAGGCAGCAGGAGTTTGGTTTTGCTTTGGCTAGTATTATACCAGCAATGGACAGGAAGGATTTTTCCCTAAAAATTGAATTTAGGCAGAAAGTCGGTTTGTTTCTCTTTTTCCTCCAATTATACAATCATTCATGTTCTTACAAAGAATTCTGTCAATAATGCACATTTCCTGACACAGAAAGTATGGATTAGAAGGTTTCGGTAAAAAATCCAAAGAAACCTGTAAAAATTGATGAAATCACAAAAAAAGTTGTCTGGAATATTGCAACTAAGCCAGGTAAGTAAGGTTTAGAAGGGCCATTATTATTATTATTATTATTATTATTATTATTATTATTATTATTATTATACCTTTCTCTTTTTGTAGACCATTCCCTAGAGAATGCTGAAACTCATATAGACACCGCTCCCACTCACTGAATATATTGTATTGAATCATTTATAAAATGCTTTCCCATGGACTACACAGGATTTATAAATAAGTCTCAAGCAGGTAAAAAATCAGAGAAATTGTTCAACTGACCAGGAACAGACTTAAAGGAAGAAGGGGATTTTGCCCTAGAGAGAAGATATTCTTTTCTCTCTATACAAGTTAAGGGAGCTATAATTCAAGAAGTTCAGAATAAATTATTAATTCTGACTTGTAGCAGAAATTGATAAAACAGATTTTAAAAATACAGTAAGAAATTCACTAATGGCTTGAAGCACAGTGTCCCCCTGTGAGTTTATACTCCCTTAATCCACAACCTTCCAGTGTGTAGGAGCCGTGTGCTCTCCCACCAAAGGCACATATATTCACCCACCCCTCGACACTGCCTTGCTGGGGTGACTGCTGTGGCAGATTGAGAGTCCCCAGGGGAAGTGTGAGGATCTGCTAAACTGCTAGCAAAACACTTGGAAATGGCTTTCTTTCCCAATAATTTTCAGGGAAGCAGTCAGTTCCTGTTTAGGCAGCTTGGGCACAGTCCACGCCCAGGTCTGTCCCTGCAGGAGGCACAGGTTTAGAGCAGCATAAACTCTCCCATGGTCCTGCCCAGCCAAAGCATTCTGGCTTAACAGCTCAGGCTCTGAGCTGTGGAAGCAGGACTCTGCTCTCCTGTCAGGAAGGTGAGCCATATTTTTTAGCTGGTAGAATATTTTGAAAAGTAATGCAGTATTATCATAATGCAATTGAAACACCCTTGGTGGCAAGACAGGGGGGGAGAGAGGGAGAGGAGAGAGAGAGAGGGAGAGAGAGAGAGAGAGAGGGAGAGAATGAGAGATTTCTTCAGCCAGTCAAAATTGCTGGGGATCCACATTGCCTTTACTATGGTAGTATGGAGTTTGGGCTCCACATCCTCACCCAGAAATGATGTCAAGGAAGGGTTTACTGTCTTATAATTGTTTTATCCTACATTCTTCTTCCCACTCATATTCCCTACTGCAACACTGGCACCCTCTGAGCAATGAAAGGAGACAGTTAGTGAATGAGGTCTTATTTAAAATCAGTGAATATTTAATTTCCTTTATCTGTTGTCTACCGGGAGAACAGGAATGTATCAACATTCTTCTGTTAAACAAATGTATAGCCCTCAAGATGCTATAGGACTCACTATAGGACACAAAAGGACTCTGTGGCATAATACTAGGATTTCCCTTTTCATTTGTCCCCCCTTCACCCAAAGTTGGCTTGCTGTAGCCTAAATATATAATTTTTCCTATATATATACTCATGGCCAATAAGTAGTTATATAACCATTAACTCACTTTTCCCATCAGAATTGTTTGGCAGATGGAAATGTGACACTGGTTGGGTTCTTTTCTGCAGTGAAATTAACATTTTTTTTTCTTACATTCTTGGGTTCTCACTCTTATGCTGGGTTCAAACATTTCCAGATTTAGTGTCAGTAAGGAATTTTCCTTAGGTGAGGTTGGTGGGGACAAAGTGCAACAGGGTACATGTGCACCATAAGCTCATTTAGTTTATTTTATCCAATGGATTCCCTGCTGTTGCTCCGGGCTCCAGCACTGTTGCTATTTCAATTCCACTTGATCTTTACCTATGGTGCATCCATATTTATATCTACAGAGAATTAAGTGTCTTAGCTTATAACTGAGGTTACTGAGTTCATTATGGGGACATATTTCAGGTCCTGTCCCTTATGGCTTTAAATTCCCTGTAAGATATAGTGAAATACTTCCATAACCTAAAACACTGTGTACTTTCTAAAGCAAGACCTTTCTACAGTTCATGTTTTGACAATGAAGTTGCGAATTTATACCACAAAAATATTTTTCCCAAATGTAGAATTCAGAAGACAACACTGAGTACATTTATTTCTTTCCATTGCTGTTTTCATACATATTTCTCTCTGTCTGTCTCTCTCTCACACACACACATCATCATTTACTTGATATCTTCTTTTCTGCTCAATATACTAAACTGAGGGCAAAATCTGGCTATTAGACATGTGTTTGTAATACTGGAAACAACATAATGAAAGGACACCCTTTCATTAATGTCTTTTATGTCCATTCCTATTGTTCTGCTAATAATGTGAGAAACTCAACAGGGGTCAAAATTCATCCTGACCCAAAACCTATTGTGTTGGCTTCAGATTCTCTTTTACTCTACAAAGAGAAGGGGAGAGACTGAAACATAATTTTCCTTTTCCTCCAGTTATTCTAAAGTTTTGGAAAGTATTGCTCTACAGTTAAAGATGCTTTGGGCTGCATGTGTGAACAGCTTGCAGAGACTACGACATAATCTAATGAATGCTATACTTGAAGGGTTGACCTCATTAATTGGCACTGTAATATCCGCCTGATCCCTTCCTTCCTGCTTCCCAAGAGAAGTGTCAACATTTAAAATTCAAGATTTTCCTGCTGATATTTTTTATGGGATAAATAATTTGATTCATAAGACTTTGAATTATGATTGAATTGACTTATTCAATCACAATGTGATTACAATGGAGTTTCTCTCTGAAGAGCAAGTACAAATTCCTAACTGGGATTTTTGGAAGAACTCACTCACTCTATTTCTCTGTTGGCAAAGTCTAAGTATTGCAGTGCAGGACTGTGAAGAAAGCTGAGCTCACTTAAGTTCAGTGTGGAAAAGGTAAGAAATATCTTGTGAGCCTTTAGACAACAGCTGCAAAAGGAAAATTTCAACCTAAGTTATTCATGATGATATTTTATGACCAACACAGAAAATTGTTCTGGACTTTTTCTTGAAAATGGAAAAAAAAAAAAGAAAACCGAAACCCCAAACTTTACTATTTTTTATGTTATTCTGGTATCATAGGCAGGAATGAAAAAAATCCCCAGTAAATCCCTCTTGCCCAAGAGAGTTTATCATTCCATGTTTGGCTCAAGTGACAGTTTAGATTTCAATGTGCACATCTAGGAGCATGTGAGAAAGATAATTCCTGATCGCTTCTAAACACAAGCAGTATTCTTCTGAAAATGCCAGTAGCTCTTTGGCTGCCAATACTCACTGGAGATATGTTTTCTAGAAAAGATATTACTTGTTATTTTAAGTTATTAATAAACAATTTTTAAAATTTCTTAAATTTATCTCTGTTTCAGTCATTCACATAATTTTTTTTTCCTTTTCAAAAAGTTCTGCCAAGAAAATATAGCTGTATATTTGCAATTTTTGCTCCTCTTTTGCTTCTGCTCATTCTGTTTATCAATTTCTAAACATCCCAGAGCAACAGACCTCTCTCACCCCAGGAGACCATCTATAGAAAGATTACAGTCTTTAAAGATGCACAATTCAATGCATAAAATATATTGCCATCCACTATTTATTTTCTCAAAACTACTAGGTTATAAACTGCTAAAGAAGGAAAACCTGTATATAGAATTCAGGTGAATAAATAAATTATATTTATATTATTATAGAAATAAATGTCCTTCCTAGTACAGTGTCAAAAATGTAAGAAAATAGCAACAGTGAATGGCAGAATGTTATCCCAGGAATGAACTCTGCTTGATCAATCTCATACCACCTTGCAACTTTTCTGATTTCTTAATACATTCTTGTGACCTACAGAGATCTCAGAAATATAGATTCTTTTCAACTTTGCCATTACCCGCAAAGAAATCTAATGGCAGAAAACAATGGGTCATCTTAGCAGAGTATGACAGCTTGAAAAATATAAAAAGAAAAATTTGCTGAAATTTATGGACAAGAGAAAAAATATCCCTCTTTAAAAGAGGAAATTTTCTGCCCACAACCATGTGCTTAGAATATCTCCAAAACAAAAATTAACACAGAAGATGGTTTCTCATGATATCCCAGGGGAAATCAAGAAAAGCATTTTTCAAGCAATTGAGGTAACATAATATCAAAGATACATTTATAAAAAACAAAAAGTAATAAGTGTCGAAGAGTCTCTGCCTCAGTGAATTCTGCGGTTATTAGTTAGGCTTTAATTCACTGCAACTCTCTTCCCAGTGGACTGGCAATTAATGATTCTGTTGGCTATTTAAGAGTCATGGCAGAATACTGTGCTGGAAGAAACACACTCTAATTTCCATTGTTCTGGCCTTGCAATGATATTGGGTAGGATTACTCCATTCTGCCCTTCTCACACACAACCTAAAGGGCAACATACACTTCTAGCAGACACTCACAATAATTCAATCTCTTCTCATATGGTCATGTGTAACAGGATTCAGTTGTAAGTGTAAAAGATTGCTGCTGGTTTTAGCATGAACATCACAGTGATGGGTTGAGCAGTCAGAAGACCTTTTTACATCCTCCAGGTGTACATCCCACAGTGACTGCATGGGACCATCCTGCATCCCACAGGGTGATCCCACCAATCTTAAGAGGTAGTCTTATCCAGTAGTAAAAATGATGAAATAACTATGTTAGAAAATTGCAAAATGTTATTTAGAGGGCTTGAAAAATCTTGCTTGGAAGTGATCAGATTAAAAAATTATCAAAAAAACCCCAAACTCCACTCCAAATGTATATTTTCCTAAGATGCATACTGTAGGAAGTTAAAAACAATAGGAATTAAGGTCTTGGCTTATATGTCCCTTTTTCTTGCAATTCTTTTAAGGCTTTGATATTTTCCATTCACTTATTGTCTCTATATGTAGACACATTTTTATAACCCTTTCTTCTACAGACAGACCTCAATTTATTATTGACAATCTACTGAATACCCATCTTTTCCCTAAATCAACATATTTAATATATAAGTAATCCTTTTCATCCCCAGTGCAAGCACGAATGGCAACAAACCCCACCTGCCTGGTAAGAGTCATAGACATTTCTCTGCTGATAAGGCATTCAGCATCTCCCAGATCATAGGTTAATTAACTGAGTACTAGAACCCATATACATCCACTCACACAAAGAGTATATTCTAATTTTACCATTTTCACTTAATTCAGATGTTATCATAAGGAAAACCTGTTGCACTCAATGTGTATTATTTTTACATATACTCCCCTAAAGGATCTAAGTCTTCAAAAGTTAGTTACACAGCCAAATATTTTGCACACAGAGTAATCAATATCTATAATATGAAGACATGGTCTTCCACAACCTTTGACAAAGAGCACTTCCAAAATATAAAAAAGGAGAAAAAGTTCTGTATGATCCCTGAAGAAGATATACTCAGATAAGTTGTAGATTATCCAGACACATACACCAGTGATATAATTTCATACATTTCCATAGGAATATCTTCACCTTAGATGTGTCCCTAAACTAGAAGCAAGTTCTTGTGGGTTGTCATTCTTTCTGAGAGTCTCTGATCCTCAACAGGCAATTTCCCAAAATCACCTGTTGATCACCTTCACTGATCTATTCTCTATGGAAAACAACTAATAATTTTTAAAATACAATATTTTTTAATTCAATTTTGCTTTATTCCAAGGTTTTATTTTAACTTTTTCAATTGCCAGAGGAGTTTGTGTTTCTTTTGGAGATAAATAAATACTCAAGAATATCAGTCTTCCTTTACAGAAAAAAAAAATAACTCTGGACTCAGTGATGTAATATTGAAAAATGAAAACTGAATGAAAAAGTGTCTGGATTTTGAAAAAATTATCTAGATTGGATGGAGACTTGAGCAATCCAGTGTAGTGCATGCCCCTGCCCATGATAGGGGGGATGGAACTCAGTGATCCTTGAAGACCATTGCAACCCAAACGATTCTACAGTTCTTTGATACGATGAAACAAATTTTCTACACATATTACAGACAATTGGCAAAAAATTGGTCCTTTTTAAAAGGGGTGTCAGACCTTACAACACACCAGCTTTTGTTGCCAGTTTTGCAGTCCTTAATGCCCTGGCATTTAAATATAAATTTGTATATTTTTCTCATTCTAGGCATTTGATTGAATGTGCACCCTGTATGAGATGGGAATAGGAATCATCTTGTAGAAGTTCCATATTAGAGTACCTGTATGACTGATCAGCTCTGTCCCTATCCTGAGGGAGAGGTAAAGAGCAGGCAAGGGACACATTTTGAGACATGCTTACCACACACACTGATAGTGATAGGTTCTGAAACACAAAGCAAACCTTCAAGGAATACACCAGTGATCTTCAGCTGCTGCACCTTTTGAATGTGTTAATGATTTAAAAGCTATTGCATCATCACCTGGTAAAGACTTTGCCCAAGCATGAAAACATAGAGTGGGTGCTGAGAAGATAGTCCATGTAATCTTATCCTGTTCATAAACATTAACTTTTTAGTCTGTATCTATTTCCAAGTGTCTTTGAAATTCTTATTGTCCTTTTTTTAAAGTGGCTGAATAAGGATAGATATAAACATTGGCATGTATACATGCTGAGCTCAAAGCTGAAGGACAAAAATGATGGGCTGTTGTCATTGCATTACCATGCAATTGCTGTGCAGCTTTCTTTAGCCTTGTAATTCAGGAGGTCATATAAAATAGCCAGGAAGGTCCCTTTTAATTGGAAAATCCATTAAATCGACAGGGAGGGGTGGGAAATGTATACTATGAAAAATACAAGCATTAACCTAATTTTTGCTCGAAATCATATGCTGGAAAATATTTACCAGAAATAAACAGAGCTCAAGGCAAGGGTCAAGCAGCAGAGAGCTGAACAGTTAGTGTACCATTAATATAAAGGATTATAGTCAGTATATGACTGAGAATGATTCTGTGGATGCCCTGGCAAAGACAAACGTACAAAAGGTTTCTAAATGAAACCAATGAAGCGGGAGTTCTGATAGTTTAGGAGCACACTGGCATGGTGCAGATGAAAAAGGGGAAAAAAAAAACACCCACTGGGGAAAAAAAGTAATAAACTCTTGCTACCCATGGGCAAACTTCACAGCAGTTGAATAAGACAAATAGAAGAAAGCGTCTGCTGCTGCCCAGAGGGAAATGTAATGACCCAAGATATGACCTGCCACAGAGAGAGCCCTACGGAATAAGACAGAAGCAGAAATCTGGGAAGTTATGTGAAACTAAAATAGGATCTGAATTAAGTCCAAGTCAGCCAAGCACTGATGGAATTGAGAGAAAATTTTGATAAAGCACTGCTGGTCCCTTCCCCCACTTGAAGATAAATTATTGCCCAGGCTACTCAAATCCCAACATAACACATGTAATGGGATCTATATTGTGACTGAATTGTCACACTAGCATCGTTTGTACTGGAAAAAGGGCAAGTGTAGGAGTCTCTGAACAGAGATTGAGGGTGGCCAAGCTGTTACATCCACATACTATTAACACTGAGCCACCAAGACCGTTTTAAAGCCTGAGACAGTATTTTTTGTTCTCTATGCAGTACAAGACCTTAAAACTTCATAAGGATTGTAAAGCTTTACTGTCTTTGCTGAAACAAATCACTGCTGTGAGAGAAGTCATTGTTTGTGCAAAGTCTGGCTTAAGAATTGCCTTGTTTCTGTTTAGTTGGGGTTTATTTGGGGGTTTGGGATACATTTTTGGGGTTTTGTTTTTGGTGAGTTTTCTTTATTTGGTCTTGTATTTCAGTATCAGGAAATGCAGGCAGGGCAACTTTCAAGGATAGAAAAGATTTCCTAGTGTATAAAATCCATGTGCATCTTTGGCTAGAGTTCTTCTCTAGCAGCAGACAAACAGTGCAGAAAATATTTGAGTTATGGATTAGAAAAGTAGTGAATCTCTTGTTTCTAAAGATCTCCTGGGTTTATTTATTTTCTGAAAATAATAGAGCTCATTTTTCATCATCCAAGGTAATTAAGCTAAGCATTAGCATGCACTCATTCTTTACTACTCTTTCTTTTACTTTCTGGCAGTCTTTATCTATTTGACATGAGAGATTAACATTATTCCTTTGAAAAGAAGTATCTGGCCCAAATTTTCCTCCACAGTTTCACATCCAACAACTCCTTTTAAAACAGACTGAAAAAGTGAACTATTCATGGAAATGCTAACATGAAACATGTTGACCCATCCTTCTTCTTCCCCTTAAATTGCTGAAATATTTGTTGACTATGACCTAAATCTGTCAATAGTTTAGCAGCCTTGAAGTTATATTTTCCAGTAAAAAAGTTTCTCTGGAAAAGAGTAAAATTCTCCCCAGTCTGTCTGTGTTATAAGCTAAAGATGATGAAACACCACTTCAGTGTACTTCCTTTGTATCATTCCTTCTATATTTTTTGTCATACGTCTTCTTATTGATATCCATTATACATATAACAAATTATTAAAATAGACATAGAACCATCAATATGTTTACCCACAAGATGGAGAAGGACATAAAAAGGTAAGCATTTATTGGCTCCTCTATTTCCATCTCGGAAAATGGCAGGAGACATTTCTTTTCTGAATCAAGAATTATAAACTTGACCCAAAATACACAGACTTTTAAATGAGAAAACAAAAATAATGTTAAAAGGTGGCTGTTCTTTTTTTTTTTTCTTTTTTTTTTTTCTTTATCCTCAATAGTTTTGTATGTATCTAATCTTATCTAAAGGTTCTGCCTTAGTTTTATTCCTTGGTGTTCTGTAACTATTTGTTCTTGCAGTGATGTTATCCTCTGCCTTAAACAATTATTTCCCTTCCCTGTTATTTTTTTGTCTTGAGTTTGCTTATAAGAATCAATTATGTCCCTTTTCAGACTTTGTTTTAAAAGCCTACCTAAGCTGTGCTCTCTTGAACGTGTCTATATTTTCTTCTGTCTCAATGAAATGCAGTCCAGAGACCTCTGAGCTAGAAAAAAATAAAGCTGGTCTGCTTACATGAATCACTGCAATATCCCATGGAATCACCAGTTTAGATCTCAAATTAATAAAGATTCTGTTGTGCAGTACTACATTCTTGCTAATAATATGCTTCCTTCTGTCTTCTAATCTTCCTCACTTCCTCCTCTGCCCTGAGTGATCAATTTACACCCACATTTTTATTCTGCCTTTCCATTTTATCACCCCTCAGTAATGTTCACCTCCCACTGAAAAGAATCAGTGGATTAGTGTTTGAATGTGATCATTGAAGGAACACATAGTACAACAGGGAAGAGAAATGCAGTACTCTTAAAAGAGATCAATTGACAAAGGTGGTGCCCAAAAGGCAAAATAAAGTTAAAATAGATGATGTGAATCATTTTGGATTTATTGGGTTGATAATGAAAGACACTGAATGTGCATCACATTTATTCAGCTCAATAAAAGTTGAGAACAGTGTCTGTTAAGAACTGAATGGAAGGGGAAGCAGAGGGATATAAAACAAGTAATTAAGATACTGTCAGAAGGCACAATGAAGTCATGGAAATTAGAAACAGAAGGGATTTTGGGAATGGCTGCCTAGTTCATTAATAGCCAAAACAACATTTTCCCTTGTAGCATATCTTGCAGAGTTTCTAAAATCAAGTTCTAAACATGAACCACAAAATGTCCTTGAAGATATTTTGGAGAATTCTCAAATTTCTGGTTCTCTTTCAGCCAAGGGAACAGTTGCCTAACATCAAAGAAAATCAAACCTAAAAAGCCAACAACTAAAATGATAGTCCCTACTCTAAAAGTCACTCTGACTGTTCTGAAGTGGGGAGGGGGAAAGATGTGGAATAGTCTTAAAGGAAAACTCAGCCAAGCACTGCTGTGGCCACCTGCTGTGCTCTGAGTGGGGAGAGATAAATAGGGTGGGTCGGGTATTCAAGAGCTCTTTTATTTCTTGTTTCTGCATATCACTGTCTTGCATTTTGTCAATTCCTGTCTACTCAGATCACTAAACCCCGTGTTCTGCACTTCTCTGCTGATAGATGTTATACATTCCTTTGGGATCCCTCCCTATAGGAGCTGGGTATGAAAAGATCTTCCAAATGAAAAATGCGCTGAATGAGTATCTTGAAAATTTTCCTGATGACTGTTAAAGTGGGAGTCAAACTACTTTGGTTCATGTCATGGAAATAAAAGCAGTCTTTCTTGAAACACAGGTGAAATATAAGTGCTTGGAGTCTAGGGTTGTCTTTTTAGTCTGAAAAATAGACTGTCATAGGATTAGAGTGAAATATGCAAGTTCCTTAATTCAACTGGCATACTCCTATAAATAAATTTAATTTTAATGGGAATTGTCCTTGGCTAACAAATGACCAAGGAGACCTTCATAAAGCCCAAAGGTAGTAGCTTTTATTTCAAGGACACTTTTCTCTTCCTGAAGGGGATTTCACTATCTAATATCTACATGTAGCAGTTATGAAATATACATACCCAGTAAGGGAGAGACAGAATAAAAAAGTGAAATTAGTCCATTTGCATATCTGGAAATCATGTCAGTCCCTCATTTCTGCACATATTCCCACAAGTCAAGAACTTCACCCACAGTCACACATGCTAAAGTCAAAAATCATGTTTCAGAAGTGGGTTTAAAACTTTATAAAATTCCCTTAGTGGAAAACATATGCAAATACTCATGATGGTGTAAGGGAATTTAAAAAAAAAAAAAAAAAAAAAAAAAAAAAAAAAAAAAAAAAACGTGAGGAGAAAAAGGAACTTGAATCTATGTAAATATCACCGTGCTGATCTATGGGCTTTAGATCTCTCTGTAAAAAAAAAAGCTTAAAAAAAATTTAAAAATAAAGTAAGCCCAAACAAAACCAGTAGCAGATCAGAAACACAAAGTTGCTGAGCATCAGGCTCTAAATATAAAGGTGAGAAAGGTTTAATAGACAAGAAAAAATAGAAAGTTTAAGTTAGGGCAGGGGGAGCTGTTCAGGGGAAAAAAGAAAAGGACTGACCAACTAAGCCTAAAAAAAAACAGAGAAGACATTTGTTATTACAGGGCGTGAGACATACTGTCAGGGCTTTACAAAGCAGAAGTGCTTCGATGGCAATGAGGGGGTAAACCCAGCTGTGGCCAGTCACCAGTGCCATCCCCAGGGCCACTGCCAGGGCTGACACTGGTTAGTACCTTCATTAGTGACTGTCCTCTGACACCTGGGCAGAGAAGTGGGTGTGCTGCTCTTCAGGTGGACTTTGGCAGGCTGGAGAAATGGTAAGACATGAAATGCAAAGTCCAGAATTTGAGACAGAGCCCCACCAGGCAGATGGGCTGGCTGCAGAGAGGGCAGCTGGGAAGAGATGGAAGGGTTTTAGCAGCACTACAAACACCATGGACAGACTTCTTCCGTCCTTTACATAAACTTTCATTTCTTCCTTTTTGCCCCTGAATTTAAGAGCTGAAATACTGAGAAAAAAAAGGAAGAAAAAATAAAGTGAAGGGTTAACTCACTTAAATTTGACAGAGCCCTGCCATGTGTTTTGAAAGCCATTTGACAAGGCAGAGCAGGAGGTGTGGTGCCCTGTAGTTCAGAGGGTACATTGTTTACCATGAAATGCCGGATTTGCATATGGTAAGTACTTTCTTTTATTAAAAGGCAAGGCAAATAGTCACACAAACTCCTCTGTAAATAGCAAAGAACATTTAGCCACTCAGACTGAGGAATTACACCAGAAGAAATGGAAGAAGAATCTGGCCAAGACATTGAAAAATGCTCAACTTATCTCTGAAAAACTTAAGTAATTTTTCTTTCCTCTCTTTGGTGGCAGCTTTACTCCTTTATCATCTGTACAAAATCAAAAAATGGTGAACCCCTCCTGCATATGAGAAAACCCTCTTATTTAAAAATAAGATTTCAGTCTTGTGTGGGTTATGAAACCCTACTGGCAAACAAAGCTCACAGGAACCCTTATAACCTATAGGATACACAGTTTATCTTTGCTTTGATTAAATCTTCCATACATTTTAATCTTTTCTCTTTCTTTGCACACTTTATAATAACACTCTCTTCAAGCAAAGACTCTTTAATCTTACAATTTGAAAACTAATTCCATTTCAGCTGTCTTTTTTGGCAAGTGACCTTTTCTTCTTCTTTTGCTACAGGTAAAAAAAAAAAATCCTGTCTTTCTGATTTTTATCCTCAGCATTCTGTATCTCAGAACTGTTCATCTATTGAGGTTTTTGTCAGCAATAATACTTCTTATTCTGAGTTTCTTGGTGAACAAACCTTAGAAAATGTTCCTTCCTGAAAGCCATTTGATTAATTTGTCTAAATACATTTCTTTTGTAAACCAGGCTGATTATTTGAAAATGTCAGGGTCTGATCGCAGATTTGAAAGCTGTCCTGGCAAACACTATTGACCAAATTAAAAACAAAGTATAGAGACATGACAGCAAGGTGGACCAATGACTGGCCTGCCATCTGTCACAGATGGATTAAAGCAGTCTTTCTGTAGTGATACGTGGGAGACACTAATTCCAATCCAAATACATGGATTGGCTCTTGCAGAAGGAGGTTTATTGAGAGGAAAATTCTTTTCTGAGTGGTTGAAAGTCAGCTGTCATGTCAGTAAAACAAACTTGTTCATCATGATCCCAGGAAAAGTTGCATGTGCAGTGTACTATATTCTAACTACTACATCTAATCAATTGAGAGAATCATTACAAATGATTCGTGCATGTCTTGGGTGGTCTAAAGAAAAAATAGTTAAGAGCCATAAACCACAGTTTTAATCTTCATAGTGTTTTTAACAGTAAAATGGCCATTGATCATACAAAGCCTGAAGGTCTTTCCCACAGAGAAGAAGTTAACTAAGGAAGATTTCTCTGTCAGTTAAAGCAGCATGAATCCAATTTAACTCCACTGGTCTCACACACATGCACTCCAGACTGAAGCAGTGTTAGCACTACATAAACATAATCACAGTCACTTTATCCCAGAAATTAAGCTGCCTCCATTATTTCATGGAGCTTTTAGATAGAGGCTGAGGCTGTGATGAATAACCTTTTTGGAGTGACAGCTCTCTCACTTAAACACAGACAAAATTCAAACTTTGTATTTAGGCTGGGTGAGACTGATACTATTTGGAATCTTTGTCTGCAGCCTGATGATGGGACAAAGGACAACCTCAGTAAGTATAAGATGACATCAGACTGGGATAGTGTCCATCAGTAAATCTATATCTGCATGCAGTGAAGCCCTTCAGTCAGAAGGGCCTGGGCAGGTTGGAGAAATGGCCTCACAAGAACTCCTTGTTCCATGTTCTTCTTGGATGTCTCATTCCATGAAAGGTGTGCAGACCTTAGTGGAGATCCCCAGGATGGCCAAGGACCTGGAACATATGGAATCCCAAAAGTAGCTGAGAGAAGGGGGCCTGTTCAGCCCAGAGAAGGTTCAAAGTGGAGCTGAGTCTGTTTACACCTACCCAGGTGAAACACCCAGAGAGGAAGAGACAGTCTTGTCTTGCAGAGAGTGGAGTGAGAGGCAACAGAGATGAGTGGAAATATGGCAAATTCTGGTGAGATACAGGGGTGGGAGGGATGATAGTCAAATAATAAAAGAAAGTATCTTTATCTTTGTTGATGTCTGAAACCAACTGTTTAAAGTTTGCACAACCTGTCATGGGCTCTGCAAAGAAGGTTGGTTTAGATGACCTCAGGGGTTTTTTTCCAGGCTAAATTATACTGAGATGCTATAGCTGATATTTGGATGGCTGAAGTTTGCTCTCTGGATCCTTTCTCAACAATTCTTCCCAGAAAAAGGATTAAACTGCTCAGCAAGGAACTAAAACCTAAATTTCCTGGATATATCTTGGTTTTACTACATAAGGTTCTAGAAGTGAGTCACACTATTATTTTTAGTTTGATGATGTGTTAGCCACTCATCTTTCTACAGAAGATTTGTCAGTTTACACAGAACTGGCAAATGCAATAACACTGGAAAACAATAACTACAATGGTACAGTATGCTTTCATGTTTCATTTACCTCAGTTCTTTGAATTTAGTTTTTAGTAAAAGAAAACTACTGTTTTTTGAGTAAAAATGCTTACAATAGTTATGACTGTTTGTGATTCTATCTTCTCTTTCTGTTCCTTGGTTATAGTTTGAACTTACAGATTTAATACTGGGTATTCCCTGTTTTGATTTCTGTTCTGTACAACATAACAACAGACTTTTCCTCCCACAATTTCCATTTTAGAAACAGTTATAAATGTATCTTTATTTAAATGGTCTTTACTAAATCCTAGTCAAAGTGTAGTGTAGATACTAGGCTGAATAGGCCAGTAAAAGAAGTCAGTATCTGACATGTAAAACCTTTCTGAATTGGCCAGAAGTCTAGGAGAGTAGAGGGGAAAGCACTGATTACATTTGTGGATTGATGCCTCAAAAAAAATTGGTGGAAAGATCATTCTGTCACAGGATGACATCTCTCTTCTATTTCTTTGCCAGCCAGCAGAGCTAGGGGGATCTGAGAAGAGAAAGCTGAGCTCTGAAAACAAATAATTCCAAATTTATATTGTCAGCTGCTGCCCACAATATAAATAACCTAATTTGCCCTGTACACCAGCCTACAAGTAAATTATTCTAACAGCACTTCAGAAAAGATGAATTTTCAGTTGTGGCTGCATTATTTGCAGGTTCTGAACAACTGTTAAAGGGGCAGGAACATTTTTTCAGTTCATTCTCTAATTAATCTAGAGACTTACTGAATGCCAGGGAAAATGCTTTGACTGAATGAGATGGTTTCTTCATTTGCTCCAATTTGAAAGAAGGGAAAAACACTTGGCCTGCTGCAGAGCAGTGCCAGGGTAAGGTCTCTCTTAGCCCCTCTGCACTAGAATTCCTTTCCAGCCACACAGCAGAGAAAGCCTCAGCATGCCAAATGTTACTCACACAGGTGACTCAGTGCCACAGCAAACAAACCCATTTTACCTGTGCCTCCACCTTCCCTGTCTCCTTAGCCCTTGCCTGTGCTTTTTCCAACATGGGCTACAGCCATACAAGTAACCTCAACAGAAGCAGGGACAGTCCCTTGATTTTGAGGGGAGCTGGAACAGTCTGTCTGTGTGACACCCTTAGGCACCCGTGGGGCTTTGTCCCTGGGTCCTTTTAGAGAGAGTCCCTCATTCTGGCTGGCTTGCTAACTATGCTGGAGAAAATTGGGCAGAATGTACCAGGAAACATAGAACAGTTTAACAGCCAAATTTTGATGCCAGGGCCAGACCGAGCATTATTTAATTTACTTAAGCAGAACTAGTCTAAGTATCCAAGAGCCTAGGATTATGCATCTTAAAAAAACAAATAAACAAAAGATAATGTTTATTAAAAATTCTCTTTCTCTTCTACCTGACAAGTACTTCAGCTAACTTACATGTCTTTACATCTGAAGGAACAGCATCCCAAGGAGAGGTTTACAGAGGAAAGAGCTTGTGTTGGCGCTGTGTCATCCTCACTACAGGCATTTTGGAGGGTAGAAGTGGTCTGTAGTGGTTGGAAATCAGCTGTCTTGGGTTACTTTCATCACAAATACATTTTAGAGGATCCAAACCTGCTTCCCAAAGTGAAGCAAAGCATAGCAAGCAAGCACTTGCATCCATGGTGCACACTCCCTCTGAACTAAACTGCTAATGTACATGCATCCCTACAGGGCATGAAAAAGATCCCAAAAAAACAGACCCTGGATCATTGAAAAGAAGAAAGGAAGTGTGTGAGGCTCAGTGAATATCCTCAGTGTAAGTGTGAAACATTTGTGTCTGGAATAATATCTTGTATCAGTGAAAGGAACGTGACAGCCCTCAGGAATTGGATTGGGGGTGGTGGGCTGGTGATGTGTGTGGAAACAGCTCCAAGGTATTCACTCACTTCTAGTTTGGAGTAGGGAAGGGCGTGTTCACCATTTTCAAACAGGGGGAATAACAGGTTTTTAATCTATGTCTCCTGGACTACACACTGCTTTCCAGTGGGCTTTCTCAATTGTGTTGTTTTCCTTTGCAGGCCACTTCTCTGATTGTCTCTTGAGAAAATACTTCTGCACCTAACAATGGAACTTCTTCCTTAGGGTAATATTTTATATAGCAAAAATGTTCGGAGTTTTGGCTTTCACATTATTTACACTGATGAAAATAGAGATTACCACCACTGTGGTTGCTATTTATCCAATTTTAAATGAGACTGAGATGAAACATTAAGGAGGTCGGCTTTTTCTTCTTGGTTCTTTATAGAAACATCTTTGAAATTAGTGGATTTTTTTCCACCTGAAAAACAGCTACATTTTTGAAGTAGTGGTAACATCTTACTAGCATAAAGACTCCATTAATTTCATAATGTAAACTTACACTATGAAAAAATGCCACTTTTGAGGCAGTCTGATATAGCTATATCCTCCCCTGCAAGGGATTCTTGAGATAGAAATTTGTAAGCAATTGGTAGAAGCTGTGTACATTTTTACTGAGCCACTGGACTACATGATTATTAAAGTTCCAGATAATAGCAAGATTCATTTTCACAGATGTGTCATTCATTTGTACTTCATGAAGGGAGCTGAACGAAGAAAGTAAAAAGAAATCAGAATTTTAAAAGTATCAAAGAACGTGTAGATAGGCTGTAGATGTGTGTATTCCTGCTGTCAAGAATATGCATCTGTATAAGTGGTAACAAAGCAAAATTTAAGAAATAAACAATAAAATTTCACTTTGTGATGAGAGAACAATAGACATAATTGAAAAGAACTGAGAAATTCAACTGGATAGAACAAAAATCTTCTTCCCTAGATGGACAGTCCAAGGTTGGAGCAGGTTGCCCAGAGGAGATTTTCAGTCTCTCTTCCTAGGACAACAGATCCAATCCTCGTCTGATCTCATTGTTGACCCTGCTCTGAGCAGTGGGTTGAGCTAGAGACTTCTTGAGTTCCCCTGCAACATGAGTGAGACTTTGATATTTAGGATTTGGCATACTGTTATTTCATTATTTCTCACTCAGGATGTCAGTGCACTTTGGGCTCATTGCACCTCACTCTGACCACAGGTTGTGCATGTGTACACATATGTACACACATTTTTACACATGTGGAAGGAGGAAATGAACACATTGACAAAAGAGGGTAGAACACCTTGTTATTTCTTTTCACAAAGGTAAAATTTTCATTACAGAATTGGAAAGTTTCAGTAAATATTAAGTGGGCAAGGTGCTGAGAGCACAGGAGTTAATTATTAGCTGTTTGAAGGCTGTTTGTTATAATTTACATGCTACATTTAGTGGCTGTACTGCAATGATGCATATTTACATAATAGTATTCGATAGTGTATGCTTAGCTGACAAAAAGATAAATGTTTTAGCATTTTTATATCTTAAAAGCTTTTCTAGCAAGTAGGATGATTGAGCTATTTGAAAAAGAAATCTATTTTCTTTGAGATAGCTTTCATAACTCCTTTTTTCCTCCCCTAAGGACCATTCAGAGGTGAAACCAAAGAGATGGTCACAGTGATCATTTTAGATGATCCACAAAAACAGGATAAAAAAAGTATTATGATCAGCATGACCTGCACTGAAGGAAGGAGTCATACTCTGCCCAGCTTTGACCCTGTTATTCTGGTCTGTGACAATGCAGGAGGAGTTATTAGATTTCAGATAGCCTCAAGATCTCTTATTGATTGCAAAGACAGGTTCCTCTTCTTATTGAACACGTTCATTTTGTGTGTCATAAAGTTCCCTATTTGTGCTTTCTTTGGATGAGAATTTATATAGGCTGCTTATTTCATTGTTCTGATGAGAGTGCCACAGAAAAAAGTAAATCTATATCTGCAGATATAGGAATAATGAGCTAGCAAGCACTTATTTCACTCTAGTTTAACTATCTTTCAGATATAACCCTAAGAACTCATCATAAAGACATTTTATGCTTCCTCACCTCACTTTCTTAAAATGAAGTTCCCACTTTGCAGGACTCACTTTTCAGAATTCTTACACTTTGAGTCTTTTTAGGCATTTCTCAGATAATTATATGGAGTGGAATTAATTCAAAACTTACATACCTTATCTAGGCTAGTCATCTAAGGTTTCTCTCCTGACACTGGTGACAGACTGGCATCTCCAAAGGGCAATTTTCATACCATCCAAAAATAAGTATATAAAAGATTATAAAAGGCATGAAATTAATTCTAACAGTAATGTTAAATTTTGAGCTTGGATATAATTTCTACTAAATTCATATCATATCTATACCCTACATGAACTTCATCTACTGCTTCGTGTGTTAATTATTCTCATCTGTATTAAATATTCTGTATAACACTTCTGAAAATTATTAGGACAGGGCAATAACTAACACTAAGAGCTTATCATGGTTTTTAAATGGCCTTTGGGATATTTTTCATTGGAAAATGTTGATTAATTGAAACTGATCCTTTGGTCCAGGATGGAATTTCTGGTAAAATGTACGAAAAGACAGCTACTCTTCTCAGAATAGCAAGTAGTCAAGTTGTAATACTAATTAAGTGTGGAAATCTTTTTCTTTAGGATGGGAACTTTATTCAATCTCTCCCATTCTAGGTATCTTACCTGCTCCACTGGGATACAAGGTGATTTCATGGTCTAATGAATCTTTAATTAATGATAGAGATTCGGATAATTCCAGCAAAAAGTACTGAGGACAGCCAGCAAGCTCACTGCTGATGTGGCTCATCTGGGTCTCCTGCATTTCTGTGAATTTCTTTGGGTATCAGAGCTACTTGGGGATCCCTTCATTTTCTTTCGAATTTTCATTCCCCAAAACACTGAAACAAAAGTCCTCATGGCTCAGCTATAGACAATCTTTCACATAAAAATTTGTTTTCTCCTCCAGAGGAATAGGAATACATGTTAAATCTTTAAAAATTAGGATTAAAAATAGTTTCTAAATTTCTCAGACTTCTCTTTTAAGCAGAAGAGATGGGTAAAATATGGTGTGATTTTTTTACAACAGAAAAGCATCATGAATAAGCTTGATTTAAAAGAAAGCCCTTTCTTACAAGCATATTATTAATTCTTTCATAGTGAAATGATGGAAGGAAAGGGGGTGTCCCTTAAGAGTTGATTAGTGGAAAAACAGATGTATTCAGTACAGGAAAGTGTGGCAGAAGATGAAGTAAAGAAAGAATAAGGCGTGTCCTAAACAGCAATGGAGTGAAATTGCCTGAATGAAGTTGATGAAACATGGGCCTGAGGCAGCAACCAGTCAGCAGAGAAGCTTTTCAGAATACAACCCTTGAATTATCCTGTATCTTCCTGGGAGCCTGGTAACTGATTTTTGGTGAAATATGCTATCTTATATATTTTCTTTGATTTTTAAACAAAACAGCAAATTCATCTCAACATTTGACATTAACATTGCAGATATTTCCCAATAAAACAGGCACTCAAGGTTCCCTTTCTGAAGAAAAATTGCTGCAGCTTGGTTGCAATTCACCTGATCTATTTTCCTCATATTATAAATCACACAGATGACAGTGATGGACAAGCTGGGAAGAGTATGTCTCTTAATTACAGCTTTGTTTTTCTTTCTCTACCTTTCCTCCACTGCCCAACATCTGCATCTGGTTTGTCCTCCCAGTGAACTCTCCCCTGATAGTGACATTTGTAACACCTTTATGCTTTCAATAATTTCAGCTTTAAATCTTTATGGCTCCACACAGTTCACACGAGTAACAGCATTATTTGTACAGGCAGCTGTCAAGCTGATGAACCTTGATTTATTGCTGGCTTTTGATAGAGAACATGTTTCACCTCCACAAAACCAGTTTTGGAATGGTCAGTGGATATAAAAAAACAAAATAAATGTTTGGGAATACCTGTGAAAGAAAACCATGCACTCCTTCTATCCAAGACTGCTCCCTTTCAACATCTGAGACCTCTGAGTTGTGCAAAGCAAGTTCTGTGACCAGCAGTCTGACAGCTTGACATCTATCCACAAAATTTGCATTAAAAATTCTACCACTTCCATCACAATTCCAGCATATTTCAAAGAGGTCTATGGTTTAGGGGAAATTGAATTTTTGCCATAAGAAGAAAAAAAAAAAGTATTATTAAAGAAGTTCTAAAATAATTAGATACCACGGAAGAGAAGCTGAAAATAATCAGCTCTTTGCAGAAGAACAAACAGCAAGAGTGGGAGCAAGACAGAGAAACATCTACTATCAAATCTGGCTTATCTGAAAGCAATTTAAACTCTCTTACTGTATGTTTAAAAGGAGGATAAGAAAGTTCAGACAGTTTTTTTGAGCAGCTGTCATGAGGGTTATTTAATGAACAGAGTCTTGATGATGTTACATTGGAAGAACTCTGCATTCCACATCATTTAGTTTGACAAAGAAGGGTGAAGTCACTTGCTAAAGATTTCCACCCACTCAAGAACGGAAGGTATATAATGTGTTGCTACATTTTTTAGAGAACTCCCATAACTGTTAAAAAATATTTGCTTGATACACATAAATACATACTTTAAATAACAATGATCTAATATTTGAAACTTTCTTTTTTTCTATCACACATTATATTGCATAAAAGATTATCAAAAATGAAGTGAAAGTCAAAATAGACATAAGTACCACCAGGAAAAAATATTAAATGTTATATATGCATAGCTTTAAAGACAGCAGAAATGTAATATACATTAAAGGGGAAAAAAAATATGATGTTTAGAGAAAATAATTTTTAGCATATCTCTGAGTAATACATTTTCATGCATTCTCTCCTGTGTCTTTATGGTGAATTGGCTGTTTGCTTATACTTTTCAAAGAGTTTATTCATCAAGAACACTAGTAGAAACAATCCAAAAGATACTGGAAACTTACAAAACAGTTTTAGAATGTCACTAAAATGTTCACCTGCTAGAGAAGAAGTTACCTAGGGGAAATATACAAACAGGACAGGTGTAGTCCCATCCAATACTCCCTTCAGTGACACAAAATTTTCTTCATTAATTTCATTTATCAGAGGATCAAGACCAGAAAAAGAGAGAAACTTGTGTCTAGTGCTACAGGCAAAAAAAAATTGATTGAAACTCTACCTTTAAGCTGAACTTTAAATAATCAAACACGAAGATATCTCAATGTCTTATGAATCCATTAAATTATGTGTTACATATTTTAATATGTATATAGTAAAATTTCTTCATCAGAGCCATAATTTTTAATTACTTTTTTATATAGATAGCAGAGAAAAAGTTTCCAAGTACAAAGTAGTTCTTGTACTTTATACTATGAACTTTGAGACATTTGTATATGTGGGTTTCAGTTTATACAGACACATTTTCTGTATTCTAATGTTATGCCTCAATGATCAGGGCTTTGAGGAATAAAAGAATTTCCTGTAATGTGCTAGATACAATCTTCCAATTTTTATGGGCTTGTGAAGCAAGCATTCATAGCAATGTCAACTTCCCTTTAGGGATTATTTATATTTAGTGTGAAAAGTCATTAAAATTTTCAGTCATTGGATTTTCCAATAAGGCAACACATCCTAATGATTAGTACCACTTCACATTTCTATTCCCCCTCTTTATCAAAGCTATGAAAAACATAGCATTATCCTGAAATTTGACATGCAGATATAGAGGAAATATTAATAAAGCAGTTGAGTAAACCACTTTCTTTATCAGACCACAAAGATATATTCAAGACTAAGCATTAAACAGAGCTTCCTCCCAATTACTTATTGCGGAAAATAACTGATTATTAATTAAAGCCTTGTTTGCTCTGGAGATTTTCTGCACCAGTTGCCACCATAAGTGGCTAAATAACAGAATCGTTGCAGCAAGTGTAGAGAGGCAAGGCTGATATTTGCATTAGAAGTGTTTACCCCTTTTTTCCCAGTCTGAATAGATCCAGCAGTGCAAACAGCTGCTTCATTTGATTACACTGAGGATTTCATGAGGGCAACCAGGCTGCTAGTCCCAAATAAAAAACCTAAGACCTCACCCCCTTGGGTTTCTGGCTTTGGTTTTTTCTTCTCGCATCCCCTCACATATAGAAATATTATCATTCAAAAATTTAACAGGTGCATGAAAAATGGCAAGTGTTCTCTCAGATGACTCCTTCTGCCTTGCCATGCATCTGCTGTCTGAACTCTCAAACTCCCTTGCTGTTCAGCTTCTCAAGCATCTGTCATTTGACTTCCCAACCTTACCATTAGATTTGTTTGGTGTTAGGTTTTTTTCTAGCATAGATGTTTCTCAAATGTTATCTCTGCCCACAACAGAGTGCAAGGAAAAAAATTGCAAGTAAATATTTCCTTTTTTATTTTCTGTAAATAACACATAATATTAATGCTAATTTTGTGCCAAGGTGCCCCTTAGATTCCACATATTTTGGCTGCTTTGGGGGAGATCAGACCAAGTGTGCAAAAAGATTAGGTCTGTTCAAGCAATTCTTCTTCACTGTGAGGGTGCAGAGACACTGCCATAGAGGTGCTGTGGGTGACCCATCCCTGGCAGTGTCCAAGGCCAGGCTGGATGGAGCTTTGACCAACCTGGTCAGGTGGACAGTGTCTCTCACCATGGCAGGGGGGTGGAATGAGATGATCTTCAAGGTGCCTTCCAACCCAAACCATTCTATGATGACATGATTCTTACTGAAAACAGTTAGCCACTTATTGTACCACAAATATTTCTGTTAATGCTCTATTTTTTAAGAGTTATTGATTGATTTTGGCTGCCTAGCAAGCAAAAGCTATAGAGGCATCTAAGTTGATACCATAGCAGCTGCATAAAGAGGTCACATTATTAGAAGCAGTGAAAAGTCATAAAATTGTCTGAATTTTGTGGAAACTATAGGCGTCCATCAGTTTTGAAAAATATGCCTTTTTTACTTAAGTGGTGAACTATGGCATTTAATCTCTGTCCAATCTAAATGGCAGCTAGTGGGAGGGAAGATTTGCTGTAAAGAGCTGACTTACTCTGCCTTGCTACATGGTCAAGTGCTCAGTCTTTGACTGTTGCTGTTTCAATGGTGGCTGAAAGGGTCCAAAGTCTGAGCTCATAAATGCACCTAGCAAGAGAAACTGTCTTTGCCCAAAATTCAGAGACACAGAACCAAGGTACAGTAGAGAACATAAAGTTGTACGGGTATCATCCAAAGGAGTTTCACAGTCTATGGATAAGGAGGCAGAGATGTAGCAAATGGTACATTTGCTCTGCCTAGTATTTGATATTCCTCTGGAAAGTTATGTTCCTGAGTTCTGATTTCCTGCATAAAACAGGCATAAATTTCACCGGATCCATTTTTATGAAAGGCTGAGGCCATTCAATAGGTAAATCTGTGATTTGAAAGTTAATAAAGACTGCTGATGATAAAGTTTATAGCTGATGAAAAGAGGGTAAAAATGTAATAGTGGTGATGTAGAAAGAAGTTACTTAGATAACTTTCTACTATGACTTATTCAGTGTAACAAAATTGTGTCAGTTTGGGTGGTATATTCATGTATATTAAACACACATATACAAACAAGTATAAACCTTCCCACAAATATGGCTTAAGGTCTAGAAACTAGTGCCTTGCGATTGAATAAACAAATTACTTTCCATATAACTAGACTGGAGAAAGTGAAAAATATTGTGGATAATTATGCTGTGGGGAAAAGAATAAGCTCTTTGGCTGTATCTAGACCATATTTCAAGAGCACTATGAAGTTTCTTTCATGGCTATTCAAAAGATAGAAAGAGCTTCTGCTTAGGGCCACTGCCAGGCTGCAGGTTTAATATAGTGTATACATAGATCTTGAGTATTAATTATGCAATGAAATTTTTAGATGTGTTGAATCATACTACACTGACGACAGAGACAAAATCATAGGGCAGAATCAGAATCACACATTGGTAAAGACCTCTAAGATCATTGAGATAGATCACCTAACTGCTAACCACCACTACCAACTCCAGCATTAAACCATTTCCATGAGTGCAATATCTCCCTAAGTGCAGCAAGTACATCCAGGAATGATGACTCAAAACAGTTCTGGGTAACCTACTACAATATTTGACAACTGTTTCCATGATGAAGTTTTCCTAATATCCAGTTGAAACCATTCCTGGTGAAATTCCCTCCCATCCTATCACCAGTTGCCTGGGAGAAGATAGCAACCCTCGCTTGCCTGCAGCCTCCTTTCACGGAGCTGTAGACAGCCACAAGATCACCCCTGAATCTCCTTTTCTCCAGGCTAAACATCCCCAGCTCCCTCAGCTGCTCCTCATAGGACTTGAGCTCCGACTTTTCACCAGCTCTGTTGCCCTTCTCTGGACATGCTCCAGCACCTCAATGTCTTTCTTGTTGTGAGGAGCCAAAACTGGACACAGGACTCGAGGTGTGGCCTAACCAGTGCTGAGTACATGGCGAGAGTCACTGCCCTGGCCCTGCTGGCCATGCTATTTCTGATACAATCAAGGCTGATGTTGGCTTTCTAGGCCACTTGGGCACCCTCTGCCTCATGTTCAGCTGCTGTCAAGCAGCACCCTAAGGGTCTTTTCCAACTGGCATCTTTCCAGCCACTCTTCCTCAGCCTGTAGCACTGCCTGGGGTTGTTGTGACCCAAGTGTAGAACTCAGCATTTCACCCTGTTGAATCTCACGCAGTCGGTCTTGGCCCAAGGATCCAGCCAGTCACAATCCTTCTGCAGAGCCCTCCCACCCTCCATCAGATCTACATTCCCACACAACTTGGTGTCATCTGCAATTTGACTGAGGGTGCTCTCAATTGCTCCCTCGCCCAAATGGTTGATCTAGATATTAAAGATATCAAAAAGGACTGTCCCCAGTACTGAGCCTTGGGGAACCCCACTAGTCACTGGCCCCCAACTGGATTTAGTTCCACTCTCCAGCACTCTCTGTACCAGACTATATGGCCCAGTTTTTAACCCAAAAAATATTGTATCAGTCAAAGCTGTGGGCTGACAGTTTCTTAAGGAGAGTGCTGTGGGAAATGGTGTCAAAAGCTTCACTAAAGTCCAGGTAGACACATCCTTTCTAGCCTTTCCCTCATCCACCAAGTGGGTCACTTTGTCATAGACCATCATCAGGTTGGTCAAGTAGGACCTGCATTTCACAAACCTATGCTGGCTGGGTCTGATCCCCTGGTTGTCCTGCACATGACATATGTTGGCACTTGTGATGATCTGCATCTCGAAGTATTTTTCAAAAAATAAGTCATTGCTCAGTAGGTATAGCAGCCCTAAGACTTTGTAACGAGATTTGACTGCCATCAGTGTGAAAAAAATATTTAACTTTCAATACTTTGAGGAAGTTAGAAAGACAGAAAATGCAACTGTGACATTTGAGGAAATGAAAAGTCAACATATAACAATGTAAATCACACATAGCAAATACAGCTATAATAAACATACCTTTATCCATCTTAGATACAATGACAAATACTTCTAAAATTCAAATTATATTTTACAGCCTAAGTAAATATTAAAAGGCCGCCAAATCTGCTAGCATAAATCCCCATGACCTCGCAAGTTTCCACCATGTGTATTAAATGAAATGAGAATGAACCATGAAGGCATTTTTGCTCTCCAGAGAAAATACACAGGTAAAAAGAGATAGTTTTACCAGCTGCTTTCAGGAGTGCTGTATTTCTGAAAGACCTGTGGAACTGAGGCTTTTTCTGCAGGCAGGTTTCACATTATTTTGGTGCTAAAGTTATAGAAATGGTCATAAATTACTTGCATGTACATGCAGTAAAGCCAGTAATCAATTACCAAAGACAGCCCCTCAAAGATCTTGTAGTTTGGAGAAAACTTCCCACTATGAGAATAACTTACACTTGGACAGGTGTGGGCATTGTTGAAGAGTTTGTCACTTGCTTCAACTGGGTCAGCTGGGGCTTTGCAGGGCACACCAGGGAACACACTCAGCGTGTAAGGCCAGGTTAGACAGAGCTCTGAACAACCTGATCTAGTAAAGATCCCTGATCGTTGCATGGCATTTGGTCTAGATGACCTTTAAACATCTCTTCATACCCAAATTATTCTCTGATTCTGTGTTTCTATGTTAGCTATCTTCGGTGATGGCATCTGTGCATACACTCACCTTCTGTGCAAGGCAGTGGAACTCCTCAGTGAGAGGAACATGCAGTGCCACTGGGGCGAGTGTGTGCCCAAGTGACTCCACAAAAACAGCTGAAGGTCTTCATAGCTCATATTCCACTTTTCCCCTGTCAGTTTTTTCTCAGGCCATCAGATCACTTCCATTACTGTTAGCAATCTCAGTCTGTCCCTATTAATAATGTTTGAGCAAACATTGCAGAACTGCAGCAGTAATCAGCATTTCAAACTGTAACCCTGATTACACCACATACTGAGGCTTAAAATTCCTTTTTCTCTGATAATTTGAAGCTTTATATTTAATATTTATTGCATTGCATATTCTCAGGAGATGACAGCAGATGCGTGATAAATACGTTATCTCCCCCTGAAACAAACAGACATCCGTCTATCCAGAAGACAGTGCTTGCCAGCTGTGCATATATAAAGAGTAAATGTAAAACCAGCTGTTCTGTCAGTTCATCCCATACAGTGAGGTTGTCACTGTAATCACTTTGGCTGGGAAAATTTCCAGTCATCTCACTGCTGCTTCTCATGAATCACACTTGCCAGGAAAACATCAGAGTCTTTTATATGGTATTTGGTTATTTTGGGGATGAATGCTACTAGTGTATTTAGGGCAATTACTTTCAGGACTTGAGAGAAATCAATTGATAACTAAAAAACATATGTCTGGCTCTCCATTGAAGCAGCAGACTGAATGTTTAAATAAAAGTATAGAGTTATCCTTCCAGTGCACTCCATCAAGACAAGCTTCAACAATAAAACTTCATACAGTTTCCTGAATTTATGAAAAACTGACAGGTTGGAACAGTTCTGAGAAAAGCAGTAGTGGGGACTGGTCAGAAATGCAGAAAATATTGTTAGGAGGAGAAATCTGAAAAAAAATAGTGTTGTTAAAGAAAAAGGAAAAAAATTGAAGACATGACAACAAATTTCAAATACTTTGAAGTGTGGCACAAAAAATAAAGTAAATGATTTGGCCTTGTTTAAATTTAGTGCATCAGTTGTGGCAGTAAAGATTCAAGATGGATATTAAGAGAAAATTTCTGTGGATTAGGACAAATAGATTTAAATTAAATTTAAGCATATGTTATGTGTCCACATACTTGGACAGAATCCCATGACATCTCTTTGTAAAAACTATTTAACTCTTTTCAGAGCAATATACATAAAGATATACATTATAGATTTTATAAATATACAACAGTATGAAAATAGGATTTCCATGGAAAAATAAGAGGTACATAATGTGGTTCTGTGGCTCTCTGTTAGTACTGCTAATCTATAGAGAATGGGTGGAAAAATTGCATTTTTAACTGAAACCAGAAGTTTTGGTTATGCACAGGTACAACAATACCAGGGAAAACAAGTGAGTAGTGCCTTCTTCAGGGATTAGTGATGTTAAATGTGCCAGGTCCAATTTTTCATTGATGCTTTGCCCGTTAAGAGGATTTTCTACATTCTACAATAGTACCTGGCCCATGAATTGCACAATACCAAAGTGATTTTCTCCTCCTAACTTTTCAGCATTTAAACCCTTTTCCAAAGGATCTTTGATTAAAACTGAAATAGCCATTTGATGAAATAACACGTTTTGATGGTGTTTTTAAAGGTAAACTGACTTCAGTAGAACACAATTTTTCTGAAGTATTCAACATGAGAAATGGTTGAGAATGTTTCTTTAATTAGCTACTACTTCTTGTTTGAAAACAAAATATTTCTTCCTGTAGAGTCCAAGATCTGCACCTGAAAATATCAAGTTTAGGAACATAAGTCTATTTCATTGCAGTTTGACTTTCAGATTATATGTATATTAGTTAGCTATTACAGCTCTGTAATACATTTGATAATGTAGATGAACAGGTGATTTGTATGAGTTCTGAAAACTCATACATACATATCCAGAAAATTAAGTACATTTGAATCATTACCATTATAGTTAGTCAATGTTTTCTAACATAAATTGTTGTGATAGTCTGTTCTCCAGGAAATATCAATGTTTTACATCCATTTGGTTGGAAAACATTTTTGAAATTAGGAAGTGTCTTGGCAAAGGCAAATTCTTTTTTTACCATAATCACAGATGATGTAATTGGGGCTCAGCTGCACTATTCAGAGCTGTACCATCTCAAAAGCTCAAGGATAGATTTATTCTCCATAGACAAAATGGTAAAATGCTACAGGATATGAAGAAAAATGGGTTATGAATACCAGAAAAAAAAAAAAAAAAGTACATTTAAATTAACTGTAGTTCTGATTAGTCTCATTACAAACACAGGTATTTTTGGATATCATTATCTGATTTTCTCTGACCCGTACAAGCTAGTCATAAGAAAAAGCTAAATAACTAAAAATTTATTAGTATTTCTTTTCATCATTTTGCGAGTCCCTCTGCCCTTTGAATTGTCTGGTCTTAAAATACAATTTACCTGGATTTATCATCATTGACTTCTGCAATACAAATTATTCCTCTGGGATTCTTTAAATTTTTCTTAGCGTGGCAATTCTAGTGTGTGCACAATCAGGCAAGAGTGTGGTTTAATTTGTTTGCATTCAAACATGCACATCTGTCCACTCAGACTCAGTTTCACAATTTACAGGGTTAGGAAGAACGCATTGCATGAGGGAGGAATCACGCGGAGCAGACAGGGGAGCACCTAACAGAGTCATGGACAAGGCTTTAGGAGATTATTCCTTTCAAAGATGTTGCAGTGATACCTCATTGTTAAGCAGAAACTTTGATCTGGGAACAGGGGCTGATGTAGAAATTTGGGCTGTGCAAACTCTGTAGGAATCTGTGAGCAGAGCCATGAAGTTTGCTTTATAGTTATTGTATTCAAGCAAACAACTTGAGGCCTTCTTGGGGGACAGTTAAATCTGAAAAACAAACAAAAAAATATTCCCTGACCTACTAACCATCCTATTTAACAGGAAACTTCACCCTCTAAACTACTTGCTATTTTAGAAGCATGTATGAAATATATGTGACCCAATTTTTGCCATTATACTGGGGTGTAGATACAGAAAGGAATCAGACCACTTTGGGGCAGGGATCCAGAGATATCCTGATGAAGTCAAACAAAATTGACCAAGATGGTCAGTTTGCTGTTTACCCTATGAACTGTGCTAGGAGTAAAAAAGGTTAGTTATTCTTTCCAAATAATTAAATAACTGAAAAGATTTGCACTTACTATTATCATTTGGAGTGTTGTCACAAATTGAAATTAGTGGATTGATTTCCAGTCTTACCTCACCATGGTAATACACCATAAATGCAGTGCATGCCCCTAAAAACACAAATAAAAGAGAGGAAAGTTGAACACCCTTACAAACTCAGTGATATCACTTATCTGTTTCATGCCACTTCTTTTTCAAATACTATATTCTTTTTTTCTTTTTCTTTTTCTTTTTCTTTTTCTTTTTCTTTTTCTTTTTCTTTTTCTATTTCTTTTTCTTTTTCTTTTTCTTTTTCTTTTTCTTTTTCTTTTTCTTTTTCTTTTTCTTTTTCTTTTTTCTTTTTCATGAGGATGTCTGGCTGTACCTCATGGCCTTGAAGACCAATGGAGCCTCTGTGCAGCCAAAGAGCTTCAAAAGTTCAAGATGTGGGAAGCAAAAACAGGATGAGATTTAGGAAAGAGATGGGAGTCTGTAAATTGGCAGAGTGCCTGAAAAACTGCTGAGAGAAGCATAAACAGATACATTATTTTAAAAATCCCTGAAATTCATTGAAGATATTGGGGCTAGAAATTCAAACTGGCAATAAATTAGTTTTGAAGCAAAGTAATGCTCTGCAAGGCCATGACAAATAGGTGAAGATGTGTCTATGAACTTTTATTCATTTCTCTCTCATAGTCAACTTTTCAGTCACTATAAATTTTACAGAAGCTGGCTATTGTAGTTATTGTTCAAACTTGACTTTAGAGATTACAAACTCCCTTCTGGTTTGGGTATGCTCTTTAATAAGAAAAAATATTTAGGTAGATTCACCATAGAGCTCTGAATCCTGTTCCAAACTCCTGTTTATAAATTTATACATTTAACTTCTAAAAAATCCTATGGCAAAGATAACCACTGTTTAGCTGAGCATTATTTGCACTTAATCAACAACACTCTTGATCTTAAAAGCTTTATCACCTTTTTCAGCGCTCTCTTTTTTTTCTCATGCATGGAAACCACACATACAATTGTCATTATAGACACCATCTTTAGCTTTTCATAAATCAATATACAACCTGTTCAAAATAGGGTTTTCAGTACTGCAGGATATTGAAGATATAGTAATATTATGGACAAATGCCTTTGCATAAAGATGTGTTCTATTTTGGATAAAGTAAACTGCTGTGATAACTTTATAAAATCAGTCTGTTTTATTTCTGTGAATATAACAAGTTCAAGAAGTGCTAATGAAATTATTGCAGTCAACAGTGAATTGGTAGCAAAAATATCAGTGATATAAATAAGTGGGTAATGAGGATTTTCTTATTTCAGAAGTCAGAATAAATGCTCTCTTGATGGAATTTGACAATAATGTCAATGATTAACTGGGGAAGAAGAATTTTGTGTCAACTAGAAAAGATTTCTGTTATCGAAATTAAAAGAAACATGGTAAAATATCCTCAGGTACTCTGGAGGGACACAGTTCACTAGAACATTTTATGCTACCTGACTCCAGGAAAAGCATTTCTTAGTCAAGGAGAGCTTTGCTGTACACTTTGCCAGACTTCTTGCCTATTGTATATGTAAGTAGGTCTCATAACATGGCAATAAAAATTATAGTCAAAATAAAAACAATAGCTTTCACATTCCATGGTACAATTCACTATACGAACAGATGTAACAAGTCCCACTTGTTGACTTCAGTCCTCTAGGATTTCTAAGGTCTGATTATTGCTGTGCTGAGAAATTTACAACCTATTAATAAAGAAATACTTCTTTTAATAAAGAAGTATGTCAGAGTATTATTTAGTCAGAACAATGAGGAGAGATCAAGATTTTTTTACTTTAATGTTGGGAATGGATGTAGTGATGTGCAGGACTGGAGGTTCATTTTAGAAGTACTTTCTACTATCAAACATTGCATAAAACTCAACCTTGGCTGGAAAAACTGTGTGCAGTATCAAATTTCTTACAGACCCACAGTTGCAGGATCAGGCTGATTGCTTTTACACATTGATTTTCATGCTCAGATTCATTGATTCATCTCTCAGAAGGAGAATGACTTTTCTGAAACTAGTTCTGTTAAACTAACATGAGCAATTGTCAGTTATCAACACATGCTCCATGTTTCATCAATGCTCTTAGGATCATTATGTTACATCACCTCTCTGTTTATTTATAGCTGGAGTTTGACCATGTTTCCTGGAGAGGGAGGGAGGGAAGAAAGGGAGAGAGGAAGGAAAGAAGGAAGGAGGGAAGGCTGATTGCATCTCTCTCTCTGTGTATCAGAAAAACCAATTTGAGAAACAAATTGGGTACAAATGATCATGGCCTTTGGTATGTGAGAGGTCCACATATAGGAGATCTTTGGTTGCAAAACTAAAGAAATGCATAAATTTCTGCAGCAGAGCCAACAGAGAGATGAAGGCTCCTTTAAGAATAATACATTTCCTTCTTGTAAAGGTCAGCTTGTCTCTGCTGTTCTCAGCCAGCTCTGGAGATCTCAAGCCTGGCTCCATGTGTTATCACAAAAGCTTTCAAGAGCATTTTCCCCACTTTAGGAAAAAAAACAACACCAGCAACAATGCCAAACTGAAATAAACTGTCACGAGCAATGCTCATTAACTCTAATTGCCAATACTTTCACTTTTCATAATAGTTATGAAAGGATAAATCAAGGGAACCAAAAACTTTAACAAATCTAATAAGAAATCCATATATTTTGACACCCCCTGCCCCATTCAGCAAATGCAAGTAGCAGAAAAAGAAATCCTTGCTGTGTTTCTGTGTAAAGAAAAAGGCAAGAAGCAGCTGGCCTCTGCTGACCTCCTCACCTCCATTAAGCACCGACTCATATGAAATGTGTAAGTAGCTCTGTCCTGTATGAGATGGTGGAAATTGCTAGCTTGGAATACAGACAGCACACTTTGTTTTCTGGTTTTGCATCTGACTTATCCCAGCCTAACTAAATGAGCCAAAAATTGATTTTCTTAACTATATTACATTGTGATCTGCAAGGGAAGAAGAGGCAGGTCAGAGTCTCTTCCATTGCTCAGTCATCTATTAACCAGTTTTCTTAATAGGAAAGGTGCTTGAGTGGCACTAGTGGAAGAGATGGCAGAAAACATTCCTACAAAACTGGACCTCTCCCTGCCAACACTAAAAGCAACAGATAATCTAACAGGCAGAGAAAAACATCTGGCCTAGTACTCACAGAATAATCCCAGGTCAAAAATCATTGGGTTTGTTGCTGTCTCTTCTTCTGTGGCCCTAAACAATTTTTTTCATCTCTCTCTGCCTGTTTTCTTTTCGGGCCCTCACTTCTTGTTCTAATTACTTTTCGAAACAAATAAGTTTTCTCACCTCAGGTTTTGTAGAAACAACCATAGGTAACAGGATTCCAGTATTTTTTTAAGCAATCCAATAAATTTAGGGTAATCAACAATAGCACAAAGAAGACTGGTAATGGTTTTTTTACTACCTTGTCTTAGTGGTTTGTTTTTTTTTTAATTTTAACCTTTGCTGAAATAAGTCTTTCACAGTTTTCACCATGATTTTTAAAATTTGTTGGCAATCCACCAATTACTATAAAAGGTGAAAGATGGTCTGGGTATAAAACCAAATCTGGATTCTGGTCAGATTGACAAAGAATTTCATGTGACAAACGCTTGTGACAAGAGGTAAGATGATGGTAATATAGAATATTTTAAATCATTAAAAAATTATTCAAGGGCTCTAAATAATGTAATTTCCATACATCTTTCACATGTTCTTCATTTTGGACATCTGTTTTAGAACTACAGTACCCTTGCAAATTTCATTTTGTTAGAAGCATTAGCAGATATTAAAACCCACATAAAAACAAACCAGCTTAGACCTGGGAAGTACTAATGTCCCATTTTGAAAGAATCCTGAACGGTTTTGAGAAAACCATGCTTTTCTCACAATATCTGAATGACTCAGTTCTTCTGGAGCCCTATACATATTTTCTAATGACATTTTTATTCCTATTTATGGGAGGGCTATAGATTAAAAGTATACAGTTTTAACAGGATGGGCAGATTTTTCTGATAGTATGGAGAGCTATATACTGTCATCCTAACTTGGATACCTGGAGGGAGTCAATCTTATAGAACTACAGAACAATTTGGTTTGGAAGGGGCCTTAAAGATCATTGAGTTCCAAGCTGCTGCCATGGGCAGGACAACTTCCACTAGACCAGGTCAATCCTGAGACCATTTGTCTCTACTGTCTCTACAGAGAACTTCAACAATTGTTTTAGTAGGTCAAATTTAGGTGCTTAAATTGGGTGAGTGAACAAATCATTCCATGATTTTCTGTTTGTTACATGGTCTCTGGATGTGTTCAGTCACCCAGAGTGCTAAGCTTTATATAATAGAAAAGGAGGTAAAATCCCATGCCCAAAAAGTCTACAGTCAAAACAGAGGAGACAGAGATATGACAGGAAGGAGATGGAAGTAGGGAGGATGACATGAATTCAAATAACAGGTCAGATGTGGGGCTGGAAATACAATCCCATCTAGAAAGTCTTAGTCCAGTCACAGGGTCTGCATACCACACTACCATTAACACCTTAAACCCAGTGCTAGACACAAAAGGGAGAGACAACATCAATGGCAGTGAAAGGTCTAGAATGAGACCCTCTACCTTGGCACTCCAAGAGATGGGATCAGTCTGGGAATAAGAAGGAGAACCATATATCCCTGACTGACTGCACAGTGCAAGCTGGTATCCTGTTCTGAACACAAAAAACGTTTCATTTTTTTAACTTTGGCTTCTGATATTTTATGGTAAACTAAGATTCCAATTCTATCATATGCAGAAAATACATAACAAGATTTATTTCTATTGTTAATAACTCCTAATTGGCATTCTTTTTTTTTTTTTTATTTTCCGGCAGAAAAGCTACTTCATTTATAAAGTAAAAAAAAAAAAAGAACAAACAAAAAAAACCCAACAAAAAACCCAAATCTTCTTCTCAGGATTGTCTAGAAGCAATCTGCATTCAGTGATTGGATTATGTACTAACAGCATTACTTATCCCCATCTGAGAGGTACCCTACAGGGAAAAGCTCCAAAGAAAGACACTGCATTAAGGGAAGATTTGGAAGTCTGATTGCACTCTGTTTCCATCTCTCTGCAGGGCTGGCTGTCAGTGGCATTCAGAGCTGCACAGCAGAAAAGGAAAAACAACTCTCTTTCTCCAGCCTTGTGAGTCATGGGTGATTGAAAGCATCTTTACCCCGGTTTAAGCTCTGACCAGGGGATGTGATCCAGAGTTCATTGAGAATTTGCATTGACTCCATACAAATTCAGCTATAGCCTGTACTTTTTAGTTGCAAATTGATTATTTTACAGTATCATGAAACTGGAGTAATAAAGTGTGTAAATCTTATAGGAAAGGTGCAGTTCATAACCATAAACATTCTCTCAAGCAGTGAATCTGGATCCAGATGGTATACAATATTAAATGAGAGTGTCTGGATCCAGATGGTATACAATATTAAACTAGTGATATCTCTCTAAGCACATTTTAAAATAATTAATATTACCATGGATTTCCTCCAGACTTCTTCTTTATCATGAATATAGATCAGTATGTTCCCTTAGGAGGGGAAAATTGCTAAGTTTTCTGTGTTAACTGCTAACTTATTTATTTCCATCATCTGGTGATCTAGTAGGTCATGGCTTGAATTCTAAGAGTGGGAGACATAGACAGATTTCAATAGCTGTACTCCGAATAGATTCATGGAATAGTTTCTCAAATGTAGGATAGCTTCCCCAAATGTCTCCAGAATTTCTGTTGCAGTGTTTTAACTCTGGAAGAACTAGCTACAGCCAAAAATTACAGAATTTAAATTAACACATGAATGTGTCGACACACACAAAAATACACAAAAATGTGTCTAGTCACATCTGAGTTTCAATTTGTTCAAAACTACAGCTTGGAATAGAAGAAATCCCAGCCTAGAAAGATTCTGACTTGTTTGTCATATTTTTTAAAGTTTTTTGGGGGATTTTTTTTGTTTGTTTAAATATAGGGTTAAAAAATTTGAAAACTACTCAGTATCAGATCTCAATCTAATTTTCTTCTAAAATGTTTTATCCACAGGAAATAGCTGCATTGCTTGCAAAACGTAGGNTAGAATGATTCTGACTTGTTTTTCATATTTTTTAAAGTTTTTTTTTTTGTTTTTTTGTTTGTTTGTTTAAACATAGGGTTAAAAAATTTGAAAGCTACTCAGTATCAGATCTCAATCTAATTTTCTTCTAAAATGTTTTATCCACAGGAAATAGCTGCATTGCTTGCAAAACGTAGGAGCAATTAAAAAATCTTCAGTCTTTTTATACCACATATCACGGAGGAGCAGCTGGATGGAAAAACTAGAAGATGAAGAATGCAAATACATCTACAAATTAAAACCAATGTGTTTTTCTCAACAGAAGTTATTGCTCATAAGGCAAGGAGAATGGTGTCTATTTTAACATTTGAGGGTCAGGATGTTCAGAAGTATCAGCTAATTCAATCTCAGTAAAGGAAATGCAGTAACTGAATATCTGCCCTTTGAATTTCATATGCATAATTTGTTTATTATTTTCTTTCACGTGAAATAAAATTAGCATGGAATACTTTTTGCTCTTTGTGTATGAAAAACTGTGTAGTGCTTTCATTGTCGAGCACTGGTACTTGTCCTGTGTTTATATTCAAGTGTTTTAATGTTTAAAAAGTTCTATCACCCTAAGGGACTTCTGAATGAGGTTTTGCTTTGCTCAATCAGTATCTTCCCATATGTACAAACAGATTAAGACTGGTACCAAGTCACAATTACCACATCTGTCCTTTTTTCTGGGTTTTTTTCCATTAATATGTCTCCAAATTTTTCTGCCAGTCAAGACTAGAATAATATAATTTAGAAAGATTCAAATATGATATTTAAAAAAATAATTTAACATCATTGTTTACCCTACTATACAATGCATTAAATTTTGATTTTGATTTTTTTAAAAATTGAGTTTTATTGTTAACTGTGCTATATAATTGTTCTTGAGTCTGTAAAATTCACTTTATTTTCTCTTACTGATGAGTCCTGAGTAAAGGTTGCTGAATGTCCCCAACAGCTTCTACTGTCACTGTCATCAGAACAAAACACAGTATTATAACAATACCTCCAAAAAGCAGAAGCGAGAATTTATCTATTGCACTTAGACAACTGAAAAAAATTTTCCTTGTCTCTGCAGCCCTACAATTTTGAACCAGGCTAGAATGTGTTTCAAAGGGAAAAAAAAAAAAAAACCAAACAAAAAAAACCAAAAAACCCAAACCAAAAACACCTCGTATAGATTACAATATGACAAGGTAATATTACTAAATTGTTAGGTATCTACAGAAAAGGAAATGATAGTCTTTCTGATTGATGCAGCCTCTTACAGGGTCATTTAAAGATTTCAAAACAATGAAGAAAAGTGCCAGAATATTTTGAATTAATTGTAATTGTGTTAGCAATGATAGAAGAAGATCATGTTTCCAAAGTCAGAAATAAATTCAACCAGCTGCAAAGTCATTTGCTTTTTTACATTTTCTTTTTTTTTTCCATCTACCTAGTCCTTGTCCTTCACCTTGTTGTGTCTCACTGATGAATATAAACTTAAAAAAAAAAAAACCCTGCAATTTTTATTAAATTTTTTTCTTTTAAGGTGCATATTCTTCATAGACTGAGATGAGGAAGTTGAAGACTATAGCTTCACAGGAACAGATGCTATGTTTTGATACTTGTTTATCATGACCTGCATTTCTTTAGGAACACCTGCAACAGTTTTAGTATCAACTCCAAACTCCAGAGCTCCATATTAATTCTCTTGCTTTCCTGTGATCAAATATGGACCTTGGATGAGCCTGAGGAAGGAATACTGCATTTTGATGGTTGAGCTAGAAACCTGTGACAGAGTATGGCATAAATGCATCTCACCTGAGACCTCACCTTAGTGAGTAACGTAGGGAAAACAGAGGAGCTGCATGCAAGAAAAATAGAATGTGTCTGGTCACACGATGGAGAAAGGGCCATGATGTGTCTCTGCATGGCCCCCCAGCTGTGGGACCCAGCGAGCATGGGGTGGCAGGAGGAGGCCTGGGCAGGGGGTGAGGCTGAGAGAGCTGTGCCTGGGTCTGTGGGCTCTGGGCACAGCTCCCATGAGAGAACAAACCCAAAAGCCAGATGGGAACACGCCAGGAGCAGCTCGGCACGCCTGTGGATGTCCCAGCCAACACATGTCCATTCACCTGCCTTCGAGACTCTGTTGTGAATTTTCTAGGCCAAGTGGAAGAGTCAGAGGCCCAGACTGTACCAAATGAAAAACGAGAGGCACTGAGGAGCCCTTAGGGGCTCTCTGTTATTGCAATTGACATGAATGCCCTGGTGTTGGTTGCAGCCACTGGCTGGATGAATGCTAACAAAATTGCATATTTCTTTTTCAAGCCCAAGGCAGTAAATGGGAGGAAGGGAGATTTTTGCTTGCTTGCCAGCTCCTCAGGGAAGCACAGAGATCATCACAATACGCAAGAGATCAGCATCATTTATTACTGCTGGATAATGCCTGCCAAGGATATATTCACCATGCCTAAGCTTCAAAATCCCATAGGTCACTCCTGCAGCACCATCATTTAACAGCTCCCATTATCCAAGCCATTATGATGTGCCACATTTTGGCATAAATAGAATCCCCAAGTGTTCGGTCCAGCCAGATAAAATCTTCATGTACTCTCATGTCCTTTTTGTAATTTAGGGCTGGGTTTTTTTGGTTTTTTTATATACATAGCTCAGTATAAGTCCTTGATTACTGAAAAACATAAGTTCACCCTTCTTGGAAGTTGATCACTGGAATTAACACAGTCTAATGATTACCTCTCATTATCAAAGTAACTTGCAGGAGATATAATAGCAAATTTCTCCCTCTGGTTTCCCATTAGTGTGCTCATATAATACAATGTAATGAATGCAGAAAAGTTTACCTTCATGTATCCTTTTTTCTTTTTTTTTTAAAGCCTAAAAGTTTTATCCTTCCAGTTCAGATTGTCAGCTGAATTCATTCAGTGATGATCAGAGCATGAGCAACATTATGTGCCTATTAGTGATGTCCTGTGCTTCTCTTGTCCATCCATTCCTTAGATGACATTCATTGATGTAATTGCACCAGAAATTGAAACGACATGGATGTATTTTAGCTAAGGATCCATCCTATTGAATATACTTGAAGATTGGCATTTTCAGTTAATACATTATTTCAAAGAATACAGGGCACATTTTCTTAAACTGGCAATGAAAATTCTCTTAAATAATAGGACTCTTAGTGTAACATTGACTTGTTATAGAAAAGGATTCTGATTTAATCAAACTATATCTAAATCCCTACCTGTCTTGCATCTAATTATGCTTTAGAATATATTTTTGCATTCCCCATACCCCTTCTTAGGATTCAGGTAGAAAATAACGAGCTTTAGCAGTAGGTAGGGGTTTAAACCTCTTCTGATCTTGAAGAGGCAGAAACAGAACAAATGAGCTCCTCTGTTGTGAGCTGTGATCTGTGTGGGGGCACAAGCAGAGCTCTGGGCAAGGGATTGTTTCTATACCCTCGATTTGCAGAGCATGATACTTGCTTTGGGTGAGGAACACCCACTCTTTCCACATTTGTTTGCCTGATTTTGATGAGACACACAATGAAATGGCACAGCCAAGGAAAGACAGAAATCTTTGCCCATGGCAGTTTTGCACCTAAGCCAGCTGTAGCAAATTATATCCTATCAGAGACATCACAGACAGCACGAAGGCAGCAGCAAATGCCATGAGCTAAAGATGTCAGCACAGACCGTTCAGAGCTTGAACTGAAGCCCACTGCAGACTTTAAGATGTCAGCAAAAAGCTTTGGAATTCCGTGACGAACACAGAAACTGTGCAAGGATTCGTCCTTCATTTGGCTCCCTTCTTTTCCTGGCTGACAACAGACTAGAGAAGAACACTCTCAGGAAAACAGTGTCAGGTGCCACAGCTACTTCCAACTATGAAAGAACATATTATAACAGAGCACTTTATAAACACAACATTTTGACATCTGGTTTGTTCAAGTCTGTCCCACTATAGAGGGTGTTGCCATTTTTAGATTCATCCAGGTCAAATCCAGATTTCAGACAAAAAGTATTTCAGGCCTTCAAACAGCTCCTTAGTTAGTATCACTTTGACACACACAGATTCACAAAGCATTTTAGAAGTCAGTTTCACAAAACTCTGTAATTATACAATACCTCTTTAGCAAAGTTTTAAAAACATTATGTGATCATTACGTATTCTTAGCTAGAAGAGAAAAACCAAGAAGCACATCACCCAAGGTGTTAAAATTCTGGTAAAGTTTCTTCAGTTGAAACACAAGTTGGTAAATGAGTAAAGAAAATTTTAGACATCTTTAAACTGGAAAAATATATGTCAATTTGACTCCATCTATGCCATGTTGAAAGAGGGCTAAGCTAAGTTATATTCCTTTCACTTTGTCAAGGTCTAACTTTGAGATCTATGAGAGCTACCACAGCTCAGTTGGCTACCCATAACCAGCTGATCTGGAGTAATATATCTGTAGTTTGAGCCTTCATCTGCTTATGCGGAGAATCTTGAGGATGAGGATAGTTAGATAGACCTAGGCATTAATTAAATTTCTTGGAAAAATAAAACATGCAGATCAACAGCAGCTACAACAGGATAATAAGCAAGAAGGCCTTGTAATGGGAAGGGATAATCTTCTGGCTGAGACAGTGCCAAAAACACATCAATATGGTAAATGCATGAAAAATGACAGGAAAAAGAAGGAAATACTGGGAAACTGCTAAGACAAATACAATTAAAATAAACATCCTGCTCTAAATTGAACTAACTGATGAAAATATGTTTCCATGTCGCTTGTAGCAACTCTTCTGGAAAAAAAACTATATAATTTTTCATGTAGGAAAAAAATCTGGAATACAGTCTTTTTCAGAGTTGTATTTAACCCTCCATTTGGGTAGGTTAGAAGTTCACATTTCCAGCTAACATTCTGGACTTCTATCTGTGCAGTGAATGCTCTTTGGCAAACGTGATATAAATAACAGCAAATCCCCTCTTGGCCATACATCCCTTCTTTACACACACTGGACCTGGTTACTGGCACCAACACCCTTGGAAAAGAGGCACTTTACCTCTGAACACAGTGAGGTCTGATCTTTCCAGCAGTTATAAGCAGGCTTAATGGCCTGTGTGCTCTTAATTTTTAGCAGACAGATTTTCTACCTACCCACGCTTCACCTTTTGAGTGCTGATGTTTCCTGCAGTGCAGCTGCCAGATGCAAACCCATGGGCGGTTTTGTGTGAGTCGTAGACTAACAATTCCTTGTACCAGTGTGCTGAATATGCAAAGTATTTTGACACCCTCCAGGATGAAAGGTGCAATGTAATACGATTATCATGACTGTACCATCGATCCCTGCTGAAAGTGTCAGAAGGATTCTTCATTATCTTGTTACTAGGGTGTGGGGCTGACAATTCTGTGTCTCTAAAACTTCATGGCTGAAGGCCTGTCAGGTTCTTTTCTTTACAAGGGAAAGCTTCTTACTTTCCCAGGAGAAGTCCTGTAGATAAACCCTCCAAACAATATTCCTTCTCAAAACAACAGGTGGTGTTTTTCATTCCTGTTTTCATAACAATAGAATACATTGCTTCTCTTACCTATCCAATGGTGGTAGAGAAGGTGGTGTTCCTATTCACCAATCACTTTGTACTTAGCAAAGTGCCTTATATAAAGTGTTCCATTCTGTTAATAAACTACAGGTTTTTGTCATTCTGATGAACTGCAATTGGAGTCTGTGTGTTTCTGTTCGGCAATAACAGTGACAACAAGGGTTTGCTATTTTAATTATCCTCCTAGCTTTGCTTTCTTCCTTTATATCTCTTTGATATTGATACATCTGGCCTTTTAAAGGGCTTTTTGCTGCAGGGAGAAGGTGAAGGAGCAGGGAAACCCTATGACCAGTGCTGCATGCAGGATTACCAGGTCTGAAGACAATAATCTCTTCAAGGGCAGGGCAAGATAGGGCAAGGGAAAGACAGGGAAAGGACAGGGAAGGGTAGGGAAGGGCAGGGAAGGGCAGGGAAGGGCAGGAAAGGGCAAGGGAAAATGCTATGTCAGCAAAGCCTGGGGAAGGAAATCAAAGATTTCTGAACTCTGTTATCTGTTTCTTCAGAGAAATATAAACACTGTGTTTAACCCAGTGTCCTGGTCTAGTTTGCCCTCTTTGCATCACTCTTCTTTTGCTCTGCCAATCATGACTCTTTCAGGTAAATATATTAAACTTTGTTTGTAGATTTTCTGGTTTCAGATTATTGAGCCTTCCAGCAAGATTCCCAAGGGCAGGATGCCTGGTTGGACCTACTAGGCAGTAAGCTTTTCCTTCATTTTAACACATTTTTTTATGTATAGTAATAAGAAAGTGGAGAAGGTAGGAAGAAAAACTGTTAATTGGAAATTGAAGTAAAGCCCATGAAATAAAGCTCTTGAATGTCTACTAAAAATAACAGCTTTGATAATGTCCTCTACCTTAAGATATAACTTATGATATCATTCATCTTTCACTTTTCATTTCTTCAAATAAGTGCTTAAAAATAATGGTTTTCACTATCCAAAGGAAGCCGGAAATCCAGCTGAGTACTTAACTTTAACCTTCACTTGCAAAAGAATATCATAAAGACAATAAAAATGTGCTCAGATAGCAAATGGGTATAAAGTAAAATTTCTCAGATGCACAGTAAAAAAAAAATAAATTTGTAGCCTAGATACAGCAATTGAAATTAATCTGCCTTGGCAACGGTGCCAGAGTTTGTGGCATAATTCTACATTGTCAGTAAAGTGAAATAGGCACCTCCAGGAGACAATTGTTTTCATCCACAGACAGATACATGTGACAGGTCACATGGATTGCCCTTTGGAGATACTTATTTCTCTCATTAACTATGGAGGGACTCTACAGCGACAGCTTGAAGTTTGACTATTCCATTATAGATGCCTTAAATCAGAGAAGATTCATCTCACTGAGAATGACCTTCCAATATGAAATCCAGGTATCTAACTGATCTCTCAAAAAACTCTAGAAGCACCAGAAAACTCTATTTAACACCAATCCATGCTCAGAAAAGAGAAAATAAAAAGGTAAAATACATTATAGGAGTTTAAAATAGAAAGTAAGAATCCTAGGGAAAGAAAATGATGACATTAAATAGGAAATATTAGGCTAGAAAGTAGCAAAAAGCTAACCTCAGCCGATACAAAGTCACCTTTGAATAGTCACAGACAGTTAATGCTGCAGGGAATGAGTTTCACAGTCTGAAAATGTCACTTTATGCATCGTTAAAAGCACCTGTCTTCAACATAAAAATAAACAAACAAATGAAAAAACACTACGTGTATTGTAGCAAAAATGAACAGGGCATTGGGGTTTTTTCAGTGTTCAAATGCATGTTTAAAGAATTTAACTATTAAGAGAAACTGAATACTGATTTCACTTCTTTGAAATCTTCCACTAAGCAAAATTGACTATCACTGATCAAAAAATAGTTAATGTCACCTAAAATGTAATATCCATTGTAGCAACCATTAAATTTGCCCTTAGCATAAAAAAAAAATAAATTACAACAAATTTCCGGTAGTGAACTCTAAGGGGGTTTCGAAACAGACATTAAAAAACTTTGGTTTTGTCAGTGCTAGAACTGAGATCAACATTACTTGTGAGGAAAAGCCAAGAAATCCAAGTTTATCTGTTTTGGAGAAAAGGAGGCTGAGGTGGAACCTCATTGCCCTCTTACAGCTTCCCGAGGAGGGGAAGTGGAGAAGGAGGTGCTGAGCTTTTCTCCCTGATATCCTGACACAGGACATCCTGGAATGGTTCAAAGCTGCACATGGGGAGTTTTAGACTGGACATTAAGAAGCTTGTCTTTGCTAACAGGGTGGTCAAACACTGGAAGCAGCTCCTTGGATAAGTGGTCGACGGCACAGGTGTGTCAGTGCTTAGGAGATATTAGGACAATGACCTTAACATGGATTAACTTTTGGTGAGCCCTGACATGGTCAGGCAGTTGAATTAGGTGGCTGTTGTAGGTACCTTCCAACTATTCTATTCTAAAATCCAAGGGGAAGAGTTTGCAAAATGTGCTTGAGGAGTTTGTCCTGCACCAAGAGAGTCATGGGCCCAAAGGAAAGAAAGCAGGAGGAAGCCTGCCTGAAGGTGTCCAGTTCTAGCAAGGTGTTAGGAAGGAGTGAATAAAGCCAGCAGCCCCAGTGGTTATTCAATACCTGCATGGTTAGGATATCCTCCTGGATGAAGGGTGAAGAGGATTTTAATCCACTGGTTTGCCTACAGGCCAAATATTCTTGTGCCTTGTACAATGAATAACATCTCTGCTTTCCAAGAAATGAAGGCTGTTCTGCTTGTCATGATCATGGAATATCTGAGCATCCAGGAAAAGCACCAAGCTACCTATTGGCAGAACAAAGGGGACTTGAGATCCTAACTGGTCTTTCTGAAGTCATTCTGCCAGGGACAGATACCAACATTTTAAGATCGGAAGTGGATGCCTGAATATCAAGTCATGCTGGTATTCAATAGGACTGTACTGCTGTGCACCACAGTACAAAAAAACTCAATAAATTTAGATGTTTTCCAGAGTTCTTTCCCAAACCTTCTTGAGGGTCAAATACCATTTACCTTCTTGAATGTATCAAGGACAGAAAAGAGTTCAGCTCTAATAGCTGCTTCTTCAGGCCGCTCTTTTTAATGCAATTTGAATTTCGACACAGGTTGTGTCTATATGGTTGTAAAGTCAAAATAACTTCATGGAAGAGTCTTCTTTAGAAGAAATTATAACTTCCATTTGGTGTGCAGGTGCAGGTAGACTCTTACTGCTGACTTTAACAGGAATTTAGGCTCCAAGTTTCCAACTTGCTTGACCTAAATGTCAGTATCATCAATCACTCAGTTTACCCCATTATTGTTCAAACAGTTTTATTTATCTGTTTCCTGCCTCCACTTAATACTATATGTAATGTGTTTTGAAAATTAGTTTTTGAAAAACACAAAACAAGGAGTGAAAACAGGACCTCCTATTGCCTCCACAAGCAATCAAAAGCTGAATCTAAATAGTTCTGTGGCAACAGGCTGAGAAAAGTGTATTTTCAATTACTTTTTTTTTCATGTATAAACTGCACATCCAAATCACATTTCATGAGTAAGTAAACAATTTAATTTGGTTTTGGTTTATTGTTTTGCTTTTTGGAGTTTTTTTTTTGGTTTGTTGGTTTGGTTTTTTTTTCAGGGGTGTGGTTTTCTATTTTCTTTTTGTGTAGGAAACAATCAAGAAGAAATGGGGAATAATCAAATGCACCCAGCATCAGCAAACTTCATTACACTCTGAGCAATAGCAAGATGGGGAAAATAGCAGATCATTATGTCTGATGAGTGTAATTACACTTTTTTGAAGAAGGGGGGAAAATCTAGGTTTATCACTACACCTGTCTGGTTTTTTTAATAGACACCTTTAAATTCTGCTGAACATGCAGCAGCAGAAAAATTATTCCTTCTCGCGGTTTGATGGCCTCCAGTAATGCTTGAGAAAAATTGTTTTCCATTCCAATGAACTGTAAAATAAACAAAACAAACCCTTCACTAAATGCTCTAAAGGCCAAAGGGTCTCAATGAATGAACTTCAAATGGCTGCTTTGCTCATCATAGGAAAAATCCATTATGTGATTGTGTTTAGAAATAGTCTAGCATATTTTGGGTGCTATAGCATTTTAAAATAATAAGGTTTGGAAATAAATAATAAACTGGTGAACAGGCAGAAAGTAAGTTGCTCCCTAAATCTAAATACAAATGTATTTCAATGTCATTTTTCTATACACAGAGAAATGCATAGAACAAAATCAGTTCTATCATTTATAGTGAACGTTATGTTTTCCTGTACTTTTCAGCTTACTTTCATTCCTTTCATGAAAGAGAATCTCATGACCTTTTCAGTATTAGCCTCAAGACATAGCTGAGCTATTCTTTTCATATAGAAATCCAAGACCTCAGCTGGCTAGCATGAAAGCTAACTTTGCCGACAAATCTCTAAGAAAACATGTGATAATGTTCATCTGGTTTTTGAGGATATTTTTTCTTTTTACTGAAACTATCAATGCACCTAAATTTAACAGCTTCCTGTAGTTTTTTAGGTTCAACCAGGGCCCTAGGAGACCAAGTATTAATTAACATTCTGTCCTGAGTGTTAAAAGCTAATAAACGTTAGAATATACAGCAGAATCATAAGACTTCTGGTAACAGACTCTCTTTCACTGCATCTGTTAGAAAATGTACTGCTGGTGTTTTAGGATACCTAACCTCTTATTCATCACTAGAAAATAAAATCCCTGTAGTATCTGTTCTGTAGTAAGCTCCACTAGGAGATGATTTCCAACCTCTCAGCTGGATTTCCAAGAGTTTCACTGTGAAGTTTACTTTTTGTAAGAGATTTCTTTATAACAGACAAACAATTGGGACAGAGATATTCCTTAGAAAAGAAATATTCTCTGGTTTTGTCAAGGAAATTTCTTCTACTGGTATATTCAAAGCCCTCAGGATTATCTATTAACAATATCAGTAGGTAATGAAATACAGAAGACACGCTTGAAAATTCAGGGACAGACTTCACATAAGACTCTTCAAAAGGACTTTGGAACAGTATCCAAAACATCTGCAGGAGCTCTTTAAAACCTACCCTTGTACTCACCTTCATTTGCAGACATTCAGATCTAAAATCCCTCTGATTTTCATCAGAGCTTCTGTCTCAGCCACTTAATTGCTTAAACAGGTAGAGCTACTGGAGGAGCTTGTTTGCAGGTCTCCAGGTGTAGCTGCCACGTGAGCATTCCCACTGCAGCTCTTGGTAAGAGCAGAAGCCACACAGGTTTGTAGCCATGGTAGGATGAGATATTCAGGGTTGTACATATCCTTTACCAGTCACTGTCTGTTGTCTTCAAAGAAGACCAGCAGGGTGGAAAGGATTTGATCTGTAAGATGCACCCTGGAGAGGAATACAGACCAGTGCAGATTTTCCTTGAACTTTGGAAGAAGTAGCTAAAACACAAGTTTCAGGGAGCATTACCCAACCACCTTCAGACCTTAGAGGGAGCCTCTATTAGAGGCACTGGACCTTCCACCAATCACACCCTGCCCATTATGACATTTTTGTCTAACATTAGATGCTCTGAATAGGTTCCTCAAAAAATTGCCGTGAAAACCTCTTGGTTGATGAAGTGTCAGGTTACCTGTAATTTTATTGGGTATTCCTGCAGTGCAGTATATTCTAGACTCCACAGGGTTCAGAAAGCACAAGATGTCATTGTCCAGGCCATTAGATAATCATTTCATCTAGTATAAGACCAAGAACTATGTGACACAGAAGTGATCAGATGTGGAGGACAATTCAAAATACAAAGGGAATGCTATCCTGAACAGTTATGTGAGTATGACTTGGTTGAAAAACCCATCTCACATAGACTGGCCTTACCAGCAAAGTGAAACAGAATTTCTTTAGTGTCTAAACCTATCTGACTTACACTTGGAAACTGCTGAGCTGATACTATCAGGATATGTATGTGCCTGCTTCCAACTCTATGCCATGCTATTGCATTTGCACATAGGGGTATAGGGAAATGTGAAGACCTTTAAAACGCCTGCAAAGCAGACAGGTGAAAAATTCAGTATGTATTTACGCCATTTCAAGAAAGCGAATGAAATCTTGAAGTCAGATAACAAAGTGAAATAAACTGACTGGAATGGACAAATAATGAAATTAAATTCAGTGGAAAGAAATAAAAGAAAATTCTGAAATTAAGTGATTGTAATCAAACATAATGATGTTAAATACTCCCTTTTTACATGTCTTTTGTAATTAAAACTTCTCTGGAGGTCTAGGCTTTGTGGTTTTATCAAGATTAACCTTAAATGTAAACCTTACCCTAAGCAGAGCAGTAAAAGCAGCCATTTGCTGAGGTGCCAAGCACATAGGTGGAGTGAAGCAGAAAGGTGTGGAGGCAGCATTTTTGGGGCAATGCTGGACTCCCCTTGGCATGCCTTTTGTAGTTGAAACTTCCCTGGAGCTCTGGGCTTTTTGTATTTCTCAACCCTAACCCTAAGCATAACCATAACCCTAAGCAGAGACGTAAAAATAGCATTTGGCTGAGCAGGTTCCAAGCAGAGAGGGGTGGAGGGAGCCATGATGGAGCAGTGGGATGTTCTTTCCTCAAAATTAAATGGACAAAATTATATTCACCAAAATCTTAAAATCCGGGAATGAAGTCAAGCAAAGAGACAGAAGAAATTGATGAAATGAAAATGGCGTGGGATGAGATGAAGTGCAGGGAAACTGACCAAACCTTGCCAAATTGATCCTCATTGAAATTGTAAGATTTCATTTCCTTTCATGAAGTGAAGCAGCTGAAGTGTCATCAAATGAGTAATCAACAATGTCAAAGCTATATAC
>VYXF01001429.1:881338-973610 GCA_013397295.1 Polioptila caerulea
AGAGACGTAAAAATAGCATTTGGCTGAGCTGGTTCCAAGCAGAGAGGGGTGGAGGGAGCCATGATGGGGCAGTGGGGTGTTCTTTCCTCAAAATTAAATGGACAGAAACCTTCAAAAATTATATTCACCGAAATCTTAAAATCCGGGAATGAAGTCAAGCAAAGAGACAGAAGAAATTAATGAAATGAAAATGGCGTGGGATGAGATGAAGTGCAGGGAAACTGACCAAACCTTGCCAAATTGATCCTCATTGAAATTGTAAGATTTCATTTCCTTTCATGAAGTGAAGCAGCTGAAGTGTCATCAAATGAGTCGTCAACAATGTCAAAGCTATATGCACACCCTACCCTTGCAGTTTTTCCCGTACCAGTAGCACACTCAAACAGCTTTTGAGCTCACAATACAATCTTCCCAAATTTCAATAAATCCACAGCCAATAATGTTGTTCTTTCTTGAATTATCAGAGGAATTTCTGTTCTGTACTAGCAGATATGAAATTTTTCTATTACTCAAAGTAAACTTATGCTAATTCCAGAAAGTTCAGTTTCTAAAGGGAAAAGAAACAAAAACCCCACACTTTTCTCTCTGTCATAGAAGTATTTCTATAAATGTATTTAGCTGCTATATATAATATTTAGAATTGCTACCAACTCTGAAAACTCTGATAATTCCCACAGAAATAACATGTCTGTCATATTTTTCTCTTGAGTTATGGTGCCATTTGCCAACTAGGGGAGACCTTTAAAAAGAAAAGAGCTGTTCAAGATTTTTCTTTCAGTACTCCCACAGAAGTCAAGACCTGAGCAGCTTCTTAAATGTTGACAGAAGGCAGTATAGGACCAGTTAACACTTCAGCACTTTTTAAAATACACTTTTGATCTACAAGCTTGTGGAACCCAGAATAGGATTTATGCCCACTCACTACCAATTCAGTGATAGGGATATTAGAAGTAAGACCTTGCCAACATTTCCACAAGAAACTTCACATCTAAACCAACACATTCATACAACATTAAACATCCTGATGGACTATGGATTCTTTATTAAATTAAAGAGACAAGTCCTTTATGGCCTACAGCTCTATGAGTATAGTAACCTGTAGCAGGATAGAGGCACTAGATTTCAAGTATCCATTCTATTGAGACTTGAGACAATGGTTAGAAACACTTATGACTTTGCCCAAAGTTAGTTTCAAGCTTCTACACTATCTCAGTGAGATATGAGAGAATCTGTCAGTGGAGGTGCAGTATCCAGCCTTGAGACTCAAGCACTCTGTATTTTAGAAGTATAGAAGGTTACTTATCAGCCTAAATGCTAGAACCTACCTACACATAGAGCCTGCAAGCAGAGCAACTACTCCAGGGTAGTTGTTTGAGCTGACACTAGGCACTTAGGGATGTTAATGGAAGAGAAACATTGAAATTCTTCTACACAGCTGTCCTGCCACCAGCTCAGGATTCCTGTTGATCAGAGCATTCTGATTTGGAAGGGACCCACAAGGATCATTAAGTCAAATTCTTAAGTGAATGGCCCATAAAGGGCATCAAAACCATGACTTTGGCACTATTAGCACTGTCCTCTAACCAATTATCCCTGTAACCTGACTTTAGGGGGTTAGACCTGAAAATTCAGGATGTAAATTCCACCCAGACAGAAACCCAGAGGGCACAGAGACAATCTTATTGGTATTAGAAACTTTCTGTACCAGTCTGATCTTTGATCCATTGTTGCCTGGGTTGGGCATTAAATTTAAAAGGTGGAGTTTTGTTTTGTTTTGTTTTTTTCCGCTTATTGCTTGGTCAAGGGAAAGGAAGTGAAAAAGATTTTTGAAAGCTGTTTATTTTCTACTGAGTTCATATTACAGTCTATGAGTTCTACTAACATTAAACATTAAGGGTTTGAATTTTAGAGCTCTTTGTACTGGCGCCTCATTTTCTTGCATTATTAAGAAAATCTGAAAATCTCTACAGGATGCATACAAGCATATGAATTTTCACACATTCAAATAAATGATGCAAAATTAGGAAATATCTATGGAAGTTGACAGGAAGTCAGTTTGTAAATTTACACTTAAGCAGCTTTGTGAATTGAATAAAAATATTTAGAGCATTCAAAGGAATATTTCTGCATTAAGTACATAAGGTTTTTTTGTTTCCTATGAGAAAAGGAAGAGCCTTTACCATAGGCTTCATAGTATGCTAAGACCAAAGTAACAGCCATTATCTTCTCAAAAGTTAAAAAAAAAAAATTAATATTATTTTATCAGTCTCACTGGAAAAAAAAAAATCTGGTTAAATCAGAATCAGGCCTCTTTTCAGCAGGAAGCTGGTAGAAAAGTGGTTCTAATACTTAATAGGTAGTTTTGTTGGGCATATTGAACCCCTGGTCAGTTTTGCATTTATGGCTCAGTACTAGTGAAATGTTGTATTTTCACATCTTAAAAGATCATTTCAGGGCTGAACAAACACAGCAGATTCAGCAGCAGCTGGAATACAACTACTACTGTTCACCTTTTGGAAAGTTTATGAAAGAGCTGACATGGTTCTGAAATATTAAAAGGACTTCTGAAACTCAGAGAGAAAACAGCAATATAAAATCAAGGGTCTGGTCTGGCTGAGTGGATAAAGTGCCATCTTTTGATACAGGGGACCTAAATCTTTCAAGTCAATATGTGGTATAGAAAGGCTTTTATGGTCATTGGCAAGTGGCTGTGAATTTGTATCAACAAAAGTAACATAATTCAGACCAGGAGAGAGGAAGAAATCAAAGTATAACAAGGCTTGCCTTGTAAAAAGGCACAGGCACTCGCTTGGAAACAGCCTTGAACAGTAACACCTGACCCAAATGCTCTGGCTCCAGGGAGAGAGCTCAGATCACAATTTGCATTGGGACGTTTCAACTCCCCTTAACTCCATATATCTAACACATTTTTACACTTTACAGGGTTCCATATTTTATATGATTTCACCACTGTGGCACCACAATACCTCAAATTTCAATGCAGTTATTTTTTTAACCCTGTGGAGTAAAGAATTGGGCAGATACATTACTTATATTTACAAAGACAACTTGCACCCAGAATATCGAGAGTGTTTAAACATGCTGGCACTAAAGCAGAAAAATCATTAGTCCATAAAGTTTGAATTTGAGCATAGTAGCTCTGGCAGTCCTTGGGAAGCAGGCCAGCATCCCAGATCCACCTCAGGGCATGCCAGCTCATCTCATGTATGTGTTCCAGGCTCAGCCCTAAGAGAAGGAAACTTGATGCTGCACGCTAGATTCAGGCTGAGGTAAAAATGACAAAACAAAATCACTGTCTCCCTCAAGCCCTCACCTCCCTCAGGCACATCTTTAAACATCTCTCCAAATTTTCATTGCAAGAACTTGTACAATGCCTGGGAAATATTCCTGTGTTTCATGCCTGATACCTTTGGGTTCTTTTACAATTTATCAGGGAAAAAAAAGACTTGTTGCTCCAACAGTTCAACAGTTTTTCCCATGTGAAGTGGGAGAAGGGAAGTGCTATTTAAAATTATTTTCAGTCTTCCTACCTGCTACAACTGAACAGACAGCTACCAGGCAAAAAACCCTATCAGAACTGGATTTTTCCATGTTTCTAAATTGATATAATGCCATATAAAATGCAAATCTGATCTGAGTCATCCCATGCTATGTTTATATCTTAAAGACACATACCAGAACACACCTTTGTCCTATATTATGAGGATTTTTTTTTCATCCCAGTGGGAAAGATCCTCTGGTTCACTCACAAATAATATTAATTCTTCTTCCTTCTTATTTTAAGAGGTAGATTTAATGACTTTTTTTTCACTTTACTTTTCTATCTTGAAAATTTTCTTTGAATGTCAGAGAACACCTTCTGTGTACTGGGTTCAGTTCTATAACACACCAAATATCATAGTAGACAAAAATAAATTTAATCAGATCCAGCAAACAATCTCCCTACTCTGTAAGTTCCTGTTTGTGGTCATTTAAAAAAGATAATGATAACACTCCTCTTTTACACAAATTTAAAAAAATAAACATTAGTATTGTATAGAATGATATTTTCTTCCACCTAGTTTTCGAACTCTTTTATAAATCTAACTATACTTTGGGCACTATAAAAACTTCTGACAAGGAACTCCAGAGCTGAAATGTGCTGTGTGAGAAAAGTGCCTCCTTACTTTTACCTTAAGCTAGCAGCATGATAATTTCCTCAAATGGCCCTCAGGTCTTCAAACACTGTTAATAGAAAACATTGCAGTTCATCTATTTTTTATTTGATATACTCTATAATTTTGTCCCTCAGTCATTTTTTCTCCCTGAAGACCCACAATCCTTGCCTAATTGCTCTTCACATAAAAACTTCATATCTAATCCTTGCTGCCTTTGTCTGTTTCAACAATTTCTCTATTTGAAAAAGGGAGGACAGAACTTCATGCAGTGTTCAGGACACAAATTGATCCTGGTTTCTTATACAAGAAAAGTTATGTCAACTATTCTGTTATTGATGCTTTCTTTGTTGTTCCTATGATCTTCAGCTTTCACTGAGCACCACTTGGCACTCAGCTAACCATAATAATTCTAAATATCCTCCCAAAATATTTATACCTCATTTATGAACCTATGACTGTGTAAAAATAACTAGGATTATGCTTTCTTGCATCTATTATTTTTCACTTACCAGCACTGAAATTTTGTCTCACATTTTATCTCTGACCGCTCAAAATCACAAGTTCAGTTCATCCTTTTGTTGTCAGTGTTAGTTTCTGTCACTTTGAAGAATTTTGTAGTATCAGCAAACTTTGTCACCTCGTTAAGCTCTTGCTTTTCCAAATAATTTGTAACTGTGATGAAAAGTGTGGATCTTAGAACATTTCACTCTTAATCTGTTCTGGCAATTTCTTTTCATTGTGAAAGCTATTTAACTATCCCTACACTAGACTCTTCATCTTTTCACCTTAGCATTGGGCTTTTCTCCAGAAATTCAGTTGATCTTGGATGCAGTTGACAAGAAATTCACACAAGATTTCAGGTCCATTTCCTCAGACCCAAAGGAGTTGAATTGAGTTGCTTTTGTTTCAGAGAAAAGCCACTTCTCTGACCTCCCAGAAAGCAGAAGCAGAGCAGCAAAGGGAACCCACATCTTCTGTCTGGTCCTGCCTCCTTTTTGTACCACTGCTGTTGAACATAGGACACACTGGGTTCAGACATGCACCACCAATATTTCCCAGGGAAAGGGAGTACGAATGCAGATCTCAAAACAGCCACCAGTCACTGCTTAACTACTTGGCTGTCTGTTCCTGTGTTCCTCCATAGGCTTCCAGTATACCAAAAAACCCTTGAAAATCTCCACTGAATGTCTTTAACTTCTATACCATTTCTATTTAAACTAATTTTGCTTTTTCTAGTCTGAATTACATATGAAGCACAGAGATATAGTAGCTGAATTCATATTTTTTGGCTTTATGGGACAATTATTTTTTCCTTTTTCTCTGGTCTAAATTTCCTCCATTGCTGCCTCTTCTTGCATTTTCTACAAGGAAACACCTAGTTTAACAAACCAAGTAAATTGTCTTGCAAATTTTGTCATCCAAAATCAGAAAGACTTGTACATAAAAAAACCCTGGTGTTTAGTAAATCAGCACTTTCCTTCATCGTACATTTTCAAAAGGAGTATTTTACCTAGGTGAATCAAGACATATCTGTGCCTACTCCTGCTCCTCTTTATGGCTACACCATTTCAGCCATTCCCATTTTCTCTAACCATGCTGAGGTTATGAAGAGACATTAAAACTTGGTGTTGTGCCAACATTGTGCAAGTGTATTAACTTCTTTGGTTTTCATGCTGACTCTGCAGTGATAAAAATGAGACAAATCAGTGGGTAAAAACTACACAGAGATATAATAACCAATCTGCTTCTTCTCTACTCATCTCTTTCTTCATGGTACTGGAAATCTCACTGGTTCAGCCTAGGGAAAGAAATCTTTCCATAATCCTACAAGAGTTTACAATCTACCACACAAATCAAAGCAATATGGTAATCAACAGATAAGCACAATAACACATGTGGAGTTAAATGAAGTCTCTTGTTCTCTCATGGGGAGGAAGAGAGAGACTTATTTGTTCAATATACCATTATAAAATTATCTAGTTTTAGCAAGAAAAAACCAACAGAGAGCACATTTTAAATTCTCATCTTTTGCCTTTTTTTTTTTTGTGAAACTTATTGATGAATAATTTAGGACTGTTTCTTAGCTATTCTCCTCTATCTATAAAAATGTAATCTGACTTAATTATGTGTCATCACAGCAACAACAGTAAAAGAAATCCACTCCAGGGATGAATAGAGCTATAGTGTTTTATGAAAAGTCCAAAAGACATTATTTTAATTTTTACAAAGAGGATTTTAGCACTTGAAACACTTTTATTCATAAAATTGTTTCCAAGCATTTCAGAGGCCTCCTACCTGTAAGAGGAGTTGCACAGCAGACGAATACAAAGACTAGTGGCAGCCTTGGTTAAAGGCTGTCAGGTTAATTGTGAGGATTTTATGCACTCATTCAAGAAGTTAAGATTGTTAAGGAATATTTTATGCACCAGAAACAGAGGAGATGATGGAAAACATCTATTAACCCAAGGCAAATCTATTTAGTTGACCCCTATCCATGTCATGTCAACAAATCCACGCTGCACTATTAATTAAAAAACAAAATTAGCAACAGCTTTTGCTGTTGTTTCTTCAGCCAAGTGGAGAAACTTGTAGTGACCGTTTCAAATGAGATCACACGAAGATAGCATGTAAAGTTATCTCCAAAATTCAAATTCATGTACACATTTTCATCAGAGGCACAGTAGGCTGGATACATACTCAGTGACTCAGAGGTATAAAGTCATAAACAGTACAGCCAAGGGCAGTAAACATTCCATCAACATGGGCAGAGAATAGAATTTTTATTTTGTTAAGGAACAGTGGCACATATCATCAAACAGACATTCTGCTGCTAAACTAATAATTGCAGTGGCTAAAACTAAAAATTGTGTGACTGAGAGAGATGAGCAACCACAAAAAAAAATAGGCAGCTTTCCTGCTCTACATGAACAACCTTTCCTCTGTGAAAACTCCAGAGCTCCACTAAAAAAAGGCATACTCAGAAAAATTTGCATCACAGTTATACAATCTTTATATCCAGGTCACAGATGCCTAGGGAGTTTACTGCATTTCCTGATGGAGAAGGGACTCACAACCAGGTTACAAAGATGGCCATACTGTGAAAAAACAGAAGTTTAACAATCAAAAAATAACCCAGCTCATTATCTGCAATTGCTTCTGTCCTCAGAGACTTGATACAAAATAGCTGTGTTTTCCAGCACAGATCATCTACCTATTCTGAGATGCAATTTCTAAAACACAGAAGGATAAAACTTCAAATATTAGTGCAGGAAAACATGATTTATATAGAACATATGTTCATTATTGCCTATACTTCCCTAGAACTACCATGATTTGTTTCTAAGAGAATCCACACAGTAATCTTTCCCTTGTTAGACCTTCAATCCTGTAAATTTATACCAGGCATCCATTGCTCAATGGGCTGCAGTTATTGCAAAAGGGCTTGAATTTTGTTCAGCAATCTAAAGTTACTTTTTTAAAAAGTTCAAATGGACCAAGCTAAAAAGTGTTCAAAAGTCAACAACAGTTTGGGTCAATCAATTAATATCCTTCATGCCTTGTGTTCAAGAGGAGAAATTATCAGAACCTTCTGAAGGGCAAACAGCAAGACAATGCAATTGGCAACTGTGACCCAACCTCTGCAATCACACTGGGGCAGAGAGTTAGTACCAGCCCTCTTCACTGAAGAGCTTTTTGAAGAACTTCAAGTTGTGTCACTTGATACTTACCAGCCGTGCTCTTCTTCTTCTCATTTCAGAGAAAAGACAGATTCTTGCCATTCTTTTGTCATGGTTAAATAATGAATGTATGGGCTGCCTATTCATGTCACAGTCTCAATAACAGCATTTGCATTATTTCTTCTGGCAATATATGCAACATAGAAGTACTATTGTAATATAGATTAAAAGCTGGTTTCATTTAAACTGAAATCCCTTTGCATATAGTCTGTCCCAATCAATAATCCTTCAGGTTTACAAGCAGATTTCTGTTCAGATAACAGTTTTAGGGAAAAACTCATAGAGATCTTCATGACATTGAAGCTAGTTCAAACTATGATGAAAACTTGCTTTGTATTAAGACAAAATCAACAAAATCAATTAATTGCAAACCACATGTAACACATATGTGAAATTTGTTTATATAACATTTTCTTACTGTTATCAGGCTTCCACACATTCAGAAGAAAAGCAGGAAATTGCAAAGTATAAGACAATTCAAGTTTTGAATCACTGATTTTCTTTCTTCTTCGTTTTTTTTTTTTGGTTCATAAAACGTGTCTTTATAAATAGTCAAAGGGCAGAATGAATGTAACTAACTATGCTAATTGCATTGCTGGCTTCATTTCATATCACAAGGGAACAAAAAGAAGATAAAAATGGCGTAAAACAATGGAACCAGAGAGAGACAAAAAGAGGAAAGTACTACGACAGTCTGAAAAGAGCTGCTGTTGCAGAAGGAGACAATCCACTGAAAAGTTGCTGCTGAAAAGAAACAGAAATGAGTGGGCTGAATTGATGGGCGTCCTTTCTACACTTAGCAATGCAGAGTTCAGCTGAAGCAAATTGAGTGCAGGCTGTAATGTCAGAGCCATGCATAGGAAAAAAAGTTTTGAATGCACAGTAATGTTTTTTAGACTCACAATCCTTTTTATTTCTCCACTTTCAGCTTTGATTCCCCTTTTACTGTTTGATTGGTTTATTTAATTGACATGAAGTGGGGCTACTAGAAAGTTAATTTTGTATGAAGTGTTTATAAAATGCAAGATTTCTGGAAATAATTGACATTTTCTGGTAGGATTTAATGTTCTCTTTAACCCCATTCTATGCTGTAGGTTGCCTGTCAGTAGAGTGCTACATAAGTAGGATCTTGGGCCTCTAATTTGGACACCCAAGTTTAAGCAACAAGAGCTTTCTTTGCAAACCTCCAAAGGGACCTATTCTTCTCTAGACTGCTAAAGTGAAAGACTGTAGCACAGTATATGAACAAGTCAAGCAGAATGAGTGTTGGCTATTTCTTAACTGGTATTCTGGCATGTTTTATGGGGAAAATCAGCATGCAAAGTCATTTTCTGTGTTCTAAAACATCTAGAAACCATGTTCAAAAACAGGAAGAAACCTGTAGAAACTTTGTATTTAATTACATTATTTTTTTCACAAAAAATCATTCAGGTCAAGAAACAACCATGAAAGAACAGGACTTTGGCAGCACAATTCTGGTTTCTTACATCAGTCAATGTGCAGATATAATTTATTAGAAATTGTTGCCCATTGCATTTGCAGCATCTTTCTAGGGCTTTAGGAATTGCAGGACACAATAAACACAGGCCATCAAAACCTCCCAAGGCTAAATGTATGGATCAGATGCTCCTAAACTCTCTGCCAATAGGATCACTATTGTTAAAAAACTTTTAAGGGATTAACGTAGTTGCTCAAATTCTCACAAGGAACCGACAAAGGCTCATTACTAGTTGATGGGAGATTAATGTTGTGGAAAGAGGAGAGACTTCATGGAATTATTTATTAGCTTGCATGAGACATCTCTGAGATGGAATGAGAATACAAAAGGGGTTAAAGGCTGCTGCAAAGTCTCCTACTGAGATAACTTTTTATACAAAAGGGTAAGTGCTAAAAAGCTTTCAAGCACTGCCTCACCTGACAAGGTTGGAAAAGTAGGTATTATCTGAAAGGCAGACCACAGTTTTCAGAAGTAAGGAGGATGATTCTCTTTTGGCTTGCAAATGCCTACCTATCAGACAGGAGGGGATTTAAATGGGAGGGTTCATCTGTCTGCTGCTGAGACAGACTTACTGAGAATAATTTTAACAGAGAGCAAAAAATATTCTGTGAAAAGGATAGATAAAATAGCAAGAGTTCATCTTTTTTAACAGAAAATCTCACATCCTGGTTCGTCCTCCTCCCCTCCCCCCCAAAAAAAATTAAAAATTCTGAAGATAATTCTTCATCATCCTCATCATCACTAAGAACTGCTGGATTCATGCTAGTTTTAAAGTCAGTATCCTTATTAAACTTGCTTTATTAAACATATGGGATTAAACCCTTTAGGTCATTAATTTCAGACTAGCAGCTTAAAGGAACAGCTCAGAACAAGGCTGTGAGCTTGGAGTTTTCTGGAGCTTTACAGTCCAAAAGGAAAAGCAGTTCTCTAGGACAAAATGAAGTATTTACGAGGTCACACACTATACATTGGATTTTCTGGTGTCCTGTTTCCAAGCCAAGCTCTGGAAATTTGCTACTGTCCTAAGGACTTGCATTATTCCAGGGAAGTATTAATTAAAACAAAGGAAATTTCAAAAGGTAGGGAGGCAGCCTGAGCACATGGGGCAAGGGTAAAGTGACAAGTCTGTGACTTGCCCTGGATGATGTTAGAGCTGTATCTTCTCTGCTTAGCTAACAATATTTTAGGTGTTGATCACAGGAGGTAAGCAAGAATTGGACACAGAAGTGTAGTTGTTGCTCCATCAGTGCTCAGCAGAGGTGAAGAATCACCTCTCTCAACCTTTTGGTGTGAGGGTGCTTTGCTAGGTCATGGTCATCTTGCTGTCCATCAGGACATGAAGCTGCTTTCCAGCCAGTCAGCCCCCCGCATGTTCTGGTGTGTGGGGTTAACCTTCCTGAGATGAAGAGCTTTGCAATACCCCATGTTGAACTTGTCAAGTTTCCTGTCTGCCCATTTCTCCAGCCTGCCAAGGTCTCTCTGAAGGTGACACAACCATCTGTGTACTGCCCAATTCCCTCAGCTTACATCATCTACAAACTGGCTGAGGGTAAATTCCATCTGCCTGCATTTTCCCAGTAAGGTTAGGAAAGAAGAACTCCATTCTATGTGTGTGATGCCTTAAGATACTGGCTTTTATATTTTTCAGATCCTGTACTGCATTAGTGTATAACCCTGAACTCCATATGGAGTGTTAGTTAAATATCTTCACACTTTGGTCAGACAAAACAATCCTTCTAGGCCTGAGAACCAAGGACACCCTCTGTCTCAGGCCCAGAAAAGAATAAACAAAAGGGAATTGGAGGGGAAGTGAACTGGGGGTTTATGGCTTCATTACCTGAAGCTGTAATTGGAGGATTAACCTCTGATATGCTAATAGACCAAACTTACATCTTTCTGAAAAACTTGTGACCATTGTCCATTCTGGGTGCAGCCCTTTGGGGAGGCTTCATCTGCCCTCAGTGTACCTGAAGGCTGTTCATTAAATAAATCCACTTTTATCCTTTCAACTTTGTCTGGCTTCTGTTTCTAGGTAAGCCCAAAATAGGCATCTTGTGCCCATGTCTACAGCATCCACCTTAACTCCCCTGAAATTAATGCAGATCTACAGCTTGTTACAGTGCAATCAGTAAAATACTAAGAGCAACAATGTTCAGTAAAATGAAAGCTACCATCAGAACACAGGAGTGAAAAACATCAAGAAAAGGAGAGAAAGAGAAAAAAAATCAGGCTGGAGGAAAAAGATTATTCCTATCTAAAAGACATCTGAAGCGTTTTCTGGAAAAAATTCAGGAAATAAAAAACATTAATAAGGGTATGAAGCTAAAATTGGTTGGCTAAATCTCTCAAACCTTGTGTAGACACATTTGTTCAAAGTTGAAGTGGTTAAATTTTACTTAGCTTAATTCATTTATAGTATGAATTAAATTAAACAAAATTAAAGTCTTCTTTTCTTCTAACAAGGCTGTCAACACAGGGATTTAATGCAGCTGAAGTGTGAACTTTAACATTTAATTTGGATTGACTTTCCTAAATGTCCCAATGCAGAAGAGTCCTATTAGCTTTCACTGTGGCAAAAATTAAAAACAGAAAACAGGCAATGGATGCTAGCCAGGTAATGGTAAAAAGTAATTAAATGAAGACAAAGAATCTTTCCAGAAGGAATTATGAGAAGCCACAGATTCTGGCCGCGAGGTGATCAAACCCATTTACCAGCATGCAGACAAAGAGCCAGGAACAGATGAAGAGTAATCATAAAATGGATCAAATACTGTCAGTTAGAGATTGGCATTGCAGAAGATCTGGAGCACATGAAAAGATACAAAATTACTGTTTTTAAATGACCAGATGGAACAGGCAAAAAGGCAGAGAAAAGAAACAGCTAGACCATTACGCATAGTCACAGAAATGGATGAAGTTTTTAAAACCAGAAGATTCTCTTAGATTTAGAAAGGAAACTGTGAGTCTTTAGAGATGCAGAAGTGCCAAAATTGGAATACAAATTACCCTGTAGAAGGGGAAGAAATTTTTCTTTTAAGTAATAATGATTATGAGGACTTTCACCTATATTTCACAGCACAATGAAAAGACACTGGGACTCATTATACCTATTCAGGTAATACAGCTGTAAGGGAATATACATGTAAGGGAAATGGTGACTGATCCATACAGGGCTTATTACCTATTTCTAACAAGCAATAGATTACTGTGATATGCAAAGATTCCAAAATAAAAGAAATTCTTAACCAATCTAATCATACAGCTGCAGCTTTGACTTCTAGAATGGTTCTCTGCACCTGCTCAGAAAGACTCTTTACAAAAGGTTACGGCTTTACCTGTTCCCCAGAGGGGTCACTGTGACTGAACAGGGAAACTGCAGCTCCACTGAGGAGCTTTGCTATCAGTTCGTGCTGCCCCTTTTTGCAAATGGCACAGGGAAACATGGACTAGTCAGCTGACACACAGAGGTGCCATTTCTGTGACACTCCTCTTTCCTTCATCCACTGATGACTTCTGAAAAGACTCTTTCTTCAACCTTAGAAACCATATGGGACAACTGCCTTTGTCTTACTCTCCAGGGTGAAATACTTTTTTGAAAAAAAAGAACAATCTGATCCTTTTTTCCCTCACAAATTTCTGAAGCCATTACAGAGAGATGAATCAAGCAGAGCTAAATCAAATAAATAAACAGGTTTTGATAAAGCACTTGTCTGCTCCTCGTTACCTTACATGCTCAGGTCCAAAGCAACAGAAGAACCAAGGCAAGCTCAGCCTTGATACTCCTTGGTAGCCAAGCACAGCAAGATATACAAAAACATCAGACTTGAGTGAAATGATAGAGGAGCCTGCACTGGTAAAATGAGCAGTGGACAAGATCAGATATGAAGAAAATTAGCTTAAATGAGTTCTTCATGTTTGGGTTAAAATTACCCCAGAAGAGTGCAGCACAGACAAAATCTGAGAAAAGCTTAATTTGGCCTCTCTGTACAAGACAGTTTAGCCTATGTCCTCAGTTTAGCTGAGAGCTTGGTTTGCCATTTATAAAGCATAGGCTATATGTAAATGCATTTTCTATACCCACCCCTAGATTGCCAGAAGTAGTGCAGTTTGTAACCAAATTTATGCCAATACCTGCTCTTAGAGCCCTCATCTGTTACCTTGCTAAAATTTCACACTTCAAAGTAGGGTCTAAATCTAACCATATGCAATGCAGCCTTGCCTAAATTAATTTACAGCAAAAAGACTTATTTATTTCCTGCCCTTGGTATAATCCGATTGGCTTTTGTGACAGCTGTAAAAGGAAAGCTGCTGAGAGAGACAATCACATCTGACAAAGAACATGCTAATGAAATCAGGCTTTCTAAAGGGAAGTGATTTTGACAGATTAGAAATTATAGCTTTGTATGGATACTACCCAAGTTGTCAGCCCCTCTTCCCACAGTAGCAGCAGGCTCTGTTCAATTTGAGGAACACTCTGTCTGCTCATCATATTATATAAAATCAAACTCTCTCCGTATCTGGGTGATTTCCTACAGTGAAAAACTCAGAAACAGAAGGTAAAAATTCCCCATTTGGCATCTTAATCTTCTATTAATGATGCAACCTGTACCGTACCATCTGAAAAACATGAATCAACACTGAGCCCACCCTTCCACAAATAGAACTCTCTACCCTATAATGTGGTGATCTTTCTCTTTCTAATTGCATCTTACAGATTTTTAAAAGGCACTTTAGTCCTTAAGTGTAAAATTTGCATCCAAACTACTGTACAAAGAAACACTAACAATGATTTTGAAGCAATTCCTGCTAAAAAAGAGCACAGACTTCTGATCACACATCATCAGAGAAGATGGAAGTGTACATGGAGCATTTTTCTTATCTCATTAGCAACCATTAGAAACCCTCAGGGGGAACATAATGACCAGAGGAAAAAGGGCAGAGCCAACTTCAGTGAACAAAACAGATGTTTAGTGCATATAGATATTATCCAACACCAGCATCAAACTAGTGAGTTTGGCCATTTAGGGCATCTCCTAGGAAACCATCAGATAACATTAAAAGATATTGACTAACATAAAAGGAGCTGCAGGGGAAACGGTGCATATTTGATAGAAATGGGATGTGCTTCTAAATGCAACAGTTCTAATTTCTGCTGAGGAAAAGCAATCTTTTTCTAGATGCATATTTTGATTTTGGTTAAAGGTCTTAAAATTGTCTGTACATTATTGCAGTCTTTAACTAAGCAAGGTATAAAATGCAGTGCAAAAGCAAATCACAAAGTGAGAGAATATAAAAAATATATCTTAAATACGTTGCAACTTGTACAGCACAAAACATTGTTCTGTTGCTCTTGTTATTATCTTCTTTTCTCTGCCAGTTCTTTCTGGATGAAATTTTCCATGTAGTCTGAGAGCTATAAAACTGGCAAAGGTATTGGGCACTTCATTTCCTTTATGGTCCTTTGAGGAAAGCTTCTTCTGCCCATTACGCCAAAAAAAGCCACTGTAATTGACCTGGACCAAGTGGCAGTGTGTCCATCACACCATGTGAAGTATTCCTGCTTATAACTGCAGCATTTCACCTCTGTGTTTTGTCCAAAAAGAGAAGGTATTTGATTCACTGACATTTTCCTTTCCTCCATCCGATTTTGTGTCTGATCAACAATGTTTATTGCCTGGTAGTTTCTTTTTGGAGTGCTAAGGACAGCTTTTCCACTGTGATTATAGTTTTGCCCTCTCTGCAGTCAGCGTGTAGAAAGGTTAGCTTGGAATTTTGCTAATGAGAACTTTGCTGATCTGTTCAAGTTGGCTGATACGCCTTTTGGGCATGACCAATCAGAGCATAAAGTGTCAGGAGAGTTTCTGTCTCTCTACAGCCCTGGCAAATATCTTCCTGCTGTCTACCAGAGCATTAATTCTCTGCCCAGTTGTCTATATATGGCAAAGGATAGTGGCATATACTCACCTCTACATAAATCACAAACTATCCATGCATGCCATGGTGTTAAGCTTGGTAGAGAGGTGGGCAGAATTGAGGAACAAAAATGAAACCACTGTTGAAAAAATCTGCCCTCTTAATTCTATAAATCGTATGGCTGCCCCAATGTTCCTTAGTTCCCATAAGATACTCCTGTATACAGCCTGTGTTTTCCTGGGAGGCTGTGCCCATTAGTGTGCAGAGCATCACCACAGCACCAACACACTCCTTAGCTGTCCCTGTTTTGGGAGATGATTGTCATATGGTTAACTCAGGGATCAGAGATTTATGAAAGGACAAAGATCTGATGTCTTCTAATTTGACCCAAGAGACTCTGTTATATAACAGACAAGCTATCAAAAACCCTCTGTGAAACGTAAACCCTGCTAAACTTCTTTTGATGTTTGTATTTTATTTTCCAGATGGAGCGCTGCCAAATAACAGCTGCATAGACAGTTAAGATCATTTACTGAACTGCAAAGAGTTTGATTGATCAGCTCAGATGTCAGCAATTTTGTAATATGCTTGGGTACCAAAGGAGCAGAGCAGGTTGGGAAATGCAAAGGGCAAAAACTATTGTGTATTCTGATCATGTCCTTCACACAAAATTACAAGCATTTTCAACAACAAAGTAATTCACTTCGTCCAATAGACTGCTTGCAAGTTCAGGGCAATAAAAATGAAGAGCATCTTTAGCTGACAATTTAAGCTCAAATCATTTTTGACTGGCAAGGTGTGGTATCATCCAGAAGAATTGATGCGATAGAAGTAGCTTCAAATTATGGGGTTACAGTGTGTCTGCTCAACATGCAGCTCTGCTCAGTGAAGGTAAGGGGAGGGATAGGAAAGAAATGTATAGCAACAAACACTTTCTGTAAGCTCTGTAGTTAATTAAGGATAAGAATTTCTATATGCATTTATATTTGAGAGGAACTCAGAATAAAAATTAAAATGAAAGATTTTGACTGACACTGAATACATATTTGAAATTCTCATTTCAGGCACCATTTTCCTATTCAATCCCCTGCATGATTTTTTTGAGAGGTCTGGGGAAAATGCATCTCCCTTTCAGCAAGGGAAATTTTAAACAATATAATTTTCTAAAAATGGTGGTTTACTGAAATTATAGGTTTCTGTTACGCCAACCCATTCCACCCCCTACCCAAATATAATTCAAGGCAGGTTGTTGTGTCAGCAGTTGTCAGTCTTTGTTAGCAAGTGTCAGGGCTGAGATAACCACTAATGTCCTTCTCTAGCTGATGAGTTTAAAGGGCATTAAAGCAGAGACTAAAACTCAGTATTTTCTAAACGAATTACAAAACCCCTTCCTAGGTTTTCCTTGAGCAGTAGAACTGTTAGCACATTTTGTAATGGGCTTCTCACTCCAACAGAGCTAAATAATAGTCCGATAATGGTAATGTAGAAATCCATCCAATTGTAGGAGTTAATTAAATATTACAATAAATCAGGCAAAAAGAACTTCATTGAAAAATCTCAAGTAGTTTAAACAGAAACGGTACACTAATACTGGAATATATATCTAACACAAGTTAGAAACATGTGAGATTAGAAATCCCTGTGTCAAGATGGATGAGTTAAAAGTTAGACCTGCAGATGTCAGACCATGGTTAGTCCACTCAGAAGCTACCTTATACCATTTTCGTGAGAAGGCTTGTGGACTAAAATCATCAAATATACTGCCTCTAAAATTATTGCTTCACATCACAAAACCCAGTCATAACTGATAATCTTTACTCACTGGGAGACTCATTTCAACACAAATGACCCCCACTGGATCAGCAGGAACACCAGAATGATACATACAGAAATACATTTCGTGTTATACTCTGAGAACACTGATACTTGCTTTTTCCCAGTTACTATTGGAATGATTGCATTGCTTCTCCAAGTGATGTGTCCCTTGTATCAGAAAGAAGAAAAATTTCACAGAGACCACCTCAAGGTTCAACATCAGTCAATTCTCTTTAGCTGAGTATCTTTTAAAAAGGTATGCACAGAGTGGATTAAATAGCTCAATGGTTACATAATAGTATAATTGCTTTTTGCTTAGTTCTTCCTCTGTGCATTTTAATTATGTTTTTGCTATTCTTAAAGTGCATTTCTTTTCTTTATTATTAATTTTTTGCATGTGTGCAAGATATGGAGGTTGAAGATATGAAGGACTCCTCACCATAAATCCCGATTTAGGTTTAATAGTTTAATGCTACACAGTAACAAGGTTGTGTTAAGGCAATTAACCCTTCAGATGAGCTGATTCCATGGAAATTAGAGCCTCCCACATGTCACACCAAAGCAGAGACACCTCAAAACTAGGCATTGATTCTGGAGTGTTGGGACCCCTCTAGAGTGAATAGCCAGAAATAGGCACAATTTATCTTCGAATGCTTGTCTCAGGATAGGGTCAATTGCACTCTGCAGTGCCTACATCTCTCCATTGACTTTCCTGGAAGCTTAGGAGGATTCCCTTAGAGAAGACATCTAACTTTTAGATGGATACGGTTAATCGAGGTGAATCCTTGCTGGATGTCAATATATGATTGCTACAACGCTGGCTGTCTTATCCGAAATGCCACCTCCATCTTCATTGTCATAGATGGTTCTGACTGTAAAGTGCAGATCAAAAGATACAGCATATTGGGATGAGCTTCCTTTGTCATGGGCATTTCCCTGAGAGATACTGTGATTACTGTATCTATACAAGTAGTGTTAAAGATACACTTGTGCACTATTAACAGGAGATTTACTCAGAGTATCTTCTAAAAATACATCTATTCACTGTTCAGCATTATCTTCACTATGTTCCAGAGCTTGGCATTTTTATTGTATTAATGTTTGTATTTTATCTGTTACATTTCTTCTCATAAACAAACTACCAGCCAAATGCTTTCTGGCTGATTGCACCAGAGCTTGACGGTCTGGCTTTTAATCACAGTTTCCCCATCTCTCTGAAAACATCCTTGGTCTTCTGGGTAACACAAGCCCTGTGGCAGGCTAACTTATGCTGAGAAAAGGTCGGCTGACTGTCGGAGCAAAGCACAAGGAAAGCAAAGCCCAGTGCTCAGCTGAGAGCTGAGGAGTTGCCAGGAGGCTGTGGAGCTCATGCAAAGAAAGCTCCTGCCTTCCGCGCTACGCTGAGCTGAGGTCTCGGGATTTTTAAACCTTCCGATTCCCAGACACTCTCCTCACTTTAAATAGCAAATGAGAATCAATTTAGCTGTCATCTGGAGAAAGTGCTCAATGTGTGGGACAAATGGGGAATTAGTTTGAGGCCCAGGGGTGGGAGGCAGCTGCCAGAGATGACTTCAGAAGACAACTGCATAAATAATTCCAAGCTCTTTTTCCCTACCATATTTCGGGGTTTCCTGAGGAAGTCATCAAGCAAATTTGACATCAATCACAAGGCTGGGCCAGCATACAGTCTACAAGGGTGTGAAAAACTGAGACATAATGCCTGAAGAGGACAAGGACAAGGTGGCACAGTTTTAAACTAAAAGAGAAGAGATTTAGGTTAGATATTAGGGAGAAATTATTTACTGTGATAGTGCTGAGGCACAGAACAAGTTGCCCAGAGTAGTTGTGGGTGCCTCATTCCTGAAAGTGTTCAAGGCCAGGTTGGATGGGGCTCTGAGGAACCTGGTCATGAGGAAGACATCCCAGTCCATGGAAGGGATTAGAATTAGATAATTTTTAAGGTCCCTTCCAACTCAAATCATTCTATGATTCTATGGTTGTCTGATCTTTCACAGAATATCAAGATTCTGTCAAGGAAGAATCCTTCTCTGTTCTGCAGCAACCTGCACTCCATTAACCAGTTCTGGCTGCAGTAAATCCACTCAGCTCCAGCAAGACTTTTTCAACAGCCAAGCCCCAGCAGTACAACCGGGATAAAGAACTGTCAGAAAGGTGTTTTGATGGCCAACACTTTATCCTCTGACACAATACAGTTGTAAGTTATACAGGAATTTCACAGTGTGTAATAGTAATATGCACAAGGTAAAAAGTCTAAGTCATTAGCAGTATAATTTATTAGCTAAGTTGTGCCAATGCCTATCAATCAGGCTTTAAGGTTGGTTCCAGAGAGGTTTTTGATCTTCCTCACATTGCTTTGCTTTTTTTCTTCCATGGCAGCATTAGCAGGCGACAATTACATTATATATCTACTCAGTGCTCTGGTGAGAGACCATTATGTTCACAGATCATTACTGACATCCTGACATTTGTCATCTCCTTTCATAGCAGTTAAATCTTGCTTTATCTGTAAATGTCACCACGTCATTTATTCATGAAAAGGGGTCACATTCCCAAAATAGTACACTCAGCTTTTAAAAGGGAAGTTGGTTTTATTCACTGTGGTAATCCTTGGACAAACTTCACTACTGCTCAGTACTGACATTTTTTCCCCATGCAGCTGTTTACATCTCCACATACAGATTTCAGGTTTGTTTTTTTCAAAGTAAAACCCTAAAAGAAAGACAAATGATCTGGATGAGAAAAATAGCTGCTTATTTTTTCAGCTTCCTACACTTAATCCACATGGAATTATCATCACCGAATTTACTGTTGTGAAGTATAATTTTAATTTGAGATCATACTGGCTGAGAACCCACCGGCTGTCTATTTTTACTAAGGCTTTGGCAGGTAGTTCTCAGCTGGACTGTATTTCAGCCTCACAAAACATAGTTTAAATAATCCTTGATAATAATACTTTCTTTTTCCATCTTCAAGGCCTTGAAAGTTTAATTAATAAAAGTCTAGGCCTACCCTGTGAGATATATGGACATTCTTTTCTAAAAAATAGAAAATATAAATAAAAGCTGATATAGGAGATGCCTAAAGGACTCTTCCTGTGATCTTAGAAGAAATTAATCAAACCTGAGTGCAAAGTCTGAATTTAGGAGGGCAGAGGCTCCCTATTACACAATTTATACACTAACAGGTATCTTTTCTACAGTAGGATTTCCTTTTATCACCATGCTTCTCTTTATCTGCTCATACATTACAATTTGAGTGGATGCAATGAGGCGGTTGTGGTTTTTTGGTACTTATGGATTTCTCTTTGGAGTTCATGCTCAGTTTTCGCTCACACCCATCCTATCAGCCAGGTATGTCACCTGGAGCTCCATCTTACTCAGGTTATCATTGAGGCACTTGCATTTTTTCTGAAAAAAAATTGGCTGTGGACAAATTTTAGGGCCAGATTCTAAGAGCAATGAATTAGCTTAACAGTTGGGATCCATATGTATATTTATATATGTATATACATATTTATATATGTATATACTTTTAGCTTATCTAGTGATCTACCATCTTGATGCTTTCTTTAGTGATGAAAACATAGCAGCTCACTTCTCTACAGTAATTTCCAAACCATTTTACAAGCCCTATGAAGTATATGCAGCAATTACTTTTCACACCATTCCCAGCAGCTGCTTTATGAGCTCAGCAATGCTCCACAATAGCTGAAGATAGAAAATAATAAAAACTGAGGCCTGAGTTTACCAGGGGGCTAAAAGTGCTGCAGATTCTCCATTAACGTTGCCCCCTGAAGCATATAATCAACAGCTGGATCCATTTCTGAAACTGTCACATCCCTTTGAAAATAAAGAGAATAATTTAAGTAAACTGAACAGAATCACAGAAACACAAAATAATTCAGCTTGCAAGGGACCTCTGGAGGTCATCTTTGCTGAAGGCAAAGCCACATCAGATCTGGTTGCACAGCTTTGTCCAGTTCAGTTTTGAATATGTCTAGCAAGTATCAACTATCTCATTTCCAGGCTTTGACAGCCCCCAAATAAAAAACATTCCTCATATTTAATCTGAATGGCCCGTGTTCCAGGTTTTGGACTTTACCCTATCACTATGCATCTCTGAAGGTGCTCCAAAGCCTTCTCCTCTGAACACACACATCTCCCTTAAATACTCCTTGTGCCTCCTGACCAACAGAGCTCTACAGTGGATGTGCTCCAGTTTTTTCCTCTCATTCTTTCACTGAGATGCTCCAAAGAGCATATGTGTGGATGCTCTGTGCATTGCCATCTCACACATGTCAAATCCAGGAGGAGAATCGTTTCTCTTACTGGAAGACATCACTGCTGAGGTGAAGCACTTGCTCTCCAGGTGCCATTGGCAAAACCCACTGCACACTGCCTCCAGCAAGTTATGCAGGTTGCCATAGTTTCTGCTTCAAGTTTTCAATGCTTCTTTTTCTGCCAAGTTTCCTGCCACTTCCCTCCCCTCCCCCAGAATGTCTTTACAACTTCCCCTTATGTGATTTTTGAGACCAGCTGGAACATAAATGCTCAGAGCTGAAGAACAAATAAAATGGTTGCTTTCAAAAAGTTAACAGACGAAATTCTCCTCTGTGCCAGTTATGTGTTGAAATCGGGGTCATTACCTCCACTTAAACCAGCTGAGAATTTCAGGTATTTGACCACAGCTCCCAATCACACCAGATGTGGGACCAGCTTTCCCTGAGAAATCTGCAGTATTGCAATTATGCTGAGGATTCAATTTAGACACACACTTATTTTTTTTAACATTATTGACCATATTGTATTTTCCAAACAATAAAAATCTCTGTCTACTAAAGACTGGCTTCTGAAATCTGCCTCTACAGTACATTTTGTCAAAACAGCAAAGGAGGTCACATAACAGACCTGTATTTATAATTATTGTATTTGAAACACTTCAGTATCGATAAGAAAAAAGAATACAGTCATTGCACAGATTTTGATAGGATTTATTAAGAATAGAATAGAATGATAAAAAGTTCTGAAAATAGCTTTACTGGATGTTCTAAAAGACTACTTAATATTGTGCTAGGTTTCAGGGAAAACTCTGCTGATCATTTTTTGAGAGAAAAGATATTTAAAAGAAACATACAACTTTTTTTCTTTTGAGATGAAGGGTTGCATATTGTGTAAAGACTTTTTTGCAGTAAAGCAAAGTAATAATAATCAAATGGAAAGGGACTAGAGCTCTGAAAGCTTATTTTGCTATGGCTATACTTTGCCATGTGAAAAACATAATGGATGTAATTTTTGTTTCGTTCAAGCCAAAGGGAGGTTTGTCACGGATTTGAGTGATGTCAGAAACAGGCACCATTTCTCAGGCTGGCAGTATTTTGCCATATAACATGCAGCATTGTTGGTGTGAACAGAAAGATCCTACAATTAACTTCCCTTTCCAATGAAAAGTCTTTTTTTTTTTTTTCTTTTTCCCACCGTATTTTTTTGTAGCTTTCCTAAATATACTGGAAAGTTTTACATGAAGGAAATATTTCTGCCTTAAGTACATTATTCATATCTTTTTGCCTGTGTCTATGTGTGTGTGCACATGTATGTGCAAACATGTATACCAAATCTTTTTCAAATATTAAACAGTATAGTGGATACTAAAAAAATTGTGTTTTCTCTACTCACTATGAAGCTTTTTTTCTCCTGATAACTACAGGAAACTCTATTGACCTCTGGAGATTTGCATTGATATTGCATATTGCCTGTTAAAACAACTGAAAAAACAACTCCCCACCTAAGTTTTAGCTGCACTTGTTCATGTGAGATTTTGTTCCTGAATCCTTAAAAAGAAATTTGAGATCAAATGCTAGCAAACCAAATACTATATTTTTTATTTCCAGATTAAAGTAGTAAAAATAATCACACACACACACAAACAATCCCTTTTCTTTTAAAAATGCATTTTATTTCTTTCAGAACCTTTAATCTCTTTTCTCTCAGCACCTTTAATCTCTATTTCAGAAACAGCTTTCTTTATGTACCCATGCAAATCAAGATCATTGACATCAAATATATATCTGTGTTCCTGGTGTTACTCCCAGCTTCTAGCATGTTTGTATTACTAGTTTCATCTACCCAGTGATCAATTGTTTGACCAAGCACCTTTCCAGCTTATGGCCTCAAATTGTTTTTTTAAATCAAATGCTGACCAGTGACAGTGCTGCTGGTTGAACAGCAGTGTCCATCATGTACGAAAATTGAATCACAATAAGGGATGCTGAAGCAGGGATAATCCACTTTTTTACTGACATCTGGCTTATAGCTGTGGCTCACATTTCATGTAGAGACATCGCTCACAGTGAAATTGAGTGAATGGTAAGTAACAAATAGTGGAAAGAGTAGTTTCAAAATTCAGGGATTGGCTTTTATGCCTTGGTTCTCAAAGATGCTTCCACATGCAACTGTTGTTCTGGACAACATTGGTTACAGACTTGAGCACCAGAAGTGACTGCAATGAAAATGAGGGTAGTGTGTCCTAAGACAAAACTAATGACAGATGGTCTCTTGCCACTGGGCACACATTTAACAGAGGGTCTGCAGGACATTTTCAGCCTAAAACCAGGTGCCCTGAGACAGGTAAAGAAGCGCTGGTGTCAGCTGAAACCTCCAAATATCTCTGTGGACACCAAGGAGGACAGTTAACCCCTCCAGATGTGGTTCACCACTGCGAGAGTTATCACACACATGGATATCAGAGCTAACCCACAGAGTCTGCCAGCAAAGATGGATGAGAAGCAGTGGGCAGAAACTGAGGCACAGGAAGTTCCACCCAAACATAAGGAAGGACTCCTTCACTGTGGGTGATTGTGACAAGAAAAGATGGTCCAGAGAGGGTGTGGAGTCTCCCTCACTGGAGATATTCCAGAACTTTCTGGACACAGTCTTGCCCCCTGTGCTCTGGGACGACCCTGCCAGAGCAGGCAGCTTGGGCCGGACGACCAACTGTGTTCCCTTCCAACCTGACCCATTCTGTGGTTCTGTGAAGGTATCTCAGAGCTGGAATTTCTGTGAGACTCAGATGAGAAACAGAACCTGAGCACATTTCTAAGCACAGACCTCCACCTCTTCCTCTGCCTATTCAGCTTTTAAAGATTTGGCCATCAATTACAGTAGCTGAAGATTAGCTATCCACAGACAGTGGGAAAGCACACAGCTCCTATGTTCCAAGAATATCCATATATCTGGCAAGGGGTTTGCCTGCAAGAGCTACATCATGTACATGAAACCAAAAGGAAAGAAGCCAAGGCTTATACTGCACAGTCAAGGACTTAAATTCAGTAGGAGGAAAATCCTGTGACCTGCCCTCTTCATAGACTATCTGGTTTTCTGCAATTGTGAAAAATGGATGAATTCAGTGTACCTTTGCTGTCATGCCCTTGCATCACTGCACAAGTGTTTAGTAAAATTCAGTACAAAATAGCTAAATTCACTCAACAAACTGGGCTCTAGAGTCCTCAGTTGTATAAATGGTTGTTTTGTGAATTACTCAGGAAAGAGATCTCCCAAGAATAGTACATAGTTGTTCCTGTTGCACCTTCCCAGTGTTGGAATGGGAAGGAGTTCCCAGTGTTAGAGTGGGCATCTGAGGGAAGGTTTTCCAAAAACCTTTGTTACAGCTGGGACAAATCTAATGACAAACAGCCTTGGAGAGGTTTTCCTGAATTGTAGAGAATTTAGACTTCATCCTTTTGCTCAAGTGACACATTTGGTTTTCAAATGTTTTGCTGATTTCTTAACTGTACCATAGACTGAAATCATTGCTGCCAGGGGGGACACACAGCAGCAGCAGTAGCAACATTGGTCTACAACAGTAAAGTTTCTGAGGCAAAATTCTGCAATGTTTCAGATACAGTTCAATTTTCCCCAGCAGAAATGTGTTTGAAACCAAATACAGCATTTGGTGAAACTCAATTTCCTTTTCTCCTCCATGCAGAACATAATGTAGCATCAAAGGGACCCATTCCTGCTCATGGAGGGGAAAAATCCCAATCTGTATATTAGGGAACCAGATGGAGAAAAGCCAGCCTTTATTTAAGTGTAACACCTGTGGCTCACTCTCCCAGCTGCAGAGACTGAGCATATGCTGAGGACATTTGACCCAACACGTACAGAGTTAAAAGCTGTGTGGTATTGTAATAGAAGTTTCTGTGTGAGCACAATATGTTCAAGGAAAGAGAAGAAACCCCAAAATACATTGCATGTATTAAATAGAGTTATGCAGGCAGGCTCGTGAGATAAGTTTTTTCCACCTTTTGAGATGTGTGTTATGCTCTTTATGCTAAACTTTGAATGGAAGGAATTTGATGTTGGATGAAAGATTTGAATAGTCCTATGAATAGCAGAAAGGATTATTGGGTAATTTGTTTCAACATCTCTCCTACAACCCTATTCCTTAAACATTCCCCACCTGCGCTCCTACCACACGGTGTAAAGTTGGCTGACATTTTCCACAGTGCTTTACAAATGTGGCAAAATAAGAAAAGAACAGAACAGATCTGCAATTATAACCTACTGTATTTCAAGACACTTTAACACAGGTAACTTCATGCTATAACTTACAAAATAAATCCTCTTTCTGATCTTCTGAGGATTACTGAAAAACCAAATAAACCATCTGGCTATTACACATTCATTTGCCTAGCAAGTATTTTGGATGTCCTCCCATTAATATGTCATTTGAAAGAGTATTTAGTTCAGTGGGAGATGAAGCGTCACCACACAGGTCACGCCTAAATCAACAGAACAGCTTGTCTCTCTCTCACAGCCAATATACATATAATTGGTTTTCAGAATCCATATTCAGAGACAAAAACCATTTCTTTGAGAGATTCAAGTGCCACATTTCACAGCTCTCTTGCACAACTTTGGGCAAGGTCCAGCTTCCACTGCTACAATATTGGTGTACATTTTACATTGCATCATTCCCAGATTATATTCTGCTTATTGCAGATGGGAAAAAAAATCATAAAACAAAGAAAAATGATAACTGAATTTATTAAAACCTTTTTTCAAGCTCCTCTTTTCAAACGGCTTTGCCGACTGTCACCCACACAGCACCATATTCAGTGTTAGTCAGAGGTGTTAAGCAGACTCGGTTCACTCTTCTTCCTCAGCACATTCTTGGTTTTGGGAACAAAGAAATTCCCACATAATTTGAACAGATGAGCAGACATTTAGCATTGCCACAAGTCTGAGGTAATTTCCATAACAGCAAACTGCCGTATGACACCAGCCTAGGACACAGCACCAGAGCCAAATTAAACAATATCAGCATGGAATTTGGATCCCAGTCTCATTAGAAATCTTAGCATGCAGATACTTCACTGGTAACAGACATCACACCACTTTGGTACAAACTCCCCCAAAACTGTAAAGTATCTGAAATGGACTGAGAGAAATTTGTGGGATTTGGATTTTCCAAGCTCACTCACAGATAATGACACACATACGTATACAGAACTTCAAAAACAGTGCTGATGTGAAATATTCCTTCCTATCCATGTTGCTGCACCATGGTTTGCAAGAGGGGGTTCCTGGATAATGCAAGCAGTGGGGAAGAATTATCAGAGTAGTTCTCACTCACCAGTTTGCTAAAACCACACTTGAATCTGCTCCAGCTGCTACTGATTCATTGGAAATTCATCATGTTCTTTGAGCAACAATGGAAATACATGAAAATTATTTTTCATCCAAATACCAAATGTTCTTGAACAGTCTTATTGTTGTTCAATTTGTATTCCTATTATATTAATTTAGTTTAAGATGTACATGGATAAGTCTGCGGGGGTAAAACAGGAGGCAGGGAGAAATGTCAGAATTCTTGAGCCATGGGAGATCAAAATCATAGAAATGTAATCTTAGCTGCAAATTACCAAGAGAGAAAGAAGCTAAAAATGTTCATTTGAACTTATCCTGTTATCCAGCATTATGATAAATCAGCGACAGTCATTACAGATTATTTTTATTTCAGTTCTTGGAAGATAATTATTATTTTACCTGAATAATCCTTGAGTTATTTGAAAGGAGCCCTGGCAGAAGAAAGCAAGCTTTAAGCTGCAAAATGCATTGCTATCATTGAATATATAATTCGTACTTCAAGCCTACAGACAGTAAAAATACAAGTAAAACTCCAGAAACACACACACACAAAATTTAGTTTGTGGCAGATAATGAATTGCCAAGTCAAATACTATAGAAAATATTAAGGATATACTATTTCTATAAATGATGCTCAAGAGGGAAGAGGAAATGGGAGAAAAAAGAATGGCTGTGAAATGGAAGATGGGTCTTCTCCTGGGTACTGTTAATGGAACAGCAAGAGGGACACTGAAATATATTGCTTACTTTAATATCCATTCCTCTTGTCCTTTCTTCCTTTATTCTTCTAGACACATTCATCAATGAGAAACAGGTTCATGTAACAATCATTTACCTATCCACCAACCTAAATACATTAAATAAAAATAAAATTATATTCCGGGACAGGATGAAGTAACTGCACTCAAGCTTTAATTTATCTCCTGAATAGCATTGAGTTGATAAAAAAAAATGTAGAAAATCCATTTACAAAATCCTCTTTCCCTCCAAAAGCACATAACTGTGAAGCACTGGCTAAAACATATATCTTGAGGAAACAGTTCTCAAGGGTCCATTTCTAAACACATTTAATCTTGGAGGCTAAAGCTACCATCTCACTGTTTCTTGGCAATATACATTTAAGAACCTGGTAGATCCCAGGCTCACAACCCTTCCCGTGTGGAATGATCATCAAGCAGGGAGTGAGTAAAAGGATACTGGATTTCACCACGGGGCATTACAGAGGGTGACTCCCATCGAGGACATGTACAGCACATTGTGTCCTCTGGGCTAGACCTGAGTCCTGGGATCCGTGTCCTGGACAGGAGCTGAACACCTGACAAATCTGGGAATTTCTCTGCTCAGCTCTCTAATACTATTTCTAATTCAGGGTGGGGGGGTTTCTTTGGGTTTTTTTTTTTTTTTTGGTTGGTTGGTTGGTTTTTTAATAGAGGCTAAAGAATGAAAACAGTAAGACTCTGTAACAAAAGTAAAATTGCAGAACTGAAAATCAGGAAATATAAAAATCATAGGATTGACTTAAAATGTATTTGTATCTCTCCCTTGTTCTTTCTCTCTCTCTCTCTCTTTCCATTTCACTCCACCTCATGCAAACAATGTAGTTGTCTAGCCTGAGGGTTTGTTTTCCCCAACATTTTTTTCATTAGATTATTTCCTTTTTTTTCCTTTAGAAAATAAACAGCAGACTGACTATTTCTAGCACCTTAATATTAAAACAATTTAGTATGCTTCATAATTATAAAGAAAGACTAAGAGCTGGCAACTTCACAGGAAAGGAACTTTAAAACTGCATATTGTTTTTCTCTTTTCAGAACATTGATGCATTTCCCTCTGCCTAACTCCAGTCCCTTTTAGGCTGCTCAGAAGTCTCTCTAAGCTGTTGGCTGACCCAGCTGTGTCAGGAGCACATGCTGTACTGCACACTTTGTTGTTTCTTTCTTTTTCCTGCATCAAGGAAATAGTTGTTCTTCTTTGATCCTTCTCTCAGCTGCATGACTTTTAGTTCCATCTGTCCTGTCTGCCATTTATGAAATAACATTTTTTTTTCCCAGTTCCTACCAAATAACCTGATTTTGATATTTCCCTCTTTATGCTGAATGCCCAGGCATACATCTTTCATAACTGCAGGGTGTGTTTGGTTCACTGGGTTGTAACTGAAGGCCTGGCTTGAGACTGCAGGGTGAAAACCTCTGTTGTTGAGGGCAATTTATCTGCGTGAGTCCCGTTAAAGCGAATGGAAGGTAGGTGGCTAAATCCCAACACAGCTCACAAAAATATATAACTGGCTCTCTATTCCTCAAAACTAATACACTGGATGTATTATGACTTGCATAGCACAATTTACAGGGGCTGAAATACAGGGTTGTTTAATTTTGGAGGTTGTTTAATGTAGATTTAAAATCAAGAGGACATTTGCTGAAGGTTTATTAAAAAAAAATTCAAATCAACTGCAATACATCAAAAATATTAATTAATCTAGACAGTTTTAAAGTTCTTTTATACTTAGAAGGAAAAACTTCAATATTTGTACTGTCCAGGCTATTTGTCTGAATATTGACAAATTCTTGCTATGAGTGGAAATGGAATGCTGAAGATTACCAAGGACAAAATCATCCAAGAACTCTTCTCTTTTTATAATTTAAAATGGACAATAAAAATTTTCTTCAAAAAAATAAAAGCTAAGCCTTGCATTTTTCAGGTAGTCATTTCTTTATTGTCATTAATTATTGACTCGTCTATTTGCCATTTACACATTGCCCTACCTTTCTCTCGTCTTTATTTGTATCTCTTTACTTTATGTCCTCAATTTTTCATTAACTTGCATCAATCTTTTCTTCTCTATTTTGCATTCGAAGAATCACATCCCTACTCTAGGTCATTAAGCTGTATCATCCTTTCTTTATCCAGTTGCTACATGAAGACACAATACCAGAAGGAGTGTAGTGACAACCAGGGGATCAACAGGTTGTAAAATGACCTTTAAGTCCCACTATGTAGCACAATAAGGCCAAAACTATTTAAATTGGAAAGCAGAACACACAAAAGAGAGCAGAATTAATAAGTAATTCATGAGTACTATTATATATCCTGAGGTTGTTTCACTATGCAAGTGGCATGCTTTCAAGTGCCATGAATAGCTAGAGAATGTATTTCTGTGTATCCAAACACTTAATAATTACCTCCTATTAAATAATGATAAGGAATATGCTACATGGTCTTTGTAGTTGGCTGGAACAAATACATTTTGCCATTCTTGCATGGCATATGGATCCTGATGATTGTATTATCACCTGAACTCTTCATAATATATTTTCTCTTTTAATTTTTAGTGATGCTAAGCAAAACCACTGAGTTACTCAACACGAGTGATGACCGACGTCCATCTGCAATGCAAATGTATGGGGATAACTATGGAAAAAGAGATTTTTCACAGCTTCATGAGCAAGTTAAGAAGCAACTGAACAACTGGAGACACACACAAACAGAAGGCATGGGCAGCAGCCAGGACAGCATCTCCAGGCACTCCATATGTGGACTTTCTGTTGCCTACAGCAAATAAACTTTTGAAGCCAGCAGTGGTAGGAAAGCTGACAGAATGAATTAAAAAGTGGCAGCAGGGAGCCAAATACTGCAGTAACGGAGGTAACAGGGAACTCCCTGAACTCTGGGCAGGACAGGCAGTGAGAGGATTGCCAGTGACAGAGAAAAGCAGCTGAGGACAGGATGAGTACACAAAAGGTCAGAAAGGTAGAAGCGGACAACTGTAATTACTGCAACTGCAATTTCCAGCAGGCCATGGGGGAACAGTTTCCCTTGAGGGATGACAGAAATGCAAATTCCTGCATGGAAGTAGGTGTAGAACAGCAGACAGCCATGAACATGTGGGGATGATTTCCTGGAAACATTCAGGAGCTGTCAAAGAAACTGCCAAATTTCTCTTTTCAGAACAGAAATCTCCAGAGAGTGAATGACAAGAAGACGTGAGGCTCCAACTGGACAAAATGCAAGCAAGCCAAATTTGCCTAGAAATTCCTGAAACCCCACGTTTAGGTAACATTACTCATTTTCCAGTAAAGAAAAATGAATATTCTGAGTATTCTCCAGATTTGTATTAGAAATTGATAGAAGAGGTGCCAACACATGAGAGTCATGAACCTTTATCAAAAATTCCAAAAGCATACAACCAGCAAAACACCTTGTTGTGCACCAGAAATGGCTTCCTGCATGTAGTTTTTCTTACGTCATTTTTAACACCACTGTCTATTTTCTCATGTTTTATTATTTACCCTGTGAAGTGCAAATTTCTTTTTCTGTTCTGAAAGTCTTGTCACACATATACAGTCACTGTAAGATAAAGTGATAGCTTTCTACACAGTTCTATTATAAGAACTTGAACATCATCCCAAATTACCTGTCATCAGCTGTTCAAGTCTTCTTTCCATTACTGACAAAACAAATGAACAGCTGCTTGCTCCACAAACCTGTGCACTGAAAAAAAGACACACTACTAAAAAAAGCTGTAAACAGCAAGCAAAAAATATATAAATGTTCTAGACATAACCAAGTGGGTTAAGGCAGCTTGCATTCCCTGATACCTAAAGAGAAAAGTCTCGTCCAAGATCTTATGTTATGAAATGTTCTTATTTATAAAAGTATTTCAGCAGCAGCTGCTGTATGTTAAGAACAACTTAATTCCTCATGGATATTAATCTATGATTTTTTTTCTGAGTACTGGAAAAAAGGTAAGAGTATACAGGTATCATGAAAATCATGTAATCATTAAATGACAGGATATGTGTTTCTATTCATTTAGAACAGCCTAAAATTTTTACAAAGTTCATTAAAATTTGAAAAAATGTCATTGTATTATTTTACTATTTTTCCATGTATAATGTCATGAAGGAAAAGGAAAATGTGTTTTTCACTTTATTTTCAGGCAAAGATTGGTTTTATCAAGAAAGCTAAGGCTAAAAAGAGAGATAAAGAAAGCAACAGGTAAATAAAACATATATAAAATTAAGTGTTATATATATTTTAAAAAAATGAAGAAATTAATCTGAAAATTAATAAAACCCAAAATTTTAGGTGCAAAACCAGATTTCAAACAAATGGATGGCTATGGCAATGAAAATTCTGTGCAATTATTTTTCATTTTCCCTCTTTATCATTTCCCCCATTTTTCACCTTGCTTTTTGCCTTAGTAAATAATTTCTCCCAGGCCTCTTTGGAACTTGAAGCAACACTGATAAATGTACAAAGCTGCTTTTCTACCCAACAAAAACAGGTTTTGAAATTCATGTGTTTCAAAACCAGAATGAATAATTGCAAGTGTTGCTTGGTGAATCCCAGGCCACAGAATCTCACCAGGAATTTAACTAGGCTCGTCTCTTTGCTTTGCATGGTAGCACATTGCTTAGGTATGCACTCAAGGCAATGAGAAGCCTCTATATCCCAAGATAAGCTTGTCCAGCCACTGACTGTGACAGTCACACAGTTTCCTCCATAGAGCTTCCTGCATTGTAAATAATGAGCACACTAATTTCTGCACATCTGCACTTACTTTTTGCTAGTTTAAGCCTGAAACTGTTGGATTTTGTGCTGTGGGGTTTTTGTTGGGTAGTTTTTTTGGTTTGTTTTTTTTTCTTTTGGAGGGGGGAGGCAGTTGTTGTTGCGTCTTTGGAAGATAAAAGAGCCTTCTATGATCAAATACTTCTTCAGATGTAATCATAGGTAGCCATCCCTTGACCTTTCTGCACAAACAAAATTGATTGCATTTCTTCAGTTTCACACTACAAAGTATCTTTTCCAAACCCTGAAATGTTTTAATAAATCTTTCCCAAAGTCTTTCCATGTTGTCAATATCTTTTTTGCACTGCTTTGGGTTGCTGCCATCTGATTGCAGTTTCCCTCTCTTTCCCCACAGCTGACAGAGGGAGCTGGCATCCTGCGTTCCACAGCCGTGTGCATTCACCTGGGTCTGCTGGGGCCCATGGCAAGCAGCATGCAGATCTTCTCTGCTGACTTTAAAAGGAATCTAGTTTCAACCCAGGAATCTTAATTCTTGGATAGCTTTAGCGAGGCAGATGAATCCCACTCAGTGGTCACCAGGGGACAATCCAGCTGTCTAGACACCGGAGTTCTCTGCGATTTCAGATACCTCAGGCATCACACCTGGCTGCACCCACCCACATCTGCCAGCTGCACGCAATGCCTCTGAAAATATAAAACATCTAGGTATGTTTCATCAGGATAATTGCTTCATGAAAATGTTTTACAGACTCATCAAGACGCCAGATCATTAAAAACAAAAATATTTTCAATAACGTTGCATTGACTGGCATCAGTTGTAATTTTAATCTCAGTCCAATTCATCCAAGGAATTTTTTCTGGGTAAAGTTTGGGCTAACTAGAAAATTTTTTTCAAGGAAATTTAAGTCACTATTTGTAAATGCTGGCCATGGCTATTTTGTCAAGCTTATGGAAGTTCCTCAGGATACAGAGATTTCAAAAAAATTAATTCAGGCAGCTCCACAGAAAAGTCATTTTCTTGACCGTGAATTATCTAATTCTGTAGATTTAAAATTATTTAGTGTTTCCATTTAACACTCTTTCTCAGAAGTGAGAGAAAATAAAATATTTCATTTTTCTTTTAGAAAATGGATGTATTTACTTAATTCTGTATTTTCTTTACCAGGGTTAACAATTTTACCATCCATAGTTCTACAAAACTTCAGGCATTTTGTTCCTGTTTAAAGAACTTCTTGTTATCTTTGCCCTATTACTCATAGATTTTCAACTGACTGCTTTAGTTTTCTTTATCAGTTCTCTCCATTATCTAATACTGAATTTATTCATTGCTATCAGGCTCCATACTTTTCCCATTATTTTTTCATCATGGACTTCACCTCCCTCTTAGCCAGACTGGTTTTTAACTAAAGAAAATACTTTTTGTCAGTGCAAAACTCCATTTCTTCAGGTATCTAACACAATTTCTCACCTATCAGCCCTACTTTTTTCTGCACAGTGTTAGTGTTAGTAGTTTTCTTTTTGCTGTGTCCACTTTATAATTAAGGAACAATTAATCTGGAACTAAGTTGTGTCAATTAATTTGCTCTGTTCTAAACAGCCCACGAATAATCAATTTGCAATAATCTAAAAATTGACAAATTTTCAAAAATTAGAAACTTTTTTTTTTAATTTTAGATTTTCTAATTAGAATTTTAATGGTAAATTGACATGAAAAGCTTTTGGCTTTGGGGGTGTTTCAGGGCTATTATAAAAAGATATAGTAAGGATATTTTGAGATTCTTCAGTGATGAATGGGATCCATCTTACATGTCCCAGCTCTCTTAGACACCTATTTGTGACACTCTAGTCTTGTTTATTGTTCCCTGTCAGTTCCAGAACAGTCAAATGACTTCTCCTGGCTGCCAAACTTGCAGATGACCAAAGTGACATGAGAAGAATCCATCCTGTGTTGAGATGTCTTTAAATGATCTCCTTTTCAAAGATTCCCAATTACTTTCTCATCCATTTCTTCACTAGACACCAGGACACAGTTTTGTGGAATGGATTGGTCATCAGATGGACTCTTAACTAATTCAGAACACAGCATAGCTGGTCATGATCATAAACTTAGACCCATAAAGCATTGGTAGACAACTAAAATAAGGTGTCTCAGAGATTCAGAATTAGAATCAATCTCTCAAGATTCCAGATGACGCCAATTCTTAGGAATTATTAAATCAGTGATAGATTTTAAAAATACCGAAAATGGACCCATGGGAACATCTGCTGTTATCTGAGCCTGAGCCACAGAATCTCATATATAAATGAAGGAGATTTTCATTTATTGAAAACGGGAGCCATGAGGACAAATCCCTAAACCCAGCTGAAATCAAGCAGTAGAGAGGCATGCAAACACATTCACATTGCAGCACACAGCTGCTACTACATCACTGAATCACAGTGTCAAAAGGTTGACAACAGGGTATAAAATCACATTACTGTGTTTCAAACTTCATACTAGCCTAAATTTACTCTATTTCAGTCAACAACTGTCTAATTCCTCAAAATCCAGATGTATTTGAGGAGCCATCATATTGGGCAGGCAAAAATTAAAATACAAATAATCTTTTCTTGTTCATATTTTGAAAATTCAGAGGTTTATGATTAATTTCTCTACTAAAGTATTTTTTCCAGGAGTACAATTGGAAAAGGCTACGCAAAGATAATCAGGTTCACTTTTTTTAGTTTTATTTTCAAATTTTGAGCAAGCCTCAGTTTAGGCTATAGCCTTACCCTCAAAAGATTTACAGTGTAGTTTATGATTGTTGTGTTAAAACAATGGTAGTGCTGATCAAGAACAGTTGCTAAGTACATCATATAGAACAGCCTTGGGAGCTTTATAGTATTTAAAGAACACATGACAAAAGTAGGTAGCCAAAGCACATCAATAAAAAATTCATATATCCTTGTTTCCAATTTTCCATAAGATACTTAAAAAATTTAAAAGTCTATTGACCATGTTATTTAATGGTGTGAGCTAGCAAGAAGCAGTTGTCATTTCTTCTCATTATAAAAATTAAAAGTGAGTAAATGTATAAAACAATTAGCAATATTTATTGCTCTTCTCTTCCTGATTATATGTAGTTCTGGTTTTGGTGGCAGTATTAGCAGCTTCCTTGCAGATCACAGCCTCCCTATGCTAATGAAATGGCAGAACAGAAGACAGTCCCCAGTTATTAAAAAGAGCTCATCATCACTGCCCTTTGGGCCAGACCAGTAAAGGGACTACAGGAAAGGTAATGAAGCCCTGGAAACAAAACCGACTGAAAATATGGCCATAAATGCCACAGGGCAGGATCTTTTAAAAACAGTGTCACAATTGTACACAGTGAACCCTTCAGCTGACTTGTTTGAAAATGTGGTCCCTGTATTGATAATCAATATGTTCCATTGTGACTGAGAAGACATATAAATGAATGCTTTCAGTTTGGATTGGATTAAAGGAAGCTGCGGGAGTGAGTGGGCTGTGTGGCAAATGCTGCTTCTTTTCTAATTGAGCCACTTGCTTTTGAAAGAGTCAAAGATGTCCCTGGTGGACATAAAATGGGGTGTGCTAGAAGGATAAGGTTAAAAGAAAGGAGGCTAGAGGAGTTCAAGGCACTGTTTATTACTTTGAACATTTCTGTATAAAGGGAGGGTTAGCTTTTCAGTCAGGAGAATGCAGCAGTCTCGCTCCTGACTGTACTGATTTGTAAGAGTGTCTCTCCCCTTAATCTTATTCTTTTTTCTTTAATCTGTATCTTTTATAAACCTTATCTTTTCTCTGACCCTACCTTTTGAGTTAATCCCTGGTGTCCTATGCCTCTGTGCCTTTCTAGGTCTATTCAGCTTTAAAAAGGCACTCAGCATTTCCCACAGCACCACAGGGATCAGGAATGGGCAGCGTCCATCCTAAGGTCTTTCCCTTGTCTCTTCAAAAACCCTGTCTCCTATATCCACAACCAAAAAGGGTCATCACTGACACATGCTAAGTCCTTATGTTTCCTTAAAATTGAGATGAGGGATGAAGACACATAGACAGATGAATGAGAAGAGAGAGAGAAAGAGAAGGGGAAAGGAAAGGGAGAAAGGGAAAGTGTAAGGGAAAGGGAAAAAGGGATGGAGGAGGAAGGAAGGAAGGAAACAGAGAAGCAAGGAAGGAAGGAAGAGGAAAATAAAATTTCTCACAAGTTACATGATAAATTCAATTCAAACATAAGAATAAGTTAACAGCAATATCGAAAAAAGTGGATACAACCAAACACTGGAGGCTATAGCTTCCTGAGCACAGTATATGAGAGGCAGTGCTTATATTTCTTAGGCATTGGCTAAATAACCAAGATGTATATCTAGATTTTCATGTTGAAAATAAATGTGGGAAATAGGCAAAACTTTCATGAAATGGCGCAATGATCTGAGAGATGGATGACAGACAAGAAATAAACAAAGTTCTGTGCAAACCAGAATCAGATGCATTATTTCAAGACTGGAACTGTGCTAGGATTTTTTCCTGTAAATAAGAGAATAGAATAGGCAAATCTTGCTACTAGAGTTCTTTCATAAATAAATTAATAAGGGCATGTTTCCTCCCTCCTTATTTCCTTTTCTTAAATTTTAAAAATAAATACTTTGCAGTTCAAAATAACAGAGTGGATCCTCAGGGCTACAAATAGTCTGAAATTTTCTGAACTTCTCAAGAAGTTCTTTCAAAGAATGAAACAGGCTTCATTATTCCCCTAAAAATTCAACTATTAAATGACAAGATGCTCATAAGCATAACTACTTTTTTCTATAGTACATTCACACAGAAGCCAAGAGGTTTGGATTCCAGGCCTATAACACAATTGTACAGTTGTTGTTTTTTTCCTGCTTTTATATGAAAGGACTTCTAGTGTCTTTGATATCACTATGAAAGCACAATATGGAAGAACAAGAATCAGAAACACGAATTTGGTAGGAAAAAAGAATTTTATTTACCTGATTGCAATCTAATTCATATCATAAGAGGTCATTTTTTGTTGGATTTTTTCCCCCTGTCTTGTTCTGATCTGTTTTTCCCTTATCTTTCTATTTATATATTCCTGTGTTGAAGACATTCTGGATAACATGGACAGAACATCATCAGACTGAATACCATATAAAAACATTGTTTTCCACAATCTTTTGAACTTTTTAACTTTATTTTCTTGGAGGAAAAAGAAAAAAAAAAAAGAGAGGAGAGGAGAGGAGAGGAGAGGGAGAATTCCTTCTCTGGTCCCTGGTTCTGTTCCAAAAATCTGTGGAACATACATATTAGTGAAAAAAGGGCATAACCTTTATTATATTCTGTGAATTGGACTACTGAGCCAAAATGAGCATAGGGGTTCACCATACTAATCAATTGTGAAGGCAAAGGGGGCATTTGTAAATATGCTGGCAGAACTTAACCTTTCCACAAAGACACCCATCATTGAAATAGAGCACAGATCCAGAACATGTCAAGGTGATGAGCTGTGGAGCAAATAATGCCATCTGTACTGCTCATGATGTTCTTGGACCAAAGTATCAGAAAGTTGTAAATGAATGCCATATTTATGTTCCCAGAATACAGTCGTGATTGATAATAAGATGCTGATATCAATGAGATTCTGTAATTCAGTGAAAACAAAATCATTTTGGATGAGAAAATTTCATGTGCATTATCAGAAAATTAATAGTACTCAAGCTATAACCTTCCATTATGCAAGGTATCACATGTGGAAGAGAAAATAAATATTTACAAATGAGTTCAGTAGATTCCCTTATTTAGCAATTTGTGGTATTCCCCATTTGCAGACGAAGATTTTTCAGGAAGCAGGTCATTAGGGGCCGATGTTAATCTCATCAGGAATATCTGTGATATCTGACATACATCTCTCAGATACTGTGGCTGCCCCATCCCTGGAAGTGTTCAAGTCCAGGTTGGATGGAGCTCTGAGCAACCTGCTCTGGTGGAAGGTGCCCCTGCCCATGGCAGCAGGTTTGGACCTAGGTAATATGTATTTGAACCCAAGCCCTCTGTAATGATTCTATGATGATTATTCCAGTTTCTGAGAAAAACCAATTCCACATTTTCAAAAGGAAACAACATCAGAAATTAAGCTAGGTCCATTTTATAATTTTTTAAGGGTATGAAAGATTTATGGGTATGACTGTGAGTACACTCATTGAATTCACAGGGAAAAAGCTGCAGTAAAGCCTGCACCAATTTCCGTGCCATTTCCACTCAAGGCATGAGGGTCATTTGGAATTTCTGTGGTGATGTAATTTGAATCATTACAATTAGATAGAAAATTACTAACTACAAAAAATTATAACAACTTACTTAGCAGCTACTAAATACTTCAGTGTTTTCATTTCAAAATACTTTTTTTGGCCTCCATAAAGGCATTAAGATAAACTTAATGCAGATCATGTTAACATTGTCATAGTCACCTCCCATTTACATTATTAGGAATCCTTTTCTTAGCCTGAAAGAAACAGGTTAGCCCCATAGACCAGTCTATTATTATTGTGAAAAATTAGTAAAATTAATTCTATTAGTCATTGCTTCAATAATAAATTAATCAATAGTTTCTGAACATCTCAGAATTGGGTCTCTCTCCATTTTTTTCCCAATATCAGGAAACAAAGTTCCCTTGCCCTGACTCTTCTGAGGATCACTCAATTATTTGTAAATTAATGTTTTCCACTAAATTTTATGCTTACTTTTTTTTTTTTTTAAGATCCCTACTCTTATTATTGAGAAGAATTGGAAAGGAAAAGTCAAAGAAAATTGTAAAGGGAGAAATAATTAATTAAAAAGTTTGGAATTTTTCCAAAGTGAAAGTGCACATCAATAAATGTATTCATTGTCACTAAACAATTCTATGTGAGACATATTTAAGTCTCTATGCTGGTTGATTTTAGTCAGTTAAGATTGTTTTTTCTACTGTCATAATGTGCTTCTCCAAATTATCTTTCTCCTATTTCTCCTTATTCTTCTATCCTTAAACTTCATCATCTTAGAAATGGGGGGGAAACATCAGGATTCCCAGGAAAGTAACAACCAGTAAATACAGATATTTCTGTAAATAAATTTCCCCAAATATATATCTGTATGAGATAGCCTTTTAATAAATATTCATATCACAGGAATTGAAGTTAGTTGCTATAGATTGTAAAACAAAGGGGATATTAATAGAGCCAGGATAGAGAAACATAAGGAATTCAGCAACATTTTTACATATAACTTCTCCAGTTGTAGTATTCGATCTAATATTTATACCTCTGTGAGAAATAAAAAAATGTTTCATGCTTTACAGAGCCAATAGATGGCTTCTGACTGCAGAAGATTGATCTCAATAGGAAAGTAGCTTTTAGAAACAAAACCTAATCCTGATTACAAATTTACCTCTAGTGAAGAATCTCTGGTAAAGTTCATTAAAACCTAACAGCTCCTATTTCAAAGACGTGTTCATGTTTCCAGTCTTATTTTGTCTAACAAGGATTCCAGTTATACTTTTCTGGTTAGGTTGAAGAATGCACTATTGAACCTTGTTCACCAAACAGACTTTGGGTCCCTAATGTCTTTGATAAACTAATGGAACGAATTTACTCCTTCCTTATAGCTTGTTTTCCAGTTCACAAATCATTCTCACAGCTCTTTTCTAAATCTTCTCCCATTTTATAACATTCTTCACTAAATATCAGAAACTATCCTGACACAGAGGGGTCAGTGCAAAACCCAACAATACAGTAATTTAATCTCTCTATAACTTCTCGTATCCTCTTGTGGATTCCTGTAGTGGACTCATTAACCTTTTTGCCACAGTGTTATCTTTAGCAGCTCATTTTCATCAGATTAACTCCCATGACCTCTAAGTCCTTTCCACACTACCTTCTCCCATGAACACATTTCCTAAAAAAATTTAACTGATTTTTTTTTTTTCTGGCCTCTGAATATGTATTGGGCAATACTGGGAAATAATTTTCCTGTTGCCTGAACCACAGTTTCAAGCAATCAAAGTGCCTAAATTGTCATAACACATTTTATTCATTATTTATATATTTCTCTAGATTTTTTTTTCAATCAGAAGCTTTTGCAGTAAAATTCTGTATTTTCCAAATTGTGATAATGCTTGTGTAGTGAAGAATAGATCTTATTGGGGCTTCCCTGAGAGGATCTCTGCTTCCTGATAATTCCCATTTACAAGTTAAGAGTGAGTTGATCTTGGCTGGAGACACATGCCCACCAAGCCACACACTCATACCCCATCCTCAGAGGAAAAGAAAGAGAAAATAAGATGAAAAACTAGTGGTTTGAGATAAAGGCAGTTTAATGAAATAAAGAAAAGCCTGAGTGTAGATGCATTTTTTTTTTTAAACGAATATTTATTTTCTCTTCCCATCAGCAGGTGTTGCTCAGCTGCTTCCTGGGAAGCAGGGATTTGGTGCTTCAGAAGAGAAAAGACTGAGTGCTCCCCACCTTCTTATAGCCAAGCATGACATTGTATGGTACAAAATATCCCTCTGGGCCAGCCTGTCCCTGCTGTGTCCCCTCCAGCCTCTCACCCAGCCCCAGCCTGTCAGCCCTCAGTGGCAGAGAGGAGGAGGAACAGCCCCAGGGCAGGGCCAGCACAGCTCAGCATTGTCCAAAACACTCGTGTGCCACCAACACCTTTGCAGCTCCCAAAACACAGCCCAGCACTGGGGTAAAGGTATGGGGAAAGGTAACTCCACCCTAGCAAGACTCAGTGCATTTTGAAATTTACTTTTTTATGTACTTATTAATCCATTGAATTTTCATCACTCTTCCTAGGTTCTGAAATATTGCTCTGTACCAAATCAAATGCCCTGGAGATGTCTAACTATATTAAACAGATTCTTCAATCAAATTTTTAATTTCATAAAAATGTAGCAAGCTATATTAACAAATTTTATTAGCATATACTGATGCTGATTGGCAACAATTAAAGTAACCTCTTTTAACTCTTTATTAATTTGAACTGCATCTATCATTTCACTCTTTTTCCCAAGATCAGTGGCAAACAGGCTCATAACTATCCTCTGTAACTTTCTCAAATATTGATGCATTTATTTTTTTTCCAAATCTCTTCGAGGTTATTTTTTAGGCTGAGATTTTCAAGGCTAGTGGAAAACAAGCAGAAGTACTCCAGAGAGGGATGCAAACATCATTTTCAAAGGTCCTCAGTGGGAACAGTTAAATTTGGCTAAATAAAATGTATGTAATGTATGTCTGGTATGCACCAGCTTTCCAGTTAAAAAATAAAATATATTGGTACAGAATGATAAATTAATACAGTAATGAGCCATTCAATTTTTTCCAGAGAGAGTCATATTACTCAAGATAACCACTGTCCCGCATTCAGCCAGGATTAAATGTGAAGGGAGAAAAAGATGTACATTTTTGTCTTAAACTGTGTGAGGCTCTAGCAATTAGAACTATTTTGCACTTTTGCCTTACAAGGATTGAAAAACAAGAAAGGTTTTTGACTCTGCATCTCCCTTCCATGTCCACACAACAGTATATTTCCCATTAATGTCAATGAGGATTACAAGAACATGCATGGGGGAGACTATGTCAGTAGACAAATAAATTGCCATTTTATTGGGTATAAATTTCAGAATATAGGTGATTCAACTTGCATTAGTTATCTAGTCTGTAACCCAGGGTACTCACACTTATTTACTGAAAGAAACAGAAAGTTATTAGCTGGCACAGATCCTTCTCCATTAGGGCTGGAGCTAGACTATCTATTCTCACTTACTGCTTCTGAGTCACTATCAGATTCTGTTACTGAGGAAGAATTTTAATGATTGTTTATTTGCCCTTGATTTATAGACACCACTAGCAGCATTACTTTCTGCAAGTTTTCTAATTGCTCAAAGGTTTGGGTGTTTGTATGTTGATGAACAGAACTAAATTGGCAGCTATACGTTCTGCAGTCTACTCCTGATATATGTTCACTCTGGTTTTACTAGAAGAGTGTAATCCACCAAATGGGCATTTACCTTCCCAATTCCCATGGGGATAAGCACTTCCAGATTGCCTGACACCACCGTGTTTCCATCCAACTAACACTGGGGCTACAACTGTTCACAGAAATACTGTGAAGCTGCCCCAGCTGTCCAGTCTACAGAAGAGTTATAAAAGTATTTCTCTTTTGGCTACAGACACTTTCTTTTCAGCTCAAGCTGCAGAGACTTCTGGTTTTGAGTTCAAAATGTTCCTGGACTAAATCTCAAATGACAACTGAAGTGACAGCTGCCATTGTGTGACCATGCCAGCAGAGTCTGAGGCAGAGATTCTCACATGAACTAACAGGAAACCCAACACGACTCAGCCCTGTTGATCTTCCACTGATACTGAATCTGCCAGAGCAGAAATGTGGACCACAGGTGTCTGCCACCACCTTTGTCTCTGAGCATGGACCTTGCCCATCCCCTTTTCCAACAAGGGACAATTTCTACATTGGTTATTCAATGGTTGTAACCACAGAATATATCTGGACAAAGTGGTGGGCTGCAGCTGAAAATTAATGAATTCAGGCAAGCATTGGTGTAAAATGTGCAGCGTTACAGAGCTCTGCCATGTGTCTGTGTTTTGTCAAGTGAATGCAGCAAAATTTTCAGTTATTCTGAAACAAAATTCTGATCCCATAGAACTGAGCCAAAAAGTAACTTGTGATTAAAGTTAGCCTTGGCTCTTAACAGAGGGATCAGTGAATTTGGTCCTGTTCTGTCATGTCCTGTTCAGACCATATAGGAAGGCATCCATCATCCCATCTGAAACAGGCCTTGTAGTAACAGAACATAGGAAAGCAGAGCATTTAATTTTGTGTGTTACAGTTGCAGCAAAAATAAACTTAAAAACTAATCTTAAATCAAGGTGATTCTTCCAACTTGCTCTTAACACCTCCAAAAATAAAGATATTGAATACCGTACACTAACACAATGTCATGTACAAATTCACAACTATGTCAAGTTACAATATGAAGGGAGAACCTTTTTCCTGTCTTTGTAAGGATTCCAGTTCAAATACAATCAGAAAAATAAAAAAAAATTCAATGTAAACTTAAGGGCTGACAGCCAAGTAGTTATTTAGCAGATTGAAATAAATTATGTGAAAAATGAAAGAAGAAATTTAACAGAAAAAAAATCTCTAAATATATCCTATATTTCAGTTATTGAAATTTATTCTTGTGTAAGTCATTCACCAAGGACTAGCACTCAGTTGCTATTCCCATTTCAGAGATCAGAAAAATTGCTGTAGAGCAGTTAAATTATTTGCACTAAGCTGTAAAGAAAAGACATTTCAAGTAAGGCTTTTCTGGCCCTTACACCTGTGCCTTGGCAAAACCTTTCTAATCTACTTTATCTGAATCATAAATATAAAAATATTACATCATCCTTATCTGCAGCATCATTACTGCATATAGAGTTAAAACTATACTTATTCATTTTATTTACTATATACTTATCCATTCAGCCATGTTATATCACTAATGTAAATTATATTTATATGAGGTCATCATTAAGATAAAATATTAACATAAATTGATTACATATGTCTGCTTAATAAAGGCATTTAAGTTCACTACCAGAACATTTTGAATATATTTAAAATTATTTGAACCAAAACATGGAAATACTGCAAATCCTTTCTGCCTTGTTTGTTTGGGTTTTTTTTTTATTTCATCTATACAGTTACTCCTATTAGGTTGCCTTCTCTGTAGGGACAGGTTGAGACAGATGAAATTTGCAACAAATCACACTAAGGAAAAAGAAGAAAATTTAAAATAATGCAAACAAACAAACAAAACAAAAACCAACCAACCAAACAAAGAAAAACAACAAAACAACCCCAACACTACAGAAATGAGCTCACCTGCCCCAAAGGAAGTATTTCTTTATTTACATTCCAGAAAGTAGTTCAGCCAATTCTTACTGTCATGTCAGAGGAAAAGTGTCCTCTTCTGAAACACTGATAAGGAATTACATGGAAGGAACATTTGACAGCCTTCTTATTATACTATATCATGTTCAAAATAACCCCCAAATATTTAAATTCATAAGCCTCCACAATAAAGCTCTACAAGTTGTGTGTGAGATACACCAGTTGGTGAGATAAGCAGAAACATATAAATAGGTATTGTGCAAAATGAGAATGAAGAGATACAGAGGGAGTAAAATAAAAAGACTTTTCAACACTATCAAGAACCTCACCCTAAACCTCTTCTCCACATAACAGTGGCATCAGGAGAGCAGATGACAAAGTGCTAATGGAATAAGGAGACATATCACAAACCTCTGGAAGCTGGGTCAGGAATCTGCATTATAGTCAGGGTATTGTGACAGTTCATATGAAACACCAGGGTATGTGCCAGACTTTGTCAAGTGAAGGACAATCATTTAATTTGGCATAAAAGGAAAACCTGCTTTGTTTTTGTTTTTCCAGGAATCTCTCACCTGTGTGTCCCTGTGCACACACACAAACACACGTGTTATATTGTAGCTGGGCTGAGCAGAGACTTGCATAACACACAGGGTACACGTCAGATTCTAGTCAGTGCAGGAAAAGAAAGAAAAGGAAGAGGTAGATCCTAAAAATACCAAAAAAAATCATGATATCACATCAGAAAAAAAAAACCTGAAGGAAACTCTAACAGTACTGAATATTTGAAGATAATTGAAGAATTACTGTATGATCTGACCAACACACATTGGTTTTCTGGGCTTCCACCATGAATGAAAATACATGACAGTGATTCACAGATCTGTGTGCACACAAGGGGAGACATGGTCTTTAAAGGAATGGAGACTGAATAAGGCAGGGAAACTTAAACAAAGTTTGGACTTTTTGACTACATTGGTAATTAAAAAAAGTATAAAAAAAATATATACAGATGTAGCCCTTTTAAACAGACTTGGACTTCAGCTAGGTAACCACTCTGGTTATATGCTAGTAAAACAAGCTGTTTAAATTGATACCATGCTGTTAGACAAACTATTTCAAAAAACATCTTTTGGAAGCCATTTTAAAAATTACTAGAATACAATTTTTCTTAATTTTAAAATTATTTATGGAAGACAGAGGAAGAAGTGAACTGCGGTCAGTTTATGGTAACTCCCTTTCTTGCACAGAAACAGATTGTTTTGACCAATATAAATATACATACACTCATGAATAATTGCTGCATAATTCATATTTCCAACAACAGCAACAACAAAGTAGTAAAAATGGTGTCAAACCTGATGCGGTGCACCAAGTTAAACATATTAAAAATCAGAATGTAAATTTTCATTCACTTTTGTAAAAGATAGGGTCAAGAAATTCAGTCTTAAAGCTTATGATATAACCAGAACAAAACCTGGCCATTTGCTTTTGGTGATGTGCTTGTCCTCAAACATAATAAAGGCTTTCCAAGCTGCCATTCCTGTCTGCTTGCACTGGTATCACCATCACTTGCTGTTCTTGACAGGTTGGGTTTCATCTGACAAAGGTACCCGGAAAAAGGGAAAAATGTTGATCCTTAAAGTCTTTCTATTTCCCATTGACTACAAAGGAACACTTACATTAGATATTAGCATTTTTACTGATCAAAATGAGTGCGATGAATCTCACATATATGGATAGCCCACACTAGACTCAACTTCCTTCTGAGGTCAAAAATTAGTTTAAATATAAACACTGCATCTTTCTCTTTCCTTATTCTATCACTACACAAAGCAGAGATTATCAAAACATTTCACAGGTTCCTTAGTACGAGAGGCCTCAATGGTGCACAGATGGCCAAAGATGAGAATGTAGTTTTTTCCTCTAGTCTTCACTTGATACAGCAGCTGTGATTAGATGTCTAACACAATTAGCATCAAGGAAAAATGGGTAAAAGCTTGGGATGGAAAAGATAAAGCAGAGATTTAATTCTACTTTGAGAAGCTGGACATTTTTTAAACTGGCTTGTCCTGATGAAATTCACCCAAGAGTATGTAGAGAACTGGCCTGAAGTGATCTCATAGCCCAGGTCAATTATTTTGAGAATGGCATGAGGACAGGTAAAATTTCAGAAAACAGAAAAAAGCAATCATAGTTCTTACCTCTAAAAAAATGAAAAGAGGTGTAGATCAGTCAATCTCATTTCAATTACCAAGGAAAAAAATACTGGTTCAAGTATTCAAACATCTGGATGGGAACAAGGGGATATGAATCAGCCAACGCTGATTTGTCAAGAACAAATCACATCAGGCAACTGAGTTTTCTCCTATGACATGGTGACAGGCCTGTGTATTGAAAAGGAAAATATCTTTACTTCAGAAAAGTTTCTGACAATGTCTTTTATGACATTTTTCTCTGCAATCTAGGGTCTTCCTGAAACTGCCATATGGTAGGGATACAACTGATTGGGACACTGTGCGTAAAGACAAACTGTTCAGCTGGAAGGACGTAAGAGGGAGGTCTGCTGGGGACTGATTTGAAGTCTAGGTCTATGGAAAACTTCCTATTAAAAAACTGTATGATGGACTAGGGAATAGAGTTGCTCTATTTCCAGATGATTCAAAGCTGGGACAGGCAATGACGAGGTTAGAATTCAAACTGATTATTATAAATTGGAGAAATTGTCTGAAGTGGCTGGGATGCAATTTAATAAGGGCAAAAAATCAAAAGTTCTTCACTTAGGTAAGAGTAACCGTCTGCAAAATTATAGGATGAGTAATAACAGTTCTTCTGAAAAAAGATGTATTTACTATAGTGGATCATAAATTGGGCATGAGTCAGCTATGCAAGGCTATTTCAAAGACAAAATGGAAGCTTCATCCTGGAAGAGGATCATATAGAAGAAAAAGTAAAAAAACCTTCCTGTTTATTTCACTCAACTTCTTTGTCTAGATACAGGATACCTGCAGGAGAAATGCTGACCAACTAAAGAGATAAGAATAACCAAAGGTTTATAAAACACAACCTTTGAGGACAACCAAAATGTGTTGAGTTGTTTAGTGCAGGTGAGTGGTATCTGAAGAGTACTTTTATGGTCTTTAATTATTTTTTTTTAAAAACTGCATAAAGAGCAAATTCAAATAGAAAAGTGAGAAATCAGCCTAAAAATACAGCAACAAAGATCTAATTTATATATTAGAGGAAAGAATGTCAAATGTTCTTAAATACTTGAGTAAAGTGCCTGGAGAATATACAGATTTTTTAATACTGGAGATTTTAAAGAATTGGTAAGACAAAAATCTGTCAGGTTTTGGAAGAGCTGAACCTGCCTTGCAGGAAGAAGATGTACTGGATAACATCTCAACATCTCTTTGAGAAATGTGATTTTTCTGCAATTTTTAATGTGTTTGACTCCTGTAAAAATAAACACACATGGAAAATGAGATGGGAGTTTTTCTAGCAATATGTGTGGCTGATTTGGTTTACTTGTATGAATATAAGACATCTGGAAAATATTTATTAATGGGAATAACTAGACTTCTTTGTGTAAACATTACTTATTTTACAATACATCCGAAACAGTCTCCATTTAAGTCCAGTTCAGTTCAGTGCACTGGAATTCCTGAAACAAAGTGACAAAACTTGCCATAGGCACATGTGAAAGAGAGAACAGCACCATGGAAGACCCAGAGTGCTCTAAATTGCCTTAATAGGCTGAGATGGACAAGGATCCCAAATCAAACTGCTTGCATACATGCATTTGCCAGTAGCTGTCAGTATCTAAAAAGAAAAAAGAGAGGAAAGGGGAAGTAAGAGCTCTAGTTGTTCTTGACATAATTTCATTTAACTTGCTAGGTCTCTGACCTTTCAGCACTGGTGGAAATAAAAAGTGTAAATGTAACACTGAGGGGGGGAAATTCATGCAAATAATAACCTTTAAAGCCACCACGAGAGACTTTTTTCTTTCTTTCTTTCTTTCTTTCTTTCTTTCTTTTTTTTTTTTAAAGGAGAGAAATCTGATTATCCAATTATGCAAGTCACTAGGAAAACAATGCTGAAATTTTGTGGCTAATGGGATTTTAAGTTATATTGACAATGAAAACCAATTATAATTTAAAAACTTTTTCTTCTCCATCTGCAATTGTGTTATATTAATGAAATAGCATGCTAAACCTCAAGTAGCCAAAAGAATGTTAATTATGGAAATAGTTGAGTTAACAAAAGGACCCCTCTTTTTTCATGACCTCATAATTTCACAAGCCTGAATAGAGGCATAAAATAATTCATTTTGCATCTAAATTGTTTGATGATGTAAATATAGAAACCTTTGAACTCTTCAGAACTCCTGCTTTAGAGTAAAATTTAGATTAACTTTCTTAAGAAGTTCAGTGGAACCAGAGCTCAACCATAGGATGAAAGCAATTCCAAGACTTGGGAATATTCAGATAATGACCCAATTCTTCCAGGTCAGAATCAATTCTAGTTTAACACATTATAACTTTTCTGCTTTAATTGATTTTTCCACTATCTATTTATCTTTCTAATTGGATAGTAAGGTACTAGGTAAAAAAAGAACAAAAAAAAACCTCTGTAAAATCCAAGCAGTTCATGTAAGAAATTTCAATAAGTGAAAGGGCCGATGGGAAATTTTTCAAGGTTACTGTATAATTAATAAGAGTCACAGAATTAAAACATTTTTGTGAGTTGTTAGAATCATCAAGCTAAGGGCAGAATAAATCTGTGATATCCTGAAATATATCCCTTCTTGCAACAAGCAGGTTTTAGGTTTTATTGAGTTGAATACATAAAGAATATAAGAATCATAAAATCATAGAGTGGCTTGGGTTGGAAGGAACCTTAAAGATCAACTAGCTCCAACTCCTGTGCCATGAGCAGGGAGACTTAACAGAAGCATCTTGAGTGGGCAGGAATCTTTTGAGATGATGTGGCCCAACATTCTCTTGAAGGCCTGGTTTATCAAGCACCCTGTCAAGCCAAGTCTTGAACAACAAGAGAAACAACAATTTCCAGCAGGAGAGATTCCACCACTTTTCTGAACAAATAATTCCAATATTAAATCTTTCCCAAGATGAAGTTTTCTTATTTTATCAGTGAATTTTCCTTAAAGCAACTCGTGCCTGATACTTTTTGTACAGTCAGCATGCACTCTTGTGAAGCAAATGCCTCCATCTTCCACATAACTACCTTTCAGGTATTGGGAAATTATGATTAGATATCCCTGGAACCTCCTGTTTTTTGGGCAAAACCAAATTTATTCATGCTTTCTCCATATGTCGAATCTACCAACCCTCCCATCCTCCTGCTGGCCATTTAGTAGATCAGCTCTAATTTTTAGAGTCTCCCTTGAATTGTAAAAACTCCCATAATTCAGTTGTGGCCTAACAAGTCCCCAGACAGCATAATCACATCCCTTGATCTTCGGGATATGCTCTTGCTACTTCATGCTGGGACATTTTGCCTTCATTGTTGCAAAGGAACGTTTCATGGGAGCCCAACAACCTTGCCTTGATCAAGAGCTGAGTGCCTGAGTATAATAAGCTGCAGACAGCAGGGCAGAGCAAACAAGTCCTGAGTGTAATGAGGCTTGATTTGGGCATGGATCAGCAAGAGATGGGAGAACAATATCGGAAACCACTGGAGAGGAGCACCAAGGTATCCACATGGGCTGACTTGACTGGCAGTCTGCGACAGCATCTGGCTACAGAAACACCCTCCAGGTAATAAAGAACATGGAGAAACATTTTTACAGGGACACCTGACACCACACACAAACAGGGAATGCCAGCTAGGACCATTAGAGACCAGTGCTGAAATATCTCCTGCCTGGACTGCTGCTCCTGCCCAGGTGCTGGACATACAGACCATATCAAGAAGACAAGTTACAGTGGCCTGATTGTTCTTTTCTGAACCTAACAATTTTCAAGAATCAAAAATCTTGCTAATTTGCCTTCAGCAGTTGTACTACATGAGTGAAAGAAGAGGCGTAGGCTTCTCTTCAGTGCAATTGCAATTCACTTTGCCAAACAAAAACTTTCCCCTTAAAATGTGCCTATGTCTGCAGCAGTATCAGTTATCTTACACTATACTGTCTGGCATAGGATTTTGGCTGTGAAATTAGTCACTTGGCTTCAAATATTCATAGAGGGAAATTTATTTGAAGGCAAAATAATCCAGAGTGAAGATAAAATACAGAACAGTATTCATGCATTAGGAAAAAATGTTTCCTGCTTTTCCATAAATCTTTTCTATGAATGTGGGCAAATTATTCAAGATTTTGTATGGCTATTCTCCCCCATCACCCCTTGAGCTGTTTACTATACTGAAGTACTATGGAGCTGGAATTATCTTTTAACAAAAATAAGTGATAGTGCTGCTGCAGGCAGCTTGGTTCTGAAATACAAATGGCAAATAAGCCATACAAATCACAGGGGTCAAAAAATTTTTCCTTATTTTATTTTTTTTATTTCCTTATTTCCTTACAGAGAAACAAGTATTCAGTCAGTCCTCTGCTAATGAAAAAATTATAAAGTCATGGATAATTTATGTTAGAAGTGACTTCCAGAGGTCACCTAGTCAAACCCTCTCTCTCTTATTGCACCACTTGAGGCAAAGTGGTCTCCCGTGTTAATAAACAAGTTTCTCACCACAGCCTTTAATTTTTACTCTTGCTCTGAAAGCTGCATCACATCAGCGACTTAGAAGATCTAAAAATGGATTAGGACTTAGTAGATCCCTGTGCTGAAGCCTGCATGCAATGTGGTTCCTCCAGCAGCTGTAAGTTGTTAAAGATAGTTTGCCTCTGACATCAGAAGAGGTATTTCTAACAGTGTCCGGAAAGAATTCGATTTGTAGAGACAGATTTTGTGATCACATTTTGGTAGATCACATGCATTTTAGATTTTTGTACCACTTAACTTCCCTCCTAAATTTACCTCAACCATTTTGCATGCTAGGTATTGCTGTCCCCATGTGCAGATTGTTTCACTTATGACGTGAGAAAGATACAGCTGGCAGAACACATAAAAAGTGAAGCTTCCTGAAAGTGGGAGGATTTGCTGAAATGATAAGGATGTACCAAGTGCAGCCGAAGGGAGGACTGAAAAATCAAAGCAAAATATATGTGACAGATCAGGTCTCGTAATGCACGACTGGGACATAATGGTGATCAGGGCAGGGTCTGAAGCATTTTTGCAGATAAAGGGAAAAAAGCCCAGAAACACTCAGAGAACCTGGTAAACAGCTCACTTGAAAGAGAATAAAAGCCAGACGCTGTCTGAAGATCCCATATTAAAAAGGCACTGATATATTGATGTACTAAACTTAAAGTCACTCAGATTTTTCTTATTTGGGGTTTCCTGGCATACTAGGAAGAGAGATTTGTGTCCTAAACAATGTCTGCAATTTATTACAAAAAAATACCTTGTTAGTAATATGTTTTTGTATATAGGTCATTCACTGGAAGCAACATCAGGGACCATCCTGCCAGTGTCTACCCACCTGAAATTAATTATTAGCAGCCAAATAAAACACTTCTTTTTTTATATAATTAAACTTTTATACTTCTTTGCTATAGAAGTACAAATATTTATTTCTTCAATCATATTGACTAGAATGTCAACCTAGCTTTCATTGTAACAGCTATTTAAAATTCATTATTTTGGTGGAAAATAAATAGATGACAGTTGTTTTTAATATTCTTTAAGAGCTTCTATAACAGCTGGAGAACCACAGCAATTCTGCTAGCCAAGAGAAGTATATTGGGTTGGTTATTTCAGTCTCATCATCTTCATCTTTGATTTTAATAAGATATTTTGAAATTATTTCTTTTCCCCAGAGGGCTTGTAATAACTCAACTAGGTCTAAGTGTCCTCAATTCCTACTGAAATCAAAAGAATGTGGACGTTTTCTAGAAAGCTTCAGTATTGAAGAATACAAACCAGTAATTTTTGTATCATGTATTTACTGAGATCCTAGACTCCTTGCACAGAAGCATAGTCCAGGAGAAGAGTAACATGAGCAAGATCTGAGATGTAAGCAATATTGTCTTTTTCCAGCAGCAAAACAAATTTAAAATTCCATTTTATGCTAAAAAGTCAAACTGATTTAATACTGTCTTAAAAATATTTTTGTTCCAGGACACTTCAAAACCACATTAAGTTTAGAGGAAACAAACAAACAGAAACAAACAAGCTCAGAATTTCTAAGCCTGCCTGCAGTTCTACATTGAACAGCATGACAGGATATACAAGTTCAGTGCCCTGACAACAACTCAGTTCCCAATTTGTGCTAATTTAACTGTGCAGTCAGCTCAAGCCCCACTGCCCAGCCAGTGGCAGAATGAGTCCTGAACACAACTGCATGTGGCTGAGTGGAAGAGGAAAGACAGCATCTCTCCAGAGCAGCAATAAACACTGCTCAAGCTGAATCTGCAAGGGCAGAAAAGATTAGCACAGGGCAAATGTTCTACCAACTAGATTCCATGCTTTGTGCATACATGAAAAATAGAAAGATCTTTGCCCCTGAGGAGAAGAATTTACCAAAAAATGGCAAATGTATTTATTCTTTCATCTGTAATAGTATCCTGCCAATACAGGAAGAGATTTTTTTTCAGCACATCTATTGACAGGTAACAGCTATGCTTCTACATTCAGCAACACGAGTACTTGTGCTGAATCTGTCTCTGGCAGCTCAATCCAACCCCCCGGGAAGACAATCCAAATCATGGTTTTCAGCAGGCCGTGTCAGTTCCCCAAAACAGCATTGCAGAGAGCACAGTGCAGATGCAGGCATGAGCCAGAAATGAAAGGTTTGTGAGGGACTACATTTTCATTGCCATTAGAGTGATAAGGGATGCCTGAGATGGGCAAGGGTGCCAGAACAACCCCTGCCTGCACCTCAGAGTTTTTCTGTGCTTCCAAACAGTAACATCAATGTAATCAAAGGCACAATAAAGTGATGTGTAAGCAGTGTTGTGTAATACATTACAACTTAGTTCACTACTCTTTTTCTTCTGAACTTTGCTTTAACTCTTCTGAGGAGCAATACTTGATCTGTGTTTTCACAAAACCTAATTAACCTGAGACTACATGTGTAAAAACTTATAAGCAGTTTTAAGTAAAGCCACTTCTTTTTCAAAGAAAGTGGCTTATACACTCCAAGTGAAACTCATTTCTTTTCCTAAAGGAAAGCTAGCACATACAGTATTCAGAAGACAAATTTAAAGATGCTGTTCAAGTCTGTATTCATTGCTACTACACAGGTATCCTCAAATGAAGGACTTCAGCACAAACACTTCAGGCTAGGGCACCTCTTCTCTTACCTCTGGCTAGTCACATTTGAAGAGCACCTCTGGCTGGTGTTGAAAGCTTGGAAGTTAATTTACAGAAAACATTCTGTGGCCACTTGAAGCCATGGAAGCACCTTCATCTAACTCCTACATTTTACATTCACTCTTACAATCTGCTATGTAACAGTTGTCTTTTGCTATTACGTATTTGCTTTCACAAATTATTATAAATTGTAACTGCTTTTGTAACTATAGTGCAATTTGTAATTGCTCCTGTGGACAGAATAATTAAAATTGTGCATGAAGCAAGACTATCACAAGACATAAGCATGCTTGCAAAAGATGTATCACAAAGTATGACCACTATTGCAAAATGTTTAACAAGACAGAGCGGGCAGAGAACAAGATACCATAAAAGGAGAATACCAAGTCTAAAGTGGCATCAGAAGAGCACCCTGGAGTGCCTCCCTGATGGACCCTCGGATGCTGGAGCTGTGGACTCAAGCAATGCTGTGACAACCTGAGGCAGAGTTGTGATAAACAGGCTCCAAGAACTGTGCAAAGTCATTTGGGGAAGTAATGCAACTGAACAGTAAAAAAGACTGCTTGCTAAAGAATTGGGTGTGCCTCTGGCTGTTGCCACATACCCAGAGCTGTTACTTTTGCTTCATTGATCTGTCCCTTATTATCCCTTACTTAACTCTNGCACCCAGAGCTGTTACTTTTGTTTCATTGATCTGCCCCTTATTATCCCTTACTAAACTCTTAAAATTTTGAGGAGTGGGCTTCGTTTCTCAAAATTCCAAAGCCTGACCAATAACTGAGTCTTTCATTCTAACAACAGCAAATTACTAGCAGGCAGATACACAGTTCAACCATGGGATCATGGGGTTTTCAGGGATGATGGGTTGTGATGGCTCTCTCTTTCTCCTCCATGTGTCCTTCCTCTAACTTGATGGAGAATCAATTTGGTCTTGTTAGGGGAACTGTTTCCCATTCCTAGAGGATGTCACTAGACTTTTCACATTTCACCATAAATTGACATGAATTTCATCTCCTCTTTCACCACTTGAGCAGAGGATGCAGGTAGGGACTCATCTATAGTCACTTCTTCCCAGGGCTGAAGCAGAAAGAAAATGCCATGTCTGGAATTCCACACAGAGAGGCATGAAGGAGAAGGCAGAGAAGGAGGTGCAGAGGATTGACACAGCAGAAAGAATGTCCTGCTTCGTTAGGATGGGGCATAACAGTACCAGAGAACACGAGAGGTGTTCAGCACCAGCCCTGTAGATCTCAGTCCTTCCAGATTTTTAGACTGAAAATCCTCCCCTCCTGTGCTAGAAACACAAACTATCCCAGGGAATAACACAACTTCTTCCTTTATGCTGCTTTCTCCTCCTCCAGGGTAAAAAAAATGCCAAATGTTCACAGAAGATGTTTGTGGGTTTTGTGCACATGTTCAATTTTTGGCATATATATAATCCTCTATGTATAAAATGCTGCTTTGCCACACTTCACTAAGAGAATATATACCAAGTGAAATGGGAACTTATAATAACCTTCAAAATAAAACAAGAAGAGTTATCATTTTGTTTGTCGATACAGAAAGAAAGAACTGCATATCTGCATGTAGGAAAGGCTTGTTCCTTTCCTGAACAGAAGGAAGCTCTGTGCTGGGAAAGAGGAATGTGTATTTTATATACTCCGGCGCCATCTAGCCCAAAGAAATAAAATTCCACATTCAACAATGGCTGCTGAAGGACACTTTTTAGTGCTAAATGTTAAGTCCATAAATAATTTCTGACCCTGGATGAAACAGCTTTTGGCTTATTGCGTGACATTTTAATATTTTTTTCTACCCTATAAATGCAGCTGAGTAGTATAGAAGCTCCTGTGAGAGCCATCTGCCACGGGAAATAACCAGCATATGCTATTTTCATTATTTCTCATGCAAACTGAAACTTGATATAAACTGAAATAATGCAATAAATTAAAACCCAGGACACATGCATTTTTGGGTGGTTTGGTAGAAAACTAAGAAGTTAAATCATAGGAGACAGGAAACTAATGAAAAGCAAAATTCTAATAATGAAAGAAAGATCTTACCAGACTTGCCATTGTGAAAATTTGTTGTAAGGGGAAAAATCTATAGTGCATTATAATATTTCTTTACTTTTTTCTAGAAATGTCAAATGAATTTCTTCACTATTCAATACAAAGTTCAATTAATTTGTACCAGTTTGAAGTTTATCTAAATTAAATATCTGGGTTTGGATACAAGTGATTTTAAATCCACTAGGGAAAAAAAGAAAGGCTTTCAAAATTCTAGAAAGTTTCTTCATGTTGTTCAGTCTAGTCCATTCAAAATGTGATTTCAGGTCTGCTAAAATGTAAGTTTTCAAAGACCACATTGCTGATATTGTTCCACTGTTTTCCTTCACAGCCTGTGTTCTGTAATTTTTTTAGGATTTCCAATTATAGCAAGTGAGAATTCATTTTAATATAAAGTAAGGCCATGTCTACTTTTGAAATTTATCACAGAATGAATCATCCTGTTTATTGATTATGAGAAAGCTTACATAACTATTTTATCTTCCACTGTATGCACCTTGATTTTTCTAGGACAGACGTGTTTCTTCAAGGAGTGTACTTGAGCTAGAAAATTACCAGAGGTACTTTATATTTCCTTTTGTTTCTATGAGGACAGAATTTTCACAATATTTTTTTTTAGCTTCAAGCATGTTTCTCCATGCAAAGGATAACCTAAATCCAGGTATGAGATGCATTCCATAGCAGTGTTAAAACATAGTACTGTGGGCTCCAAGAAAGCCAGCTCAGCAGTCAGAAACCATGTAGACCTACTAAAAAGGGTTCTTAAAGAGTCTAATACAACCTTTCCTTCAGGAAATTCAGAGCTACTTCAGAGCTGTTTATGAAGACACACTCTAACTCTTTGACTGATGGATGAAAGCTTCTGTGCCAAGAAAAGACACGTGTTGCTGCTGCTTGAGGTGTTGACAGTAAGCACACCCACAAGACTTTTAAATAGCATATTTCTAGGTTTTTCACAATAATACTAAAAACACACTGGTGCACAAATGACCCAGCACTGTTGAACAAGACTGGTCAGAAGGCTAAAAAACAAAAAGAAGAATTTCAGCCACCAAATGAAAGCCACACGTGCATCAATAGGAGGGACAGGATTTCCTTTGTGGCCTACAAGCAACAGAAGTCTGTGCTCACCCACAAGAGTTTGGCACAAATGGAGCTTCCCTGGGCATGAATTCTAACCCAGGAACCCACTGTGGAGCAGCAGTACCATGGTGTTTCACAACTACCCAGATATATTTGTAAGCTTTTTTTCCTCAGTGCACATACAATCCTACCTGAGGACATTTATCTCACACACACCTAGCCAACCACAGGTTACTCCTCCCTTTTACCTCTTCTATCATTCCTAACCCACTTCAGTTGGTTAAAAGACAATGATCAAATTTACTAACAGGTATTCATTTACCTTTATTTGATGGTCAACATTTTGCTCTTTCATGCTAGAATTTGTGTGTGCTGCATGTACAGGTATGCATGTTTGTGTTTGTACATTTTGTAGAGCCAACCCATAATCAAAACAAGTTCTATAAATATCATCATATACTTTGCTGTATTGCTGTGCCTTTGCTACCCTCCAGCAAAAGATAAAATTTATTATAAATCAATGTATATGCAGCAGTAACAAGGTACAAGTTAAACTTCTTAATAATTTTTGTTATTGATACTTACAATGTTATCAAATAATTGCAATTAAATACGGTCATATTTTTTCATCAAAAGTTGTCAATTTTAAGTACAAAGTCTTTATTCCATCACTTATTAATTAGAAGTGCTGCATTCATACATAGTACTACTGCACCATTAAATGTATACAATGTTATGTTGGATGAAAAGGAAGGAGGAGCTCTATTGTGCATACACTCAATGTCTAATTAGGTTTCATAATTAGGCTTTTGACCCTGCTTTCAGCTGGGAGCCTGAATTAGCAATTGAATTTCTGTTGGGCAGGTGACCCCATTTGCAGTGTCACAGCCTAAGCTTGGACAAACCTTTCTTTGGGAACCCTTGGCTCGTGGTTACATGTTCTGCTTGTACTACTTGTGTTCTGCTTGCACTCACTACGACTCCCTGGGAGACTCAATTAGGGTAGGATCAAGTCCCTCTTTCTTTCACCAAACTCTCTCCCATAATTTCAGAGGCCTAATGAGGCAGGTCATCAGAAATAAGTTTCATAATATCACTGAGGAGAGGAAGGTGTTTGTAAAGGATTTCCAGAGACAGAAGTCATCTATATAACTCAGTACCTAACCTGAGACTGACAGATTCTCCCTCAAGAGTCAAAGAATCACAGAAAGGTTTGGCTGGAAGGGTCCTTGAAGATCATCTGGCCCCTCACCATGGACAGGGACACCTTCCACTAGACTAAAGTTCTTCAGAAGCATCTGCTGTGCCTACTGACCACACAAGCAATTTAAACATTTACCTCAGAAAGACTCACTGATTAGACACCTAAAACATGTCTATGAAGTCAGATGCTTGTGTGTGGTGGGTAGATTTGTTATCATCATATTTTAATTCATATCTCCTATAGGCTACCAGCATCTACTTTTCACCAATTTGGACATATTTACTCATTGAAAAAAAGGCAGAAATAGGTGGAAAAGAGAGAAAAGATAAGATGAAGCCTGAATTTAAATGACTGTCAAGCATGAAAAATTGAACTTTCATTCCCAATGGCATCACCTCTGAATTTTGCCCTTAGAATTTACATTTTATCATCCTCATCAAGATCCAAAAAATGCTTCCCTTCTCTTCCCTTCCAAAACAACTGGCTACCTTGCAGTATAAAATATAGTATAGCCACCCAGGCACCAAGCATAATGAAATCTAGTAACAATAACTCAAATATGTGTCTCCTTGTCTGAGTCACTTTAGAGACATCCAGAAACATAAATATATGTTTTCCCTGAAAGGTAACAGTTTTCTCCCTTTTAATCTGAAATAAAATTCTGTCCCCATCTCCCAGGGAACTAAAGGTGACAATAAGAGCTTGACAATGTTCAGGAGATGTGCTTTTCACATTAACATTGCCAACAGCTGCACCATAAATACTGGGTATACAGAAAGTGCATTCAATCATTATAGGAGGTGCAATTTAAAATCTAAAATTCATTCAAATAAATCAGTAAAAAGAGTTAAGGGGTCTAAGTCTCCAAAACATAAAGTGTACTGGTTTTGTGTTCCAGCTTTATTTGCAAGGAATTCTAAAATCTACTGGAACAAAATATTCCCCTTAATGTTCTGTAAACCACTTATGAAATATCAAGATTTGTTCCATTCATTTTTCCTTTTCCTGTGCTACCCCCTTGCCAGACACCAAAGAGCTCATGCCAAATGTCTGTGAATCCATGGTTTATCAAGGGCAGGGCTGGATAAGTGAAGGAAAATCATGCACAAAAGACAAATATATTACCCTCCCCCAACCTCCCCTCCTTTATTATCACCAGCACACAGTTGCACACAGAGGGCTGGGAGCCAATATGAGCATCTTGGAATTATTTGAGGTATAGCACATGCTGTCAGACCTCTTGCATTCAGCCCTGGAGGTCCTCCATTGTGAACCTGGGGATATTTGATATGATGGCACAGAGCGCACGCTCTCTGCTAGGTTTACTCTGCATATTGGAGACTCGAAAGAAGGGCTACAAGGGTATTGTATCAGCCCTTGCCAAAGGCACCCTGTCACTGGAATAATGCTTAAGTCCTGCTGGCACACACAGAAAGTGCCCAAAAATCTGGAGGGATGCCATGAACTGCAGTAGAGATTCAGGTCAACATTCTTTCTATCCTTTACAGCCCCAGATGCTCAGTGAAAGAGTATAAGGAACACAGCAAGTATAGGATGAAAAACCTTTCAAAAAGACAGCAATGAAAACGTTGGAGAGTCCTGAGCCAGTTTGTATCCAGGACACACATTTCAGAGAGCACAGTGAGCCAGCTGTCATTCCTGAGGTAGACCTGGTGACTACTTCATGAGCAGATGGGAAATGCCATGTTCTTCAGCAGACTGTTAACAAGAAAACAGCCCGAGACAACATTCAGTGAATTAATATTCACTCCCTACTCTGTTTCATAATAGGAGTCTGATCTTTACCACAAATATTAAAACTATTTCTATCAATTTACCAGACCTACACATAAGACTTCTTACTTTTAACAGCTCCATTCTTGAATGTCTCATGCAAGATAATTGAGGCAATTTCCTAGTATCTCCTTTTAACAAAATTAGTTCCATTAGAAAGTGAAGATAAAGATTCGAGGAACAGAGGAATGTATGGAAACTGCTATAAAATATAAGTGATTGATTTCTAGTTTCTTTAATAGACTGATCTAACATGTCTAACATGTCTATGTCTAACATCAGCCTCATTAAAAAAAAAAAATTGCATTGCCAAATCTTAGCCCATTTTATAAGTCATAAATTTCAAGAATGACAACAGTTTCCCCACACATATCTTCTAGGCTGTCCTTGTCAGTAACTACCACAGGAAGTTCAAAAAAAGGAGCACAAGAACCAGGTAATACAGAAAAAGAATTTCCAACCTCCTGCAGTCCAACAGCATCAGGAAAATCTATCCTGCAGTCACTGCTCCATTCTCTTCACTCTTGTAAAAAATATAATTAAGTTACATATTTACAAATCTGGGACAAGCCCTGTATCATCAAAAACAACCCACAGATTTTAAAAGTCACCCTGATGACCCTCCTGGATCATTGAAAAGATGGGTAGATATTAAAGCAGAATGAAAACATATTACAAATTGCCTCTGAAAGCAGTCCTTGGAAAAGTGCATTTACAAATAAAGGCAAAGTATGAGGAATTTCTAATTCCCTATCTCCCATTCAATGTTCCCTCTTACTGAAACTGGTGCATCCAAACACACACGCTCCCCCTACTGTCTGACATTCTCTTTCAGTCTCTCTGTGCAACTGAAAGGAATGTTCTTTTGATTTATTTTGCCCTTCAGAGCCTATTATGAAGTACCTTCTAAAGTCCCTTCTTTCCAGTATACAGAAATGTCCCTTTCATCCACAAAATAAACATTTTTTTAATGGCACCCTACTTCTCTGTAGGACTGTCATGGTTTAATCCCAACCTGCAACCCATCACCCCACAGCTGCTTCCTCATCTACTTCCTGGTGGGATGAGAGAGAAAATCAGAAGGGTAAATGAGAGAAAATCCATGGATAGAGATAGAAACACTTCAACAAGGAAAGCAAAACCCATGCACACAAGCAAAGCAAACCAAGGAATTAATTCACCCCTTCCCATGGGCAGGCAGGTGTTCAGCCATCCCCAGGAGAGCAGGGCCCCTTCACGTGTCACAGGGACTTGGCAACACAAATGTCACCACTCAGAACATCCCCTCTTCCTCCTTCTCCCCCTCAGCTTTACCTGCTGAGCGTGACACTGCATGGTCTGGGATATCCCTGGGGCCACTTGGGGTCAGCTGGCCCAGCTGTGTCCTGTCCCAGCTCCTTGTGCTGCCCCAGCCTCCTGACTGGTGGGGTGAGGTGCAGAAATGGCTCTGACTCTGTGGAAGCCCTGCCCAGCAATAATGAAAACATCTTTGTGTTATCAGCACTGTTTTCAGCACAAATCCCAAACAGCCCCGTAGCAGCTACTATGAAGAAAATTGTCTATTTCAGACAAAACCAGCACTTTTCACAATATTTTGTATTTCTTAAGCAATTCTAAATGAATGAAATGAAAAACAGGCATATATAAGAAATTTAGGGTGCTTTCAACATAGCATATATGTTACTGCATTGTAAATGACCATTTTATGAAATGATGCAGTCCTGTTTGATTTCAGTTGCAGATAAAAGTAAAATAAAGCCATTTCCTGGTTGATTTCAGTTGGAATTGGAGATAGTTTTTCAATATGACCCTCGGCAACGCTCAAAAAAAGTGGGAGAAAGAGGCAGATAAGGCTCTGAATGAAATAAATGGATCCAATCTGAACTCAGTTACTTCATAAGTTGATAGCACAGTGGAAAGGCAATGCACAACCAGCAACCTCAGCCATAAGAAACTTAATGATGGATGAAAATGAAAAACATCAGGATGCCTATTTATCTATGAGAATTAGAATCCTTTAAACAAGTTATGAATGAAAGACATGTAGCTAAACCGGATTTTAAGCCAATTAGAAATGAATGAAAAATCTAATTTAAATGGACATAATCTTTCACTAATATTAGAAAAACAATACTTTCTACATTTTATTGGAGCTGACAAATTTATTGTGACACCTGAACAGGACAGCTATTTCATACTAAAAGACAGTTTCCTCTGCTTGCAAAGAGTCAAACCCGACACTCAATTTTGAATTTTATTTCCTGTTGGTGAATCACTCATTATTTTAAATTGTTCTTATTACTTTCAATTATAATGGATGGATTAAAACAAAACTTAATTGGCATAATCAACAAAAATAGTTTGGACTTTGCTGCATCATTATATCTAGTACAATTCTGTCTAATAATCAAAAAAAGAAATTGTTAACCTGTGTGATGCATGTTAGCAACAAGGTGCTGACTCCTCCACACCTCTGAAAAATTACATATCATTGTATTTTGGCTATGTAACTGAGTTCAGATCTGGACTGGTACATCTAACACATATTTTGGACACCAGTTGGGCATTATATAGTGCCAATCTTAAGAGTTACATTGCCATGTCCTCTAAAAAGCCTCAAGTGAGAAAAAGTTCAGGTTATGGACTCCTTTTTCTCCATTCCTACACATATTCATGAAGAGTACAGTAGAGAGAAGCAAAAGAACCTGTGAAGTCAAAGACTATCACTTCCTGGCCTGACACAGAGGTGGCTGTCCTCTTCAAGGGCCAGCAACAAGATTCATGGGAACAAAATGTACATGTTTTTGAACCAGGAGGTAAGGAAATCTTTAGGGTTTTATAGTGCAGCCACTACACACAGCAGCAAAGAAACAAGTCCTTAAAGCTTTGCTGATCCAAAGGTTGGAGTTCAGTGCAGAACATCAAATAGAAGGGTGAGAAGCAGCCTTCTCTCATCTCTCTGTGGGTGGAATACTCATGGAAGGTATTCCAGAAGCAGCAGCAATGTGATTGTAGAGACATACCTTCCTATTATAGTGATAGAACAAGGGGAAAGATTTTAAACCTAGAGAGGAATGGTTTAGGTTGATGTTAGGAAGACAAACAGGGACTGATGAGCCTCTGGAAGAATTTTCACCGAGATGAGGATGCCCCATTCCTGGAAGAGTTCAAGGCCAGGTTGGATTGCTTTGAGCAGCCTGGTGTAGGGGAACGTGGCCCTGCCCATGGCAGAGGGGTTGAAACAAGATGATCCTTAAGGTCCTTTTCAACCCAACCCTTTAGACAATCACCTAATGCTGTTCAAACTTATGATATTATGGAGGTTTCTGTGACAAAAATGAGAGCAGAGAAATGCCCCTCTGCATCAGAACTGACACACTGCTTTCCTTGGAAGCTGTTATTGTACATTAAAAGCAAAAATCATGCCAGTAATGATTTTCTGATCCACAATTAAAAATGTTTTTAGAATTGCTTGGGCCTATGGTATAACCTTACACTGAATTGTTTTAAGGTCAAGCAGAAACTGTAAGATTTATTAATTGTATCAGACCATGGTTTTGGGTTTTTGCCAAAAAGCTATTATAATAAAAAATCTTTCCTTCCTCCATTGGCTCTGATATGATAAATTTTAATGGACATAGAAAGACTCATATTATGCTATCCTCAGAATTTGCAATATCACTTAACAGAAGAACAGGTGAATTTGTTTGAGAGTAAATAGGAAAATAATGATTTTTTTTCTCAAATAGGAATTCCAAAGCATAGTCATTAAACAAATAAAATTAATTTTTTTTTGTTTGAAAAGTTTATGCTGTCACCCAAAGGAAAATTTCATATCTCCATTCCTCAGTCACTATCAATTTTTTCCTCAGAAAATTAAAAAGTATGTATTTTCCTTCTGAAAGGAAATACAAAAGCAAAACCTTGAAAGAATACTGTCATTTGAGCAACTGTGTAAAAATTGCTTTTCCCATTCATAACATAAGCTTACTTTAGAACCAAATGGAAATATTCAACAGGAATGACAAAGTGTTTTACATTAATTCCAAGTATATAGCTCTTCACTATTGTCAATTTGCTAGCATGGTACTTCCTTGTTTTCTATGGAGGATTTCTAACCCTGCACTCAGAACACTTTCCTGGAATAATTATTAAGACTTCTAGTCCTTGAAGAAGCTCTATGGGAGTTAGAAAGAAAATAGAAAAAAAAAAAAGTCTAAAAATACTGGAAATCTCACAGAAAGTTCTTACTATCTAAAAGTTAGCTATTGTTCCCATACTTCAGATTTTTGGACTGATGTTGAATGAACAGATATTCCATACAGTCTCTTAACATGCCAGACATTGATAACTTCTAAAAAAGATCTTTGAAAGATTGATACTTACACAGCTTTCATTACCAGTATCCAAGTCTCACAGTGTTCAGTACTTTGTTCCCTGCAGGAGGGGGTGAGCAGGGCTGGTCTGTGGCACAGGGACAGTTGCTGGAGATCCAGCACAGTCAGGGGTTAAAGGGTGCAAGAGGAGGAAAGGACAAGCCAAAATCTAGCTTTTATTGATGGCCTTCAAGACCGTAATACTGCCTTAGTCAAACAGTACAGAAAACTGCATGACCCACTCGTGGGTCTTTGTGAACATGACAGAAGGAAGGAAACAGCCCAAGGGCAGAGAGACCAGGATCCTCACAGCAGCAATTCATTTTTCAATGATTCAGGCTCCTAGCAATGTTTGAAAACAAAATGAAAGCATCAAGAGACTTGGAGAAAAAACATAAAGTTTGGGAGATATGCAGAAAGTCCTCTGATGTGTTACCCAGATTCATGCTTGGTGCTCTGCCATCTGCCATAGGTTGGCTGTTCATAACTTCTGAAAAAATCCCTCTAATTGCTGTCACCTGCAGGACCACAATCAGTGTTGGTTTAGATGAACTTGAGGCATTAAGTTGATGTGAAATTTTCTTATAGAGAACTTCACTGTCCACCAGTGCAAACTCACAGTCTGGACACATGGAATCTCTTGCAGTGTCCTGTAAGTGGAAGGTGAAGTCATGGTTGGGTAAAGCAGTACTTGCTCTCTGTGATTCCTTGGCAGCTGGAGGCCACTACACTAACATCTCCACTCCTTAACTTCTTTGCTAATTTGAAACTCTAGAATCACAGTCATGAGATAGGAAAAAGGCTGTGGAAAATGGATCTCCAGTGATTCTTCTTGAGCAGTACTGGAATCACATTACTATTGAGCTGTTTTTCTAACCTCAGCAGGAGTTTTAAACCATCCCCCGATCACCGATTCCGTCGCACTGAGCACTGCAGAATACATTTAGCATATGCAAGGCTAATTAAAACAAAATTCTAATTAGTACCTTTCTGGTTTTGAATCCATACAGCATCATATATTGAGAATTAATTTTTTCAAAATTAATTATGCATTGGTATTTGTCTCAGGTTATCACCAGACAATCTATGTAAAATATGATAGCTGGTTAAAGATAGGTCACCTATTAATTAAGAACATTCTGACCAAACTAATGGATGGAGGTCTTAGTAATTCATAATAACAGCATTAATGAGAGCCCTGACTTGCATTTAAAAATAAAATGTATAATGTGTACTTTGAAAAAATAATGGTATTAGAGAAGCATCCTTTTACTCTCATCAAGCCTGAGCCTTGTCATAAACACAGGTTATTTCTTTTTAGGACAACATATTTCCAGCTACATTCTCTTCTTGATACATAAAGACCTACATTCTCAGCCTAGCACCGTTTGAGGAGGGACCATGACCTGTTTTATTTCTCAAGTTCTATCACTCATGTTTATTTGTAGAGGATGGAACAGAGAATGGGATTTAAAAAACAGTGAGTGCACTCCTGCTCACTCACATTCTTCAGTGTTGAAATTCACAATTATGTCAATGTAATCAGCATTCTTAATTATGTCCTTGAAATGCAAGAACTTTGCAAATTACTTAGATGTTAAAAACAAAAGAAGAAAGGGAAAAAAATTGGCAATGGGTCATTTAAAATAAGAATACATTCCTTAGAAAGAAACCATAATTTACAGAAGGTCCTGATTACAGCTGCTTTAGCAAGACCTTGCCTAAACAGAGAAATGATTTATGTGTGGCATGACCTCAACAAAGCTACTCCTTCCACAAGGAGAAAATTGAAAATTAATATCTGGCAATGACACATTAGTGCTAAGACTCAGATCTCTGTGTTTGGGATCCTGTCATTGTTCTTTTAGGGTTTTTTTTTCCTGGGGCAGGGATAAAATGTCTCCTGAGCTTCATTCATTTAAGATTCAAATCTCTCAAGTACAGAGCTGCATTGGAAGTTGCTGAGTACAGTGAATTTTTCCTACCATCACCACAACCCTTCCCATTGGGAGATGGCTCTTCTTCCTGCAGAATCACACCTTTAGTAATAAGTTACTTGATCCAGCTCCTCATGAAGTCAAGGGGAATCTTCCTCCTAATTTCAGTAAGACTGCATTGAGCTCTCAGTACACTTAGTAGGAGCTTCCACTGCATAAATAATGTGGAGTTTGCCATTGTATTAATTTTTTATCTTTTTTTGTTGCCAGATATTTCAAATTGAAGAATTCTCTCGGCTGTTGCTGAAGACAGTGGGATTCACAGGACGTGCTAAGCTAAAAAGTTCAACACCCCATCTGTACCCTGCCTTTTCCAGCAGCCATAAAAATTTGCTAGGAGACTGGATTATGACAGTTTTGTGCAAGCAGATACGCTTAATGACTCTTTTAGCTAATCTGCACAATTGCCTCAGTACACAGGACATGATTCTTAAAAATACTTGCCAGTGTGCACAGCAAATACCTTAGAAGTTAAAAATCTCTAATTAAATACATGAAGCAGGGCTTTGGGGAAACAAAAAGCCCAGCATACAATTAGCATCCTCTAAAGTCTGAGGAAGAAAAAGATCATCATATTCTGCCCCAAGGTAGCTCACATATTTCTACCATTTTACACATCTCATAATAATAGACCGACTGAGTGAGAAATAGAGTAACAGTGGGCAAATCACAGATAAAACTCCAGGAGAATTTATGACAGATTGCAATATAATTCCACCCTTTTGTTTATTTGTTTGTTTGCATTTTAGTTGCCAGACACTTTCACAGATCCATTTTTAATGCAAAAATTTATTATTTGTTCCTTTAATTGTTTCATAAAATATTTACCATGGTCTGTTTAAATAAAGGAATGACACCATGCATAAAAAATGAAAAATAATGTGCCTGTAATAAGCTAGAGGTTACATTTAATGAAACAATGCCCATAAATGAAATTTCATTGTGAGCGCTGATGATGCTCATTTCAGATGAATGCACTTTGTATTTATTAGTTTTAAGCGTGTTCATCCTCAGCTTCTGTAATCAGAATTATAATATCCACTCAGATGAGAAAAGTAATTAAATCATTAAGACATATTTTCTTAGGGTTGGGTGATTCTGCGGATATGCAACAATTGGCTGTCTCCTGCCCTAAGTCCTTACTGCAATAGATTAATTGTTTTCTCATTATTTTCCAGAGGCTATCTATCCTCACAGCAATAAGCAGATACAGGCTGAGAAAAGGCCAAGTGCCTCACACTCACTTCAGCAGCATGTGTGTCTATCTTTGGGCTCCCAGCACAAAAGGCAGTACATTCCTTGTATGAATACACAGGCACAGTGACTTGCCACAGCACACTTTAGGCAAGACTCAAGAAAGGCTTGGACAATGTCAAGGTTTCGTAGACATTTGATGCTGACAACATCTGTTTAAGCTATACTCAGTGCATCAGATGTGAAGTTGTACATATAGAATTCACTTCACATGCACAATTAGAGTAGAACTAACTCCACAGAAAGGTAAATTATGAAGTCTGCATTTCACATATTCAAGTACTCTTCCTTAATATGTTGCATTTTTCCAGCACATGCCATGGAAAAGTTTGAGATTCTTGGTCCTTTAAGGACCATAAATTACTTTAGGGCTTTTTGTCCAGGATGCACCATGCCTATTAAGAATATTATGTATCGCCTCAGAGCATCAGCCCCATTCCACAACAGCAGAAAGTTTCAATCCTTTTTTTAAGTATGTTAATAGCAAAAGGAAAACATTGAATGGATTCCTGTGAAGATGGTCATCTGAATAATATGGATTAAGGAAAAGTGGAGTCATTCAAAGTGTTTTTTGCCTCAGTCTTTAATAATACTGACAGATCCTGGGCTGCCCAGTCTCCTGAGGTGAAGGATCATGAGTGAAGAGAATTTTCCATTTTTGGACACTGAAATTGTACACCATAATCATAATTCTTCTAGTGATGATTAACTTCTATGGAAGACCTGTGAGATTTATGATACTGATGTGCTTTAATCTTTACTATTCTACATGACCATGGAGAGTAAAAAAAAAAGAAAAAAAAAAAGATGCTGGTAATATGATATTAAAGTACTAAAAGCAATATTAAGGCAGATAGCAAGTTTATTGTGTATGTTCTTTTAAGTGTGGGGCTGGGAACTGTTTTCCTGTGCCATTTAGTATTTCCACATGTTTAAATATTCCAACTCCATATGAGGACAAGATAAAATTATGTGAGGAAGGGAGGGGAGAGAGAAAAAACTGGCAGACACGCATTCAAGCAAGACAGTAAGACCATTGATTGGGGCTTTAACTTAGATGAACATGCTCCTGTCCACACCAGGAGCCTGACCCAAGCACCCTGAAGACTTCAAAGTGCATGTTCTTCCATTTCTGACCTATTGGCTACTCTGTGCAGTGACTCTGTTTGATGAGAGACTCCCTTCTGAGCCTAAGAAGACATTTTGCAATAAAAGATTAATCCAAATTTAATTTGATTCCCAAAACAGCTCTACTTGCTATGTTTTGTCACTAAAAGCAGTAAAAATCTACCATACTTGACTGGAAAAAAAGGAAGCTGGAACAGTTTTAGAAACTTTCTTTTGTATTATATTTTAACATTTCAGTGGCAGGGAATTTAAAAGTTAATGGCAGCAGATTACCAAGTATTTTGTTCCCCTGCTAAGAAAAAGAAAAGTGAGGGGAAGAGCCCTTGCATAATAACTTGATTTTTAAATGTTCCAGTTTGACTTTGAAGTTCTTCTTTCAATGAGTTGAATGTTAGTGAGTAAATTTACATTTTCTGTGAGCTTTGTGTTAAACTAGGCAAGCAAAAAATGCCTTTTCAATCATGTATGACTCTATTTTTATTTTTCCCTCAAACTGAGAAAACCACTGATTCTTTCTATAAAGGAATCTATGTGTGAAGATCTGAATTTTAAGCTTTGAATATTTTGCTGCCATTCTGCACAATTTTTTTTTTAGTGTAGTTATATATACTTTTAAACAATGGGAAAACTGTTCTTTCAACAGAAACCTCTAAGTCAAAAACAGCAGAAGGAATTGCATTTCAAGAATTTTATCAGCTAGCTGCTCAAATATGCTATTTTCTCAGATACATACCAGCATGAAAAATGGCAAGCTCCTAAATGAGTGTTTCAGAAAGATAGCCATTTTTTTTAGGCATTTAATTGCTACATCTCTGACCAGTGGCTTCTATTAAAGAGCAAGAGTAAGATGCTGGGCAAAATAATTGCATTAGAGAATACACCATACTTTTAGTCATCATTTTGACATCTGATAGATACAAGGCATTGATTTGACAGTGAAACTATAAATTCTGACCATTACAAATTCATTTCTGACATTAAAACAAGAAAATAACATTGTTATGTAGACAGAATAAGTCCTCTGATCAATATGCACCAAAAAGATGATCTTCCAGAGAGAAAAATAATTTAAAACCAATTTTACTAAGATATCTCTATGTTACTTTGTCTTTCTTAACTCAGGTTTAAATCTGTTAACGTGGATTTACCTTAAACCTTTTATAACTTGCAAGTAGTTTGTCACTGAGGTTTTAAAAACTGCTAACTAAACAATATCACCTTTTGAGGGACATCAATACAACCAACCTCTGTTGGTAATTTTGGAATTTGACAAAAATATTTTTACATTTTTAGAGGGAGTTAATGACTTTTATTGTGACAACAAAGAGTTTTAAGATTGGCCACTATTTTAAATGCTGTGAAACTCCTCATGATTCACCACAGTGAAAATTTTTCATTATCTTTTTCCATATTTTTGAGTGGCTGTGATGAAGTTGTTACCTTTGCAAGGTAAGAAAAGCTACAAGAACAAAGGAACACATAACTGAAATACCCACAAAACGTGAGCTACACAAATGTGGTGACCAAAAGCAACAAAAAACAGGTGATTAAAGGATTAGAAAGGGAGAAAAGACAAGGAAAACTGAACGTTGTTGGAGGCTTGCACAATAATGAATGTAAATACACCAAGAAAATCTAATTGCAATTAGGAAAATAAACCTACATCCATGTCCATCTCTTAATGTGACCGAGGAATTCTGAGAGTGGACAGCTGTGACTGCCATAATAATGAATAAAGGACTTTTGAAACTTGTAATTAGAAAAAAATTCTAATAGTTTTCTTACAAGAAAAACCAAAATGATGACTCCCCAGATTACAGTCTGGAAGGTTCCTGCCCATTTCCTTTTCTCCCAACTGATAAAATATTTCCATGGCCACAGTTGGAAGACTGAAAAATTCCACTGGAGTTTTCTAAAATGGAATTTCCTATCAGTTCTTAACTGCAAAAGCTTTGTGGACTTATCTTTTTGCTTTGATTAGGGGTTATTTTTGTAACAAATTTTTTCAAAGGAAATAATTTCCATTTTCTCATCAGTCCTAATAAGAAGCATCTTGTGGCTTAAAAAAAAAAAACATTTCATTTCTCATTAGTCTCCACAACGTAAAAATGTTCATTGTGTATCATACTTGGATCTTTCTACTACTATAAGTCCAGACAGAGACAGAGGAAAACTGAAAATGCTGATACCTTAACTGAAGGAGAAAGCACTGTGTTTGGTGTGAAAATAACATTTTATATAATAGTGGTAGGAGTCTCTTCACGGTTTTGCTGAGGGTTTTTTGTAAGGCTATACTTTTATAGCTATGTCAAGATTTCACTTACATTTTATCTGAACTGCATATATACTTGACAGGTAACACAACACTTCCATATTTCTCTTTAAATTTTAAAGAGAAACATTACATTCATGGTGAAGAAGCAATAACTGAAATATTTGTTCAAGAAATTATAAGTTTAATAAGTTCTTCCTAAATTCTGCTCATGAATGAAGTCATCAGAAAGATTAAAAATTACCATATTCATACCTACTCAATAAAACAGTTGAATGACAACAAGCCCTACTAACTCTATTTGAATTATTTTATTTATATTTTGGTGACATTTTGTTACAGGAAAAATAGAAAGCATTCATCAGCATTTTGGAAGTAAATCACCTGAAAATTTAGAGAAATTTCTTCCAAAGGATGTTTAATCTGTATGTAATTGCAATGGTTGGCTGTATCAGCTTGAAAACTGACTTCACTACTGCAGCTTCAGGAATAGTTATCCATATCATGCAAAAAATACCATTACTGCTTCCTGACTATGTGACCTAATTGTGCTAAACTACTTCGCATGTTGGCAAAAATACAGCACAAATTAAATAAATCTTTTGTGAAGGTTTACATTTCACCAGCTCCAAAGAAAGTTTTACTTGCACAAATGTTCCCAGACAATAATGGGAGAACATGCTGAACTGAAATCTATCTGGACAATTTTTCAGCAGCAGATTTCCATACTACCCAGTCATCCCTGTTAGTTTGTGGCACACAGTGTCTGACAACTGAAAAATATGTAAATTGCTCTATACTTGTTATGAACACTCCTCCAGATTTTGTTCAAAAGCTGTAACAGACTGGGCTGCTCAGCATAATTTTTTGAAGCATTTGCAAAGCACTGGTATGAGATCCTGCCCTCTTTCCATATGTATACCCCTCGTTTGATTTCCGTGGCAGAAATGCCCATTTAGCTACATGAAGAAAGTCATTTAAACTCAACTTCATTTCCCTCATCTCTATTTTTGTCCCATTATACACACACACTACACAGAAATTTTCAGTCTTGGTTATTATTTATGGAGAGCTTTCAGGATTACTTTTTACAGCTGATTTATAAAAGTAATCACCTGCCTCAGACCAAAATGCAGCACTTGAACTTAAAATGCTGCTTCTGATTTGAAAGATGTCATCTGCTTGAATAAAATCCTTCATTTGAAGCACAGAAAATCTTCTTGTGACAGAAAAAATTCCAAAATTAATTTAAAATCCAGAATATTTCTTTTATTGAGACAACTTAAATGCACAGTTTGCATTGAAAAAATATGCACATCTTTTAATTAATTTTATAATGAGATATGTGCATTGTAAAAACATAGATGCACATATTATTCCATTAGCTGTCATTTGAACCAGTAGTACTCAGGATTCAAAGTAGATGCTGTTCTTCGAGTGCACGCTTATGAGAACACTAGATTCCACTGCACAGAGATCCATGACACTGTGCGAAATTGATTCAAGGAATGTAAAAAACATACTCAAAACCTGTCTCGGAGATATCGAGGGCAGCTTTCAGACCTTGCACAGAGTTCTGCTCTAATGCTCTCTGCTCTACACTGCCCCTGGCTGAACTGTAAACTGCCTGCCTGGGAGAAGGCACAAAGCATACCATCTCTGAAACAGACAATTTTTCATCTTCATTCCCACCTTTTAAGTTGGTACCTTCCCCTGCTAAACCTCTGGGAATGTTCCAATGGCCACACCTTAATTTTTACTTTATTTTTGTCTGCTGCTTTGGGATCTGAAGAACCATCCAAATGGTAGAAGTTACTCTTTTGTCGTAAATCAAACAGGCGCCTCAACCATACAAGTTTTCATGTGCCTTATTTTTCTTCTCTAGACAAGTCTGCATTTATTATATAACAGAAGGTGGCATTCCAGATTGTTTGCAGTATGTAGACACAAGGGTTTCGTTTTTAGCACACTTCATAAGTATTTTGCATAGACAGATGAAGATACACAACACAATGTAAGCAAAAGCAACATTTCGTGCCTTCACTCCATAATTAGGCTTAGCTCTTAACAAGTCACATTCTGATTCCCACCAAGCAAGTATGAAGAGGGCATCTGATCTCAAATACCTTATTCATGCAAAGAATAGGTTCAGCTAAAGTGCAACAATGAATAAAATATGGGAAACGTATTTCTGAAAGGTTATTTTACAGTGTCACCAAGTTAATTCTGGCACAAGATGACTCAAACCATCTGCAGCTTGAACAAGAAGAATTAAACATTTTGACAGGCCTGAAACCTCATACTTTGATTTTCCATTTTTTAAAATCCCAGTTTAATTCCACCTCACTCCTCCCTGTTTTTTTCCCCTAATGCTCGCCTTGCCATTATCTCTCCATCAAATCCAAGAGCTGGAAACCCCCCACTGTGTGACACTTTCAACCAGAGGTTGCTCAGGTTGAAATGAAGTACATGGTAGTTATTCACTGTCTTGCTCAGAACTCAGGCTCCAGAACTTTTTGCAAGGCTGACTTAGAGCAACCTTAACATATTACCCATGTTTTGTGTGGGTTTGAAATGCAAATGTTTACTTTCTACTGTAACATAAACATGATTTGTTATGCAGGGCACTGACACTTCTTATCATACCTCTAAGAAATGGTATAACTGCTGCTCTTAAACACATTTCTTAACACCAAGATGCTTGAAATTTATACTCTGGATAACAACAATGTACTACAGTGAATGCATAAATCAATATGCACTGATCCTCACTTGAAAATTTAGGCTCTAATTCAGGAAAAAAATCTGCGTCATAGTCTTCTGTTTAAGAAAGCATTTAAATATTGTCCTCTATGAGGATGGAATTCCTAATGCACTTAGAGTGTGTCACTGCATCCCATCCTTACGGGTTTTTTCTTTCTTTGTCCCTTTTCCTTGCCATCTGCCTTTCAGTGTTAATTACATTTATCTGCCTAAAATTTTGCCACATGCTGCATTTTTTATTGAGCCAAATGATACAGTGCACATGCATTTTACAGGCAAATTTACAGCTAGAGGGCCCTCTTTTTTTCCTGTCCTTTATGGAGAGGAGCAGTTCTAGTTTTAATGCTTTGGCACATGAGCTTTAATAGCATCCATGCATCTGCTCCTGAGCTCCTCACTTAAGCTCCCTGTGTACCCTCCAAGATGGAAGCTATAATGCAGAGAGAACATTTCTCACCACTCCATTTTCACGCTTGCTTCTCAATCCTTTTCATTACTGCTGACCACACAGTTCTAAAACCTGACAGTTAAGTGAAGATGCACAAAAGGCTTCTCCATCAACAAAAAGGCCCAAGCTTTCAAACAGTGAGATGGAGCTCAGATCCCAGACACTGTCCTACCCAAAATTCATGTCTGCTTTAGGAGGCTTAGCCCTTCCTACTGTTGAACTCAACATGGGCTCTGCATGTGTGAAATTATTTCTTTATACTACTCTACTTCCAGTCTTTAAATGCCAACATTATAAATAGGGAGGAAAAATAGGAACAGGCTTAGTCAAACAATTATGGGCAAATAATTTTATTTTTCCATTAAAATCTGAATTACCTTATTCTAAGGTTTATTTGGAGGTTTATTATTTTTGTGATTTTTGCTTAATTTGTAGCTGATAGATCCAAAATGCTTTTCCAAATTGGATGCAATTTGTGCACTAAATAAAAAGGCAGTGCACAGTTTTAAGAATAGTCCTTAAATGTATAGACCAATCCAACAATAAGTTTTAAGGAATAAAGCCATTAAGATTTTGTAATGTCAACCAATTATTTTTTTTTGTAAACTATTATATACTTCTGTTTGAATTTAATCACTTGCTAAGCAGCTAAATAATTATTTCAAGCTAATGAGATTTAGTTTTGAAGTTGTTAGTATTAATGAGAAATCACCATATCCATATTAGTGTTGCATAGTACTAAATATTTGATACCTCAGTTCACATTACTGCTTGGAGGATACCAACAGCAAACAAAATTATTAGTTTCATTTTGTCAGATAAAGCACAAGTTTTCACCGTTATTAAAAGCAAGTATTTTGAAATGAGAATAAAACATATACTTCATTATGACCACAAAAAAATACCAAACCCAACCAGCCTCCAGATTTAGAAATTAAATTCTGCAAACTTGTTTTAAGCCCTTAAGAGAAGGAAGGACAGAATCATAAGAATTCAGTGGCAATCTGGAGCACTGAACACTTCCTAGGAGATTTTCAGCTCCTTTTAGGCATAAGCCCCAGAGAAATTGCTTCTTTCTTTCATCCAAGATCTGCCCTATTCTCTTTTCCAAGAAAGGAATGCATTTTTTGCACCTTTCAAGATTGAGTTCATCATTTCTGTTCATTGGAATTTTAAATCACTTTCTGTTTTGTTTTTGTGAAGTATGTGGTGTGGTCAAACAGCTTTTCCATTAAGCTAGCAAGAGTGATTAGATGACACTTCTCAGGCTGCCAAGGATTTCACAACACCTAGCATCTTAAAATTCTGGAAAAACTGAGTATGAATGTTTCTGGTCCAAACAGTGTTACAAGGACAGCATGGGAACACAAACAGTGAGCTAAGTTCTCCTCTGTTTATAAATCACCAAAATTCTCACTGCAAAAGAAATCTGCTGATTTACATCAGGTGAGAATATCTGTAAAATGAATGTAATTATCTTTTGATAACATTATCATTTTTCTTTTAATGTTCTATGACCTAATTATAGACACACTCTCTTTCTATGCAATGTGCAGTAGTTTATCCCTCAATATCAAATGACTCCCTATATACAGCCTATGTTAATAAATGTCATTATATTAATAACTTTTTTCCTTGTGATCCAGACAACATGCCTGGGAGTAGTAATCTTGCAGGTTTTGTAACTATCTAAGGTTCAGCTTATTCACCTCTGTGTTTCTCACATCTTATGAATGCACCATGCTGTCTTTGGCAGGTCTAGACAAGCTTGTCAGGGCAGAATTTTCCTGGTGGTGTAGTTTTTACTTCTTTTTCAGTTTAGTTGTGGTTGTGGGCTAACTCTGGCCAGCAGCTGAGCACCACACAGCCACGTGCTTGTTCCCCCACAGCAGGATGTGGGAGAGAATCACAAGGGTAAAAGTGAGAAAACTTGTGGGTTGAGATAAACACAGTTCAATGGGAAGAGTTAAAAATAAAGGCAAAAAGAAGCAAAGAGAAACAAAACCAAGGAAAAAAAAAGCTATGCTAAAACCTGTCTCCCTCCTCCAGCAGACCAGTGCCAGCCAGTTCCCACGCAACAGCAGCCCTGACAAAATCCCCCCCACTCTGCTTTTACTGCTGAACATGATTCATATGGTGTTTGGTCACTTGGGGTCAGTTTTCCTGGCAGTGTCCCCTCCCATCTCCTTGTGCACCCTCAGCTTCCTCACTGGGGGAGCAGAGTCAGAAGTGGAAAATGCCTTGATGCTGTTCACTAATAACTAAAACTGTGTTATCAGCACAGTTTTCATCAGAAATCAAAAACATAGCACCATACAAGCTATGATGAGGAAAATTAACTCAATCCCAGCCAAAAACAGTACAGTGGTGCAATCTGTTGTTGGCATGGCTTTCTCTACTTTCTCTGAAAAACCATTTCATGGTCTATTCAAACTCATTGTAAGGATGTTTTCCTTTGCTGTACTTTTTCACCAGTAATTCTATTGCCTTTGGAAAAAAAGAAATCTTTAAATTCTGAATGTCTTTCCAAGATTCAGTCTATCACATAACTCTCCCACATAACCTAAATTTTATGTAGTTGGCACTTTTATCTGCAATCACACTTCCTGTGGCCCCACAACTATTTTGTTTCTTTTGACAGAAACACCTTCTACTTTGATATTCTTGGTGAATGTGAACTTGTCATTACATCTGACCTGGTCATGCTTTCTACAGCACTCTCAGCTACCCAGTCATTTTACACCTACATGTTTCTATGGCTAGGCACTCTGATTTATCTAAGAGAAACTCTGTCTCCTACCTTTCTAGCACAGGATACTATGGCTCTGTGATATTAATGAACAACCCACAACAATCCTCTCCATGCCTACACTAAAAATGCTCCCTGTCTCTCCAACACATTTAAACTGCCAACAAGGAATGCTCCACGGCACAAATTCACTCCAGGACCATGCCTAGGAGTAGCCTGGAAGAGAACTGGTTAGCTCAGGCCAGAGGCATGCAAGAATCCTCCTCCCATACAACAGCACAGACAGCCAAATGACAATACCTGGTCCCTTGACCTTGATTTGTTCAAGCACTTGGACTGACTAACCATAAATCTCAGAATTCAAAATTATTTCTTCAGAGTGAAAAGGTGTCTCCTCGTTTCTGCTTTCAAGGGGTCTCAAAAATTACAGGCTTGCACAAAGAAAAAAGTGTATCAGGAAATGTTTATTCACACAAGACATACCTGGACAAGTAATAATGATCATGGGAACCAGAGTTACAGGCATTTTCTTCACACAAAATTAGAGAAGGTCATACTTAGAATCACATTACCAGGCCTGGGCCTGGAAAGAATATTTTTTAGAAAACTTTTGCAATACACATGACACTAAACTCCCCAAATTCTGTCTAAAAGAAAACAATTTAAATCACTTGTGTTCCTCAGACCATGGTGAACTCAAGTCTGTATTTAAAAAAATGTCTTTCAAAATCACTCAGTTATCATCATAAGAGTTGCTGTATAGATGAAGAGCAATGGTCTCTGTGGTTCAATAAACAGATGCCAGCAAAGACTCGCTTTAGAAATATATAATACACAAAACAAGGCAATCATGATATACTTTCTCTTTTGAAAAAGTGTAACCTCCTTGGGCTATGCTTGGAAAAGCATCTTCTGGATCACTTAAACCACTGGTGAATTTAATGCTCTCACTATCTATTTCTCTATTCAGTCTGTGTCTGAATCAAACTTAGTTTTAGGAGTTTTCTAAAACAAAATAAAGTTAATTACAGGTTTAAGGAGAAAAACAAAACAAAAGAACAAAAAACAAATAAATAAAAACAGAAAAAACCAAAAAACACAGTTCAGTGAAAAATATTTCTCTAGAAACATATTTAGGTACATTTACACTTTTCAGTTATTTAAAAGCATGGCTTTTAGCCAAAACTAAGATGTTTTCATTTATTTTGAACGGTAACATTTCATTCTGTCCTTACTATAATTTCTGGCTTTTTATTTCTCATTCATTCTTTTTAAAGTAAAATACAGATATTAACAATATATGTTAATACTTTGGTAGAAAAATATTTTTTGGGGAAAAAAAATTATTTCTTGCTATTTGATAAAAGAAATGTAAAATTATCAATTCCTATCTCTTAGTGCCTTCCTTTATCATTAGGTTGCTTTACAATTATTTGAGATGTGTTGCTCGGTAAATTTTCAGAGACTTTTTCCACTATTTGCACACTGTGATTTTTTTTAATGGGAATGGATTGCTATTTAGGGAAAAGAAATGTTTAAGAGAGCAGGGAATCTTCGCAGAAGAAGAAATATTAAAGGGAACTAAAATTTCAGTACAGTTCTAAGAAAAATTTTGCTTGATTAAAGATTTCATGTTTCAACCAATTTTTAAGAGGAACATGAGACTGGAAGGGATCACCTGAGCTATTGGATGCAGCTGATGGAATGGAGTGTTGCTATCAATGCCCTACAGCACTATTGTTATTTAGCATTTAGTAAAAAAAGATTTACTGCGACCCAGGTTCAACCTTGCCCTCAGATTAACTCATTTTGTGTAAACTCAGATGAACCACATGAACAGAGAAAGCCAACCACATCCTACAGTGGGGAAGAGTGGGTCAAAATTAGTACCTGCCAGCCTGAGCTGTTGTGGTCTCCTGAACATCCAATGGCTCCAGAAAAACTGGATGTGGATATTTGGTTTTTTGCACAACAATCCAGGGAAGGCAACTCTCCCCTCACACCCCCACTGGTCCTCTATGGATCACCAGGGAAAAATCCACCCACTTCCTGCCAGTAACCCCCATCCCAGAAAGAGGTCATTAATATATAAAGTGATGGAGATACATTCTCCTGTCAGAGGGATCAAATCTCCAAGGACTTGTTCATCCACAACAACCTCAGACTCCCCTATTTTAATATGCAATCCCTCTCAGTAGCTTACAAAACATAATCTTAAAACAATTTTGATTCCTTCTCCAGTTGGCTATTTGGATCATTCCAGGAATTCACCCTTTTTCTTTTTTTTTCTCCCTACCCTTTATGAACACCAATTTTTTTTTTTTTTTATTTTAGAACTTTTTCCCCATTTGATATTTGTTCTCCAAAAGCATCCACAGAAAGTTATCCCTTTTGACATTAACTTGGTAAGGTTAAAAAGGCAAAATCTTTTATTCTGTCAACTAAATAATGTTTTTACAATGGAAAACACCTGAAGCCAAGTCAATTCCTTGGCTGCTCATAGTCATCTTCCATCTAACAAATTATCTTTTTTGTTTTCCAATTTAGAAATCCTCTATGTATAGAAAAAAAAAAAACAACAGAAAATTATTGAGTATTTTGAGTACCAACTATTGTAATTTGAAACTCTCTAGTTTCATCTCCTGCTTTTCATTTCAGCAGCCTGTCATCTGATCCACCCTGCCTTCTTTTAATGGATGATTCCCTCCCCAGCCCCCTGTTTCAGCCTTACATCCCAGCTTTATGATCAATTCTGAATTTCAGAATGCCATATTTGGTTCTCTATATTTAATTAACAAATACATTAAACAGGATCTGTCACAGATTGATCCCTTGAGGATACTAACAGTAGCCTTTCTTTGTCCCAGTATCCCCTTCTGCACATTCTCCCCTTCTAACAGCTCTTCAATCCACCCCACATTCTCTATTAATTGCTATCATCTCCACTGGCAGAACTGAATTTCTACACAGGATTGTAGAAAGTGTTTTTTCTAAAATTTGAATGGATAAAGCCACTGTATCGCCTTATAGAAAAAAAAAAAAAAACCCAAAAAACCCAAACCCTAAACTAAACTAAACTAAACTGGGATAATAGACAGATCAGGAAAAAACAAACAAACAAACAACCCTTTGATAACAGGTGTTTTTATATAAAGATTATATTTTCCTTCAAAATATCTTTAATACTTTGACTAGTAGCAGGATTGGTTTCAAGCATAATCTTGGGAGGCAGCTGCCAAGGGCAGCTTTGGTGCCTGCTTGCTTTGTCCCTACTTTCTCGTTTCTGCTTCCCTGACAACTTCCCTGACTGGGAGCAGGAGCTGAGAGAAGGGAGAAGAAAAACTTGTCACTTCCAGCCCTTCCCTTCACTGTCTGACCAGCTCCTGCTCCCAATCCCAACTGATGGGTGGAGGCACAGGAACAAACAGAGGAGAATGGGAAGACTGGGAACAGGGTGATACCTGTGAGGGTTCCAGAGTGGACACTGGTGCAGATCCTCCTCCCAACACGATGGGAAGAAGAAGGTGATTTTAGAGGTAGTGTAGGAGACTCTGTCTTTTCTTGTTATAGACTGGAGAATGAGGAACTGAGCCAAAAGAAGGACATCCTAGAGAAGTAAATCTTATGCTGGAGGAAGGTAAAGGGTCACAGGAAGGAAGGAAGGGAGGAAGGGAGGGAGGGAGGGAGGGAGGGAGGGAGGGAGGGAGGGAGGGAGGGAGGGAGGGAGGGAGGGAGGGAGGGAGGGAGGGAGGGAGGGAGGGAGGGAGGGAGGGAGGGAGGGAGGGAGGGAGGGAGGGAGGGAGGGAGGGAGGGAGGGAGGGAGGGAGGGAGGGAGGGAGGGAGGGAGGGAGGGAGGGAGGGAGGGAGGGAGGGAGGGAGGGAGGGAGGGAGGGAGGGAGGGAGGGAGGGAGGGAGGGAGGGAGGGAGGGAGGGAGGGAGGGAGGGAGGGAGGGAGGGAGGGAGGGAGGGAGGGAGGGAGGGAGGGAGGGAGGGAGGGAGGGAGGGAGGGAGGGAGGGAGGGAGGGAGGGAGGGAGGGAGGGAGGGAGGGAGGAAGGGAGGAAGGAAGGAAGGTTGGTTAGAGACACGGATATAATTTTTTATGAATGTGCTCTGTGGGAAAAGAAAGAAGAAGCTCCTGGGGAGCTGACAGGCCTGGGAACTATAATCCTTACTTCCCACATCCAGCAAGGTGGGATCTATGTCCTGAGCATGTGCCCCATGCTGAGCCTGGGCCAGTACCCTTTCTGTGGGGTGGAGGCTCTCTCTGGAAGACACAAGAGATTTGGCTGGCAGGGTAGGGACAGGGGAGAAGCTCCTCAAACCAGTCTCTCCCATTTGCATCTACTTCTCTAGAACTTTTAAAAGTTTCTTCAAGCCTGTTACTGCCTCCTCTGTCCTCCCAAAATCCTTCTGTGCTCCATGACAAAACTGAAATGTCACCCCAGGACAATAAATAAATAAATAATTAAATAAATTTCCCTGATGCTCACCCATACAGTGGCAAAATTTCATCTAAGAAGCTCTGAGTTAGCCCTGACAAGAAACTTGACCCTGACAAGAGAGCAGAGGTTGTGGGAGAGGAGCTATTTTTAAATAGAGGTAGAGCTATTTTTAAAAAATTGTTACTGTTTTTGATACTCTCTAATCATACAATCCTTAGAGTCCATTAAAAAACCTTGCTTCTGGACTTGGCATTTCCTGCACTGGATTCCTTCAGCAGTCTAGAATGGAGATTATCTGGATTTTATCTCACTTAGCAATCTAATCTCTGCTTTTTAGAGCTCTGTTCTGCTGCTCCTGCTTTGCTTAGAGCTACTGCATGTAGAGCAGTTACAGTGACTGATTTATAATTGTATCAGAGACCCTGTACAATGCACAGAACAAAGGGTTAACATTCTAATCTTCTTGCATTCAAACAGAAACACCCCAGTGGAGCCAGTCACTGAGATAATGAAATTATAGCTCAACAGGAAGATCCTGAGAAAGGATTGTAATGGTTTTAATAAACAAAAATTGCTAAAGTTGGGGAAAGAAGCTTTCTGGAGGCTCAATTAATCAAAACAGCTAGGGAACACCTAAGCAACCATGATAAATAGTGCAAATAATTGTTCTTTATGTGAGTACTTTACCAAGCCAGGATGTAACTTCCTAATTTAGCCGGAATGATACAGAGGGTGAAGAATTTAGAAAATGTCCATAGGTTCATAAAATCATAGGCATGTTTTAAATAATTGTTTTAAATTATTACTCTGTTGATTGGTTAGGAAATGTGGTTAGGAAAGTAGATCCTATTATCTGAAAAGAGATGTCTGTTGTGCCATTTTCCTATGAGGGACTGTACAGCAAGAAATTGTATCTGGATGTTGCATCCAAGGCACTTTATAAAAGCTGGGACAGGATCTCAGATGGCATCTTTTCTTTCAAGTTTAATAATTTGTGATTGTTCTATCCTGCAGGAGGAAGGAGTCTCTCAGACAAATACCTGGTTCAGAGCAGCATTTCTTACACGTACCCATGTGCTCTCCATGAGAAATGCTTCACTCTAACCACACTTTTTATGACATCCTGGCATCAGCAGAACCAGCTGTCGAGGCTAATGGAAGTACACAATCTTCCTGATGATTTCTGGAATAATCCAAAGGAGAAGATGATAGCAATTACCTTTGAGACACCTGCCTCTAAAATAGCACATGCTCATTTTAAACAGCCTGTAATCTCACCTTGACTGACTGCCAGGTTTCATTTGGATCCTTCATGTTTAATATATTATTTAGATTGCATGGGTTTAGGCCTGAAACGAAGCAATTTAGATTAAAATTAGCCATAGAGTGTGGAATTATACTGACAGTCAGTGGAAATTAGGATAGTTGTTTCAGAAATATACTCTGTGCTCTACATGTGCCTCTATGATACTAAAAATGTTTAGATAACATTAAGACATCACAGCTAAATGCTCAAAAATTACAATTCTTAAGTTTAGGTGTCTTTTGTTTTGCTCCTTTCTTTGTTTCCCAGTGCATGACCAACACCAGAATGTCACACCCACACCTCTGGCAGTTTATAGAACTGGGAGAAATGCAGGGAAGGCTGATCAAGGAAAGGAGAACAGACTTTATGAGAGGTAAGTGAAGGAGGGCTGACTGGTTTGTTTGGTCAAGTGAAATGTGAGTAGAAGCTGATTAGAAGTATATCCAAGATGATACAACAAAAAGAAAGGAATAACTATTTATATCTGAAGAATAATGTTGGTATGAGAACATCACAGTTTAAATCTGTCACAAATAATTTGAGGCTGAAACACTGCAAAACACTGACTGTCTTCATGTGATTTTAACTCACATGACATGCAGCCCTATGTCCTTTAAGTCTGAAAAGGGAGGAGTTGTGATGATTATCTCCATTTTATGTTTTTCCTGCAGAAAAAGGAGTGAGGGAGCTCTCAGCCAAACTGGCAAAAGTTTCTGAAAGTAGAAGGTAATCAGGTGCACTTTGACACCCAGAAATAAATCTGCTAATGGTGTTCACTATGTGTCATGATATATGGAATTGCCATTCATCTTAAACAGCAGGCAGTTATTCAGGGGAAGTACAATTTGCAGACACTGACAAGCTCCCATGCATGAGTTCCAGCTTCATTTCTTTTACTTGCTGGGACCACATACCAAAACCAGACTCTTATAAATCTGTCATGTTAGTCTAATCTTGAGGTGACACTGCCATGGACATGCGTGGTGAGACTTGGAAAGAAGAAAAGAAGCAGGCAGATTTGTCACCACTGGGATTAGTTTCTTTTCTTACTCTAATAATATTGTTTTATCAAAATGTAGCCAAATAGCACTCATCATTTAACTATCCACCTATGCTCCTTAGAATGGTTTTTACATTATTATCTATGCAGTAATATTAGTTATATCTCCCATATGCAGCTTTATATTGCATAGTTAAGTTCTGCAGAGACTGGAGAAAAAAAATCACTTACCAACAGTTTGCAGTACTTTTTTCTACTTTTTTTTTTTTTACATACAGCAGATTCTACTGCTTTTTTATTTTAGACAACATATCTTTTCAATCCAGCCAGCCTTCAGTGGCAGCATATATTTTTAGGGAGCTGTACAGCCATCTGGAAAGGTTTTATTTTTTTGTTATGTTTATCCTTTGCACTTTTCAGATTTCTGTCAACGTCCATGGTAACAGCTGCTATAATACTTTCCATTCTTGTGTAGTTTGAGAGCTGCACAATCCAATGTGGTTTGCAGTCTAGACTTCAATCAAACACCAATTTGTAAGACCAATAGCTGGGGAGTGACTTTGGAGAGTATTATAAGCTGCCATAAGTGTAATTTCTGTGTTCTTTTTGCTCATGGTTTATTTCAAGGGTGGTTGATCAGAAGACTATGCATTAGTTTTCCATACTCGTGTGTGCATATATATATTTATGTATAAAAAATCCTGAAAATCTTGACTTTTGAATAACAGGTTTTGTGTTTGATTTGTGGTTTGGGTTTTTTGTTGTTTGTTTTTGGAGTTTTTTTGTTTTTTTCTTTTTATTTATTTTATTATCCTCTATACTCCTATCATTCACCCTGTAAATTAAATTATTTTCTTTGCTTGGGAGAGCATAAACTCTGAAGTGTTCAGTTCATGTATGGTTCTATTTTATTTTTCATGAATAGTAGTAACTTGCATAGGTATAACATTATTCAACTCAGAGAATTAAAAAAGGTGGTATCACCTGCAGGTAAATACATAATAACTGTTTCAACAGAAAAAAAAAAAAAGAAACCAACCTGTAAAAACAACTGTAAGAGCAGTAAATAAATCAATTTTTCTATAAAAATTAACTAAACCTGAGGGAAATATTTGTGAAGATGAAATCTGAGCTGAAATGTGAGTTGCCCTGAGTGTTAAAAGTAAAAAGGGAAAAAAAATTAGTTTGCATAGTATTTCTAAAAAAATTAGATTGTATAGTATTCCTAAACAAGTTCCCCAAACATTAGTGGAAATTACTGAAAAGAAAAATATTCCAATAATTTTCTATCTTGAATTCAGGAACCTTATGGTATGTGATCTACATTCAATTACTTGCCAGACTTTTAGGTGCTCACAGCCCAGGGAGCATCAGTGGCTGTGCCAAGATTTGTGCTGAGCCCAGAGCTACCTGAACAACCAACAGCAAACCCCAGGGTGGGACTGGTGCCTGAGCATGTGCCCTCTGGGGGCTTTGGTGTTTAGATCTAAATTAATCTTGTGCATCTCCAGAGCCATGCAAGGCAGGAGCCTGTTCTAATCTGGAAGCTGATGCTCCGTTTGTGGCCAGTGGAGAAGTGCAGGGAGCAATTCATCCCACCCTAAGACCTGAACAACCATTCAAGTTAAAAACCTGCATATTTAGGATCATAGAATTTTTAAGGTTAGAAAAGCCTTTCAAGATCATTGAGTCCAACTATTAACACATCATCACTATGTTCACTACTAAACCATGTCTCCAGGTGCCACATTCACAGGCCTTTTGAACACTTCCAGGCATGGTGATTCCAACACTTCCCTGGGCACCCTGCCTGGGGTATTAAAAATTTTAATTAATCTATACTTGGAATTCATTGTTTCATTTCAATCTCCTAAAATTCAACTTTTGCACAAAGGTCTATGGACTGAGACATTAGTCTCAGAGCACTATCTGAGCAGCCAGGATACAAACATATCTCTTTCTTTCACATGGCAAGTTTAGGAGAAAAATATATTTCTGTGACTTATTCAGATTTTGCAGCAATGAGCAATGTAGGTACCTAAGCGAGGTCTTTACATCAAAAGAAACATCTCTAATTGGAATCTGCCTTACAGCTAATGAGCTCTTCAGTTCACCAGTGAGGGCTTTACCCTCCCCCCCTTTCACACCTAAACAGAAAAGTCAAACTGCAGACAGCAAATTTTCATGATCTTATTCTACCTCTGTATCACAAAGTCAGGGTGGTGCCTCTGAAAAATCACATGGATCTATGAAGCCAAGCCCTTCTTAAAACAATTAAGTTTATGCAAAGTTTGACTGGTCTTAAGGAATAAGAGAGGAAGAAAAAAACCCTGTGAATTTATACCCAGTACAGTGTGTTGAACTGTAGGCCCAGCAACATCAGCATATCAAGGGAAACAGCTCTTGGGAATTCTTAACATCATCGAGCAGAGAAAAATTTTGTATATGATGTAAATATTGGACTGCCTGTCTTTCTATATTGTTATTGCTAAGTTCTTTACTGTTTAAGCTGTGTGGTACAGTACTTGTCAGTCTCTGTTGTACCTGAAAGTTCTCATAAACAGCATTATGATAAATCTCTTGAGTTTCCCTGAGGCATTTTTGCTGCTGCTGGAAACCTGAGGTCAGTGTGCAGTCAGTCCTGCAAACATCCCCCTTGACTATCAACTAGGACAGCATGAGTCTGGATGCTGTGACACTGGAATGCTTTAATAAAAAACTCACAATACAGAGCTTTGAGAATCAGCATCTTTAGGAAGTGTAAAAAATCTTTCTGTTTCTTCTAATGATCAGGAAAAAAATCATGTCTGTCAAACCATCAAATGTGGAGAAGAAATTGTCCCTGAGCAAACTCTGTTAGTGCACAGGCAGATCTGGCAGTGAGAGTCCTGCTACTTTATCGTCATCCACTGACAATTCACACTAAGGTTCCTGCCTCCTTCAAGGCTCAAGCTAAAAGGAAACTAATTTCCAGTTTGGATTAAATAGATAAATGAATAAAATTCGATATTGTGTTTCACTATAGAGGCTGGAGGTCAGGCTCAAACAACCTAAAGCAAGCTAACACCTAAAAATGACACAGCAAGATTTAGTGTTATGGTTCAGAAAATCTGAGTTAGTCATCTTAGGCTCTTAATGTAGAGCTGCTTCTGAGGGAGCCCTTGCAGCCTGCACTCCCACTGTGGAGCCCTATGGAGCAGGGCAGCAGCTGAGTAATTGTCCTGCCCGACCCAGGGCTGTGTGCTAGAGATAGGATACAACCACCCAAACTTTAGGCATCTAAGGAGGTTTTCTGTCTCTAAACTACCTCTGTAAGCGACACACAAAAGCAAGATGGTTAAAGCACCTCCCAGGACACCTATTCCATGAGATGAAGTACTTCCCTAGATGGGTTTATTTGTCTCCACTGGCTGAAGCTTACACATAGGGTAACATACAGATAACTTTTGAATGTGCCTGTTTCAGGGAGGTGAAAGTCATTGTAGCTGGCTTAGCCCATTTCCCATTTCCCATTTCCAATTTTCATATATCAAAGCTATATAAGTAAATACAGAAACATAGTACTGTAAGAAAGATGACACTTATTTGCTCTGACTGGACCATTATGGGTATTACTAAAGTTTCTATTTGCCTATTAATTTATCTGCCTCTGGTTATTTCTTTTTTTAAAGTTAACAAAAGAAACAATCTGATGTTTGGTCAGCTGTCAATTAAGTTCTGTATTTCTCAAAGTATGTCACCCAAAGAGAAATACTGACATTCCTGAGATTACAACTCATGAGAGTTTTCTAACATGGACAGGCAACAAGTAAGTATTTTCCTATATGAATCACATGACTTTATTGCAGTTACATCAGTTTTAATCAACACCTGAATGGCTATGCTGTAGTTCTGTTCCCTTTGTGCCCTCCACCACACCCAAATCGAGATCTCTACTGGAAGTCAGAACATTGTCTTGCAGCTTAGTTTTCAAAATTATCTCATGTCAGAATGACTCACTTCACATGTGTATGTCAAGTAATATCTTACATCATTACATGTATGAAAGAATGAATATGTCCTATTTACAAAACCTAACCATGAAAAATGAAAGCATCATTACCCCAGTTTTAATTTCTGAGACAGGCAATCAAGAAAACCTTATTCCACGTGGACTACTTGGATTTGTGCATAAAAAAAGACTATTGTTTTACTTGCAGAAGAACCCTGAAAAGTTTACAAGGACTTTAAGACAGTCTTGATTTCAGTTACATTAGATCCTAAAGGAACAGGAAGACGACTTTACTTGTGCCATTGTGAGTACATCAGCAAGATCAGTGCAAAACTGTTCCCATTTCTCTGGGTGACTTAGAAGAGCTGGAAGATTAATTTGATAACCCAGGAAGACTCATTCCGTCCATGTTTGCAGGCTAGCCTGGCAAAGAATGAAATATGGAATCCCCCCTACAACTCTAAAGTCTCCCAGTGTAAATCTGTGAGGATTTGTAACACTCCATTGCCCATCCACCTCTGTGTCCTGGCCCCCATCAGCAAGGCATCCTCAGGCAACTACCTGGGAAGCAATGTTGAAGCCTATATAGACTGTTATACAGCCAATATTTTTATTACATCTGCTAGCAAAACTTGCCACAGACCCAAGCTCTCCTCCATGACTGTTCACTGCAGACCATGTCAGCCAAGGGTGGTGCAGTCAAGCACCTCTTTGCAGGTGTTTTACAACCATTGAGGAAGAAGAGGTTCATAAACAATATAACCTCTACATATATAAATGCTGTTGTTTGTGTCTCCTACCTATTAACAGGTGTATCTTGTTCTTCATGACTCAAGAAGCAAAAAAACATGCACACAAAGGAAGAATATACATGTATCTTTTTTTTAAATATAAAGCAGAGTATCCTTTATGTGAGTCAGGTTTTGTCCTGTAACACAGGAAATAAGTTTTCAAAAAAAATAGAGTCATGCAGATTTCTAATAGTTATTATCCTGAGTGAGATGATGAAGCTACTTTTGTTCTCCACACAAAAGTGGGTGCAGTGAAAATTGTGTGTGACTTGCCAACACATTTGTGTTTTGAAGGGTTATTGATGTGAATAGCAGGTGAAGTGTAAAGAAAAGGCTCCAGCTGTTTCTTGTTTTGAATTCTTCCTTGGTGCAAGCACCAAGAGTAAATACTGGAATGGGAAAAGTTAAACTCATAAGTGTCCCAGTTACACTCAAAAAGAAAAGAATTAAAACCCTTTCCTGTCGGTGTGCTATGCGGTTCTGCCACATTGATTTTATTCACACATAGTGCACAGCTGTTTATTGAGTCTGACCCTTGAGGGGAAGCTGAAGAAACACTGGAAATTAAACCACTCAGAAAAAGACAGTTTTCCTTTCCTGTTTACTTGATAGATGTTTGATATCTTAAAAAAAAAAAATCAGAAAAAAGGAAGCATATTTTATATAGCAGTGACATGCAAATCATTGTATTGAATATTAGCATAATTATTTCAATATTTCTGATATTTTTCCCATCTTATTCTCCAGAACATTTGCTTTCACTAAAAATGAAAATAGTAGAGAAGCTACTGTTTTTATTGTTCAGGATACTATAGAATAAAAATAAGCAATGCTGTTCTTTATTAGAATGATTTAGTAGCCAGACCAACTCACTTTTTTTATACCACCTTAAATGGTACTATAATTAGCCTTAAATATGTCATTCCAATTCTTTTTGATTGTTTTGTCAGAATAAGAAATATAAAATACATAATGGTTCAAATAAACAGAGATTGAAATGAGGCAAGCACATTCAAATCCCTGCAGATCCAATTTTGTGGGTAGGGAGGATGACTGGAAAGTTGCCACCTCATTACTTTTTGCTAGACTCCTGCAGAACTTTCCTTACTTAATACAATCCTTCTTGAACCAAGCAGTACCATTATTTGAATATAAGAATTTACATAAAATGAGCCATCATTTTGGAACTGAAACTTTTCTTTAAATTAACAATACTGAAGACAAGAAATGTACAAAAAGTGATGCCTTTAATCCCCCTTTCTCCTTAGGTGCCTCTAACCTTCCAGTGGCAAGATCTGCACAGCTAAAAGTGATTTCCACAACCATCAATTCTGTATTCAGTACTGGGCAATTCATCACAAGCAGATAAAGCTAAATTCTAACAACATGAAATGGGATAAGTCTATGCTTTGAGACTTTTAGAGGGATTCAGATTTAAGAATTCCTTTAGTCTACTTTATATTGCTATAGACTCAGCTCTAGTATATATGTCAAAAACTGAAATTCTAAATGTTCTTCTCCTGAAGGAGGGCGTGATAAAATCATGAACTACCGTGAGGATGTTACCAGCAAAACGAGAGTATGAACCTCAGGGAGGTTTAAAAAGCCAGGTCAAGGGGACTCGACAGAACACAGGATCCAAGATACAACCAGAGACAGAGCTGTCAAGTGCTCTGAAGACAGTTCAAACTCAGTGCTGCTTACAAAAAGAGTCAGTGGAAGATCTGAACAATACAACTGATATATCAGAAAAGCAGATTTCTAGATATTTTGATGAGGAATGCTGAATAAATGCAGAACACTATTATTTTCCAACAGGACAGTAGGCTATCCATCACAGGGTTGGAATGAAAAATGCAGATTTTAATTAAAAAGAAAAAAAAATGCACATCCAGTTCAGAGTTGGGAAGAAATATTTCACAATGTGTTAACTTTCAGATTACTGCACCAGGACAAATGGGTACAAGTTTTTCTTCCTCCTTTTTAAGCCATCTAAGCTGGAGGTCAAATGTTTGGATAAAAGCAAGCCCGTGCAAATTTTCCTTTTGTTGTATGTAGACTATCTTTTCCTATTATATTACTTCAGAGTTTTATGTTAAAGTTATAATGCTGTTAATCTTCTCCTCTGTGATATCTACAGGAACAAGGACAATAGTGAAAACCTGCAGCCTGAATAGTTCAGCAGCTTAGGCCAGCATATGAATTGATCAAATGCAAATAATGTCCATGACAGTCTATGTTAGTCTGATTTATTTCAACAAATCTCAAAGCTCTATTAAAAAAAAAATCTCAATAAGGGGCTTAATATTTTTCTGCAATTAATGCTATTCTTTGGCTTATGCATAATGGCCAATCACTAAATAAGCTCTATCAACCTCACTGCCCTTTAAAGAACCTGCTGAAAGTCTTTTGCTCTGAAATACATAGAAGAAAATAGTACAAATTCAAAAAGAAAAAGAAAATATTAAGGAACACATTTAAACCTGCAGGTTAGGTAACAGTCCTCTTTTATAAAACAAATCTAATAATATAATTATAATAATAATATAATTTATATTATAAATATAATTGAAATCTCACCTTGAAGAACTGTGGATTGCATCATCATAGAATATCGAATGAGGATGAACCTTACAGATGTGAGCACAAGCTTTCCCCCTCTTAGTATTTCATACAAACAGTGGCACCCAATGAACTGCCTTTCACAAATGAGGGACATCAGGCAGTTTCCAGATCCTATTTTGAGTGCTAGATTCCCCTCCTTCTAACCACATGGAACTAAGTCCAGATGGAATAAATGCTCCACTGCAGGAGAACGTGCTCTCAGAGTGCCACACATCCCTCAGGTACAAACAGCACTAAAGCACAGTTTGATCCTTAATTATGGGGCTCTTTTTTTTAGTCTTTGTGAATCATTTTTCTAATGATTCGTAATGAACTCCCTAGAAAGCCAAACTGAGGAGCACCAAACACCACCAATGTCTGGAAGATAAAAAAGGCAACATCACAATAAAACCAAAGATCCACATTTTAATGACAAATGGTCAATTAGCCATGATGAATTAATTAATATGATGACTTCAAATTAAGATGAAACACCTTTCTGAAATTTGTTCTCTATTTCAAGAAAAAAACAGAAGACCGATGTGGGTAATAGGGAAAAAAATAATTCTATACTGAAAACTGGAAGCCCACCCAGACCAGACTGCCTAAGGCACCCTGAATCTTTTCCACAGCACTCAAGGGATGAGTGTGGCTTAGAAGCCCATTTAGATGCAGCAGTAACCCCAGCAGAACTCACTGGGTATCCTCACAGCTTTTTAAGTACCTGCAGGTTTCATACCAAACCTAGAGCAAATCAAAACCTGCAGAAAATTCCTCAATTATCCAACTCTCATGCACAACTTGATCCTAAAAGTCCTTTGGGATATTAAAAACTGTTTTTCTTGTATTTATTTATTTATTTATATTTAATTTTCCTTTTTTTGCTTGAACCGTAACCATTTTTCCACAAGAGCATCTCTTTCTATTCCACTACTCCCTCTCACTGTTACAAATATTGTGTTTATCCCCAGGCCCAAAGCAGATGCCACCAGTCCTGGCCTAGGTTTTAATTCTACTTGTTCTTTCTTTCAAATGAGCATTTTTCAGATGTATCTGCTGATGGAATATGCCAAAAGCAGCAACAGGATTGGCATCCCTTCTTTTGCCCAAAGGTCTTCAGGATGAAAACCAGGGAATAAATCAAGCACACTAAAGTGTAGAGTAGCAGAAAAGTGCTGGAACTACCCCTCTACCTGCCACCAGCCTCATTCATCACCTGACTGCAGCTTTCATTGCTCTGTCACTCAATACTGTCACATGCACTATTTCAAACCACTTCTATATGGATTTTTTTACCTATCCAAGATCAACTCATCCCCCCCTTTTTTTTTTTTTTTTTT
>VYXF01001429.1:973766-995127 GCA_013397295.1 Polioptila caerulea
TTTTTAAATCATCTGATTTATAGTATCAGCCTTTTATTTCCTTTATTCACTTGCAACTCAGCCCCCAGATTTACTCGCATATCCCCCTTTTCCAACTAGTCTATAGCTGAAAAATGTTATTATTGCTGATCAGAAAGGGAAAAACGCTTTATGTTCCTGCCCTATTTACTGAAACTCTGCAGACAGTTACAGGGCAATGGGACCTCACCTCTTTCTGAAGCCTCTTCATTGTATAAAAATATAAAGAAATATGGTGGAGCTCCAATTTAATATTACTCTCCTCCATATTAATAAATAGCTGGCCTGGAAAACCAATTTCCTCCATAAATTTGCAGATTGTTATAGATGACACTGTCTTTTAGTATTTGCATTTAGGGACTTCCACTTACAGAAAAGCATGCAATTATGTCTTTGCTATTAACTATGCTACACAAAGATAAATGTTATTTAAACCTGCTGCAAATTCTAAAGGCCAAAGAGTTTTTATAACTAGGTCATTTTTAATGACAATAATTCAAGATCGGTCAATTCCCTGCCACTTAAAAAGAAGACTCAAGCAGATAGAACATATTTAACTTTAGCAAATTCCATTATTTCATGAAACAATTCAGCAATATATTGCTAAATCTTATACTCTATGCTTCTCCTTTTTTTTCAAAGAATTAAGGCTTAGCCTCCTCAGATCAGCTTGGGAAACTTTTCATTGCAAGAATTATCTACAGGAAGACCTGGAAAATAAATGGGATTATTTTATTTTTGTGCAAATGGCTTCTTAGGCTGATATCTTCTTTTGCAGCTTTGGTTTAGGAAAAGTTAAAGCAAAGTCTCCACCTGGTGGCCAGATGTATCTTAATGAAACCGAAACATTTTGCTCCCTGGTCAGCAAAGTATTTTATTCTCTTTCCTACTCATTCAAGCCATTGCTTCAAATTTGGTTGTTATCATTAAATAGTAGGCAAAAACGTGTTGTAGAAACAAAATCCCTAATATAGTGAGTATACAGCGCTATTCATCTGTGCCTCCCAGGTTTGTAATTGTGCACAGATTAACACCTCATTTTTGCCAGTTTCTTGTTATGATCGCACAGTTTTAATATGCACAATGCCAAAGTAGCCCAAGCAGATAGATAAAAATGTGGAGCATGGTTTAACAGGGTAGTGAGCAATTTAAACTGAAAAACTCTGCAAATGTCTTCTGTCAGAAACGAAAAATTTCACAGCAGATTTCAACGTAAGGAATGGGACAACCTCTGAGCTTAAAAGAAAAATTAAAAGAAAATGGTAATTAGAAGAAAAAGAGATTTGTTCAAATAAAGCTCATGTTCCCACCAAAGCCCCTCTATCACTGCCCTCCTCAGATGGGCAGGGGAGGGAAATTATAATGACAGACTCATGGACTGGGACAAGGGCAGGGAGAGATCCCCTCAGTAGTGACCATCATGGGCAAAACAGACTTGACTTGGGGAAGTTTTTTGAATTTATTACAAATCAAATCAGAGGAGGATAATGAGAAATGAAAACAAGCTTTTAAACATCTTCCCTCTACTCCACCCTCAACTCCTTTCACAGGGGAATGGGGAATGGGGATGAGGTCAGTTCATCACACATTGTCTCTGCTGCTCCTTCTCCTCAGGGGGAAGACTCCTCACAGTCTTCCCCTGCTCCAGGGCAGGGTCCCTCCCACACGAGAGAGTTCTCTAGCGCTTCTCCAACCTGAGTCCTTCCCATGGACTCCAGTCCTGCACAAACTGTTCCAGCACAGGTCTGTCCCACCCACAGGATGCAGTCCTGCAGGGACAGGCTGTTCAGCATGGGTCCCCCTCAGAGTCACAGGTCTTGCCAGGAGCCTGCTCCAGCACAGGGTCACAGCATCCTGTGAGCATTCCCCTGCTCTCTTGTGGGATCATCCATGGGCTGCAGGTGGGTCTCGGGGCTGCACCAGGGGCTGCACAGGAATCTCTGCTCCAGCACCTGGAGCTCCTCCTGTCCTTCCCTCTGCACTGACCATGGGGTCTGCAGGGCTGCTGCTCTCACATATTCTCACTTCTCTCTCCTGGCTCCTGCACAATAACTTTGTTCCCCTTAACTCTGTCAGAGGCATTGCCATAATCCCTGACTGGGCCAGCCTTGGCCAGCAGTGAGTTCTTTTTGGAGCTGGCTGACATTGACTCTGCTGGACATGGGGGAATTTCTGGAAACTTCTCACAGAAGCCACCATTGTAGCCCACCCACTACCAAAACCTCACCATGCAAACCCAGTATAATCAGAAAGTTCATCCAGCAGTATAACTGGGAGTGGTGAGATTTAAGCACAATTTTAAGGAAATCTGTTTGTGCATGTGCCATGCATGGATTGCAGTGGATAACAATATTTTAAGATAAGAACTCATATAAGATATGAACTTATGTAACTATTGGCCAAAGAAAATAATTACAAGTAAAAAATAACAATCTATGCATTGTTTAGATGCACTATAAACTACAAGTGCTTTTCTTTATGAAAATATTGCAGTTATATTGTAACATTAATGCAAATTCTGCATGAATATATTTCAAACTAAAACTTAATTTCCCCTTGAAACATTCTGTGCATGGTCCAGCTCTTTACCATTAATCTTCTGTTTTGAGCATCTCTGGGCAGCTAAGCCAATCACTAGTATGACTGTTCATTGGTTTTGACAGGGACAAAAATAATAGCGTGCCATAACCACCAGGACAGCTTTGGATCTAATGATCCAAAATTAAATGAATGTCTACACTCCCTTTGGCATCAGCTATCAAATCATAACTTGTTGGAGCAGATACTGCAGATTCACACTGTAGAATTGTAAATTTATAGGCCACTGGTTCTTTAGTTATTTTGAGAATTTCCACCCTGATTGAGTACTTGTCAAAAAAATCAAATAGAGTATTATAAAGACCAGAAAATTCTTTTGTTTAGTAGAAAATCTTTTCTAAAGCCAGTGTAGAAGAAACTATCCCCTTTTGTGTAAGTAAAAAATACAAATAAATAAAGTTCAGGTCATATATGACTTATGAGTTTATAATGGACACTAAGTTAGGAATTTTAAAGAAAAATGTTGAAGAATTTCCATGTATACACATGGAAAATGGACAGAGAATGTCCTTGAAACTGTACAGTGCTGCTCTTGCCAGAATAGCAGGTGAGAACACCAGACAGGCACTCAGCAATGCCCATGCAGCCATTCTTCCACATCCTTTCACTTTGGGGCTATTCCACTCAGTATGGAATAGCTATACTGACACACAGATAGATAAAACAGATACATCTGGGTTTTACAGAGCACCTTCACAGTACCCTCCCTCATGTACCTGTGGGAACTCAGCCCTGACCATGGCCTGGGGTCACCCCCAGCACACAAAACACACACTGGGCTCTCCAGGGGCTGCATCTCTGGGCACAGGAAAAAGCATCACAATCACAACTTTCATACCACTCATGGATATGCAGAGTCAAGGTTATAAAGACAAACCCACTAACAGCAAATTTCTAACTCTAAAAGAAAAATTAAGGAAGTATCCACACACTTCTACCTTTATCGAGCTATTTCTGATGTTGTATTAAAAAAAAAAATATTGGTTTTACTCACAGTCAGTGTGATACATATCATTACAAAGACCTACAAACTCCTACAACAGGAAAAACAAGTTAGTTTTTAAAATCACACTGAAATATTGTAGAAAGAGGAGTACCTACAGAACATTCCCCATACAAATGTACAAGACTTACCAAGACCACATCACAGAATAAAATATTTCAGAAGGAAAAACTACCTCTGAGGTAATCTCCTTCAGCCTTACAGGAAACAGCCCAAGCTTGCTCCCTTCAGGCATTTCATCTAATCTAGTTTTAAATAAGCCATATAATGAGCCTTCTACACCTTCCCCTGGGAACTTATTCTACAGTCTAATAGAACTCGTTTTCAGGAAGTTTAAATTATTTTTAATTTCCTCCCATTACTCCTAGTTATATATATCATATTATTCTTCATACAGTAAAACCTTTTTGAAATACAGTAAACAGTAATTTTTCTTCGTAAAAATCTACTACCATCATTAATAATATATATATAATTAATAATTAATAAGCTTACTAACTTCAATAAGGTTTTATTTTTCAAACTAATTTCATTCTCTTGAAGGGCTACAAAGTAAAAACTGACTAAAAATATTTCATTGTTTATATATATAGATATATATAAAATATAATAATGTTGTAAGGTATCCTACAAACATGACCCACTCAAAAATTAGGGTTATTAGTATCAAGGAGATACATTAGGTGAGTGTCCATTCCCTTAAATTGAAAACCTCCTCGTTGAAAAATACTTGGAGTCTAAGAATAGCAGAAAAGGGAAAAAAACTCAGTGTAAACTCTTACTGTCTGGATGGAACAGTCATTGTCAAAATAAGCTACTTGTTTATTAATAAACCCTTCTAGCTCAGCCTTATTTACTCTCTTAATCATAGAGATCTATAGAAGGCACATGCTGGGAAAAAGCCATTACACCAGAAGATGTGCAAATTTGAAAGAAGTAAGCTAAGAAAAGGGCATTTTGGTAATGCAGTATTGTCTGACATTGTTCAATCACATAATGATGGTTCTCTGTTATTGATAGTTCTGGTAAAGGATGTTTGTACCTGGAGAGAGGCATGGAAGGTAACTGGGTGTGCCTGTGTTACCTGTGTGCTCTGTCACCATGTGTGAAGCAGCTGGCCTGAGCACGACTAAGTCTGGTTCTAAGCACTAATCCAGTTGCCCAAATGGGACCAAGCTCAGCTACCACAGAGAAACCATCTGCTCCCAAACTGAATCACCTAAAAGTGACACAGGTCTGTGTAAAAGACACTCTGCCTAATCCAAGCAAATAATAGTTATCAAAGAGTAACCAGGCCAGGACAGGACCTCTCAAGGCCATTTGGTGTGACTCCTGCTCAAAGTGCCAGGTTGCTGTGACAGCAACCTGTGCTCAAAGCAGGGGCAACTTCAAAGCCAGGACAGGCTGTCCAGGGCCACGTTCAGTCAAGGGTTTATATCTCCAAGAAATGGAAAAGCCACAGCCTCTCCAGGCTAACTGTGTCAGTGTGCATCTGGTCTCATTAGGAATAATTGTTTTTCTTGCATCTGTCAGAAATTTCCCTTGCTCCAAGTAGAATCCATTGTTCTTCTACTGCACGCCCCTGAGAAGACTGGTTGTTTTCTCTGTACCTTCACTTTAGGCAGCTGAAGATTGATTAAACCCAGCCCATTCTATGGGTAGATGTCCTCACCACACAGGCACAATGCTTACACACATTCATCCATTTATCCATCAGAAGCACAAACACCTGAGTTTGGATGCACCTCCCTTTTTGCTGCAATGTTGCTTTCCAGCCAGACAATTCCCAGCTTGGACTGTTGGAGTTGTTATGATGCCAAAAGGATTTTTGCTTTTTATAGACTGTTAGTGTCCCTCCCTTGGCCCTGTGTGTGTCCACATTGGTCAAAAATGGTCCCTAGCTCAATCTTCCTAACCCATCCTCAGATTTGAGAAAGTATCAATTTTTGGTGGAATAAAATCCCACCACCAGTAATTTTTATTTTAAAAATACACTAAAAGAAGAAAACTAACTGCATGAATTAGGTTGCATGGACTAAATGTAATCTTATAGCAAGCATTAAGCAGAATTGTACTGTCCAGATTCAAACTTGTTATTTAAAACAATTTGTTCAACCTTTGCTGTACCTACAACTGCACCTGCAATTACAAGGTGCTTCCCTATCTGATTTTCCAGCTCCTCAGACACCAGGAACCATACTCCCAAGCATGCCCTGAACTACTTCAGTCTCACCCGCTCAGTGCTCCCAAATACAGCCAGCTGAAGTCCAAGCATGGGCTTTTTTCACCTGACATCCTTTAGGGGACAGGCACCAAAAAGCAGATGTTCTTTCTGCCCCTCAGGGCTCCCTGGTTATGAAAAGGCTTCTCTGAGAGTTCCCTTTGCATAAAACATGGGCTAGTGCTCCTAACCGATTTTTTTTATTTTTAAGAGTTAACAGAGAAGAAGGTAGCAAACACTCATCAGCAGTTTAACAGTTAAACCATTCACCTAGAAAACAGTGGATGTTTTCAACATGACAGTGTCCAAAAACATACCTTCCATCACCAAGGCATTAAGGCATAAGTAACCTTTTCATTCACTCCTCTTGAAACTGCTCTACTGTAGACAAAGTAATGAACAGGTCAGAGAAGCAAGCATTTAGAGCACATACCTTAATCTCTCTAATTCTGTACCCTAGCAGCTAAGCTACTAAATAATACCCTTTCCTCTTCTGCACAAGGAGTTCCAAATGCCTTGCTGCACTGCTGCACAGCTTCAGAAAGAAGGAAAACTCTTTTTCTCAAAATGTCAGTCTGTAGGCACTTTCCCCAGGTTGTGGTTATGGGTTTATCAGGAACTTGGAACTCGCAACAGCTGAAGAAGTGATGTAAACAGCACACACTGTATGAAAAATGACCATTATCTTCTTAACTGGTGGATGTCTTTTATGGACAACTGTTCACTGTGTTGCATGAGCTATTTTCAGATGTGCAGGTCAGGGAAAGACTGCAGACATATGTCCCTGCTTACACTCCACACAAACCATCTTGTTCTGGAAGGGTGCAAAACTTAAAATACATTCTCATCCTCATGTTTTTCTATGACCAATATGTAGATTGTTTTAAATCCCACATTGAGAGATCAGACTTTCCCCCATACAGACTATAGGAAGCCTTCATATTCCGAAAAGGTTTCTGTGCCTGGGATACAAAACCCAAAAGTTAGATACTGTACAAGCTAGATCTAGTGCCATAAACTTTTTTAAGGCATTACATCTCTCATTAGGCACAAAATAAGACCCAGTAACTTTCACTTAACTTTTCCATCTGGCTATCAGAGCAGATTCCACAGCCCATGGCACAGGGCAGATGTTTTGGAATATGCTTTTAATGACTCATTAGTCTGAAGGGAGAAATGCTTAAATCAGCCAAACAGAAACATTGCCCAGAGGCACCTGAGAGGCCACCCTTCTTTAGCCAACTTATGCTGCCAGGAGGTTCTTCCATCCACTCATTCATAGCCCTGTAGACCCTCATAAAACTAAAGCCTGATTTGCCTCATACTCTACTACACCTTATCCTTTAAAACAGAAAATGAGGATACATTCTACTATGAAGTAGGCTGCTACAGTCAATCCAAGTGAAAAAAATGCAAAGTTAATTCTCTCTTTCAGACCTAAGTTGGTCTTTCCCTTTTCTTACTTTTAATTCTTTCAGGTGTGTGGTTTAATCCAAGACCTATCAGCCATTTTCTCTCTCTTGCTGAAGGTGTCCTGCTTTGCTGAAAAGGATGCAAGATTAATTAGGGGAAATAAAGAATGCAATATGCAGTGAACATGACAGGATTATGAAACTCCTAATATCTGCTCCCAGAGTTGTTTCATCAATGAGGTTTTCATATAAAAATTCTTAAGAATTCCTTTGAGGAGAAACTGGAACGTAGGTTTTCCCCTGCTCAAGAAATTGTCTAGTTACTAGGCTTGACTCCTGTGGCTAGAGAGACATATCACAGCTCTTTAATACTTTTTAGTACAGTAAAACAGCTTCAAGGGGTGAGTACCAAGCTTTTAGCTTGAAGGTGGGAAATGAGAGATGAAGGCTTGAACCCTTGGAGGCAGAAGGGGGAATACTAGCTTAATGCAAAAGTAAGTGAAATTCCATGTTATATGGAATGTCAGATTAGAGATCAATGGCTCCATGGCTTAAAAGAAAATGAACATAATTAAAGGGCTTGATCATATATTATGTGTTAAGTTCAAACTCCTATGAAATCAAGGTGATTAAACACTAAAGAATTAATCAGAATCAAAGTCTGTCAAATAGTGTTTTCCCGCTTAACACCTTGGTATTCCTTTAAAGTACAAAAATAAAAAGAATATTAAACCCATTTAAACCCCACTTTTATTCCATTTCTTTATATTCACAGGAAAATAATTTCACAGAACTAGGCCTAATTATATTTCAGGGTCACCCAGTAGGATTCCTAATGTTTACTGCTCACTAAAAATTATGCTGCAATCACCATTTTAATTCCTTCATTATGCACGTTATGCAGATCTAGACACAGTAGCCCTAGAAACTTTCTTATTAAAACTGCAGGAATCAAGATAGCTGTCCCTAAAGTCAGTTCAGAGCTGACTAAATATTTCCATGATTTTATTTCACAGTGTTTATTATGATGGAAAAATTGATTCTTGAAGAGAAATTTAAAAAGACTAGATTTTTAAACTGTGTGTAAACAATTGAGAAATAGAAATTTAGTGGGCATTAATGGAAACATGCATTTTTAGATTCTTTAGAATAACCAGCTTGAAAATACAGCGTCTATTTCTCTGCAGATAACACAAATTTGCCACCAAACAGTTTCTTATATCAGGTCTCCCCTAAAATAGCATCTCCAACCTTTTTCTTCTACTCTCCTAATAATCATGAGACCTTCAATGCTCATCTAGTCCGATCCCCCTGCAGGAACATCTCCAACTAGATTAGGTTGCTCAGGGCCATGTCCAAACTGCTCTTAAATGTTTCCAGGATGGGGCATCTACCACCTCTCTGAGCAAAGTGTGCCAGTATTCCACCATCCCCAATAAAATAAACCTTTTCCTTATATCTACCCTAAGTCTACCTTCTTTTCGTTTAAAGCACGCCCTATTGCAACAGGTTCTGCTAAAATGTTTCTCCCCAGCTTCATAATTTTTATGTTTTAGGTACTGGAAGGCTGCTAGAAAGTTCCCATTTTGCCTTTCCTTATCTAAACTGAACCCCAGCTCTCTCAGCCTGTCTCCACAGGAGAGGTGTTACAGCCCTCTGAGGTGTTACAGCCTTCATGGCCTCCTCTGGACCTGCTCCAACAGGACTATGCATTTTCTGTGCTGAAGAGTGGAGAGCTGGATGCTCTACTCCAGGTTTCATCTTTTCTCAGAACACGAGCAGAGAGATCTTAACTTATGGGACATTTAAGGTGGGGGTGGTCCCTGAAGGCACTCCAGGAGTAACTCCTGAGTGCACAGGCCCAGCAGGTGCCAGTGCAGCTCCCAGGACCCATCAGAACAATCCCATACAGAGGCAGGAGCAGGAGCACATCCCTGTGTGCCTTTAAGGACACTGCCACCATACACACACCTACCAGGGCAAGCAGGAGAGCAGTCAAGCTGATATCACAAACTTCTCTCATGTCAAGTGTTTCCTGCTGCCCTGGACACACTGGATGCTAAAAAATTAATCCCAGCTATAACTGGAGCAGCTTTCCCAGTCTCTGCTACTCCTACTCCCAAATCAGCCAGTAAAGCTTTTTACATTATTAGAGCTGGGTTTTTTCGGGAATCCCTGTTCCACAGGACTACTCAGAAGGGATCAGGAGACAACCCCTTGGCTTTCTGAGGAATAAGTCTCTTCTGCCCTCTTCTTGTTCCTCCATGTCACATATACACTCTGCAACGTCCACACAGGAGTTGCCTGTAAGTGGGAGGCAACACAATCTGCCAGGGAAGAAGTACCCTGATCCCTTCTGAGTAGTCAAAGCAAGGAAGGCTTTGGATGTTCCTAAGGTACAAAGAGTAGCTGCAGCAGTAACAGGGACATTCAAGTGAACAGGTACCTCTAGAGTTCCCTTAGTTAACCTCCTGCTCTGAATTGGGTCAGCTTTGTGGGCAGACCAGGTTTCTCAGAACTTTATCCAGTTGAATGATGATAAGTACCAAGGATGGGGACTGTGCTATCTCTCTGGGCAACCTTCTGCAACAGTTGACTGTCCTCATTCTGAAAATATCATGCTTTCCAGCCTAAACCTTTCATTTCAATTTATGGCCATTTGCTCCTGTTACATTTCATTGTGTTTCTACTGACCTGTTTCTCCAGCCTCTCCCTCTGGATTGCTGCCTGTGGTCCTTAAGGTGTATCAGCTGGTTCTTACAACTTGGTATAATGTGCAAACTTCACGGGCAAATACTCCATTGCTTCTTTATCGCAGAGAGTGATGCATTTCATTTTTAAGACGGAAGCAGCAAAATGTTTACTGATACAAAAGTTTGATAATTTAAGAGCGATTTAACAAAATCTGATGGCAAGATACACTTGATTATTTTCTACATAGAGGTCAGGGTCAGACAAAATTGACAGGGAGACCCTCCTGTTGAGTCATGAGCCTCAGAAAGGAACCACCCTGCTTTCCAACTCCCTCTCAGAAGGGAGTTTAGCTGTCACTGGATCCAGCCTAAATCTCAGCCTTGGTCAATGGTTTATGTCTAAAGGATTGCATGTGCATCATCAACCCTTTGTATCACACAGCTAAGCTAAGATTCCGAAGTTTAGCATGCTATAATTCATTTACTGACTATCTGCTGCAGGAAGCAATCTCTCAGCCTCAAGGAGTAACCATGAGAGGTGTCCCTACTCAAAAGGAGATCCTGACATGCAGCCTCAAGAGGCTTTCCACTACTTAAGGAGTGAGATAATTGACTCAGTCTTATCTGCATAGCAATGACAGCAGTTAGTTTTTTTCCAAACCTGGTTTGAGTCCAGCCTTGACCAGCACTATGGCTCAGATTAGCCCTTGGCCATTGTGTTGTCTTCGGACCCTGAATCCACTAATTCAGATGCAGCCATCATAGCCAGATGCATCCATTACATTTTTGATGGGCTGTTTATTTGGGAAGAGAGTGGGCAAAAATAAGGCATGGGGATAGCAAAGAAGCACGGGCAGGAAGTGCAGTTGTCTGTGGAAGAGTGAAACTTGTCCCCAGACCTTGGCCTGCAGCTAACACAACACCCTCAAGCACACTCAGTCCTCTGCAGACATTATGGGTAATTAAAAACACTCTCAAAGGCTCTTTTCCATCCTTGAATTTGCCTTTATGAAACAGATGATAATTTGTTAGTTTCTAGGAGCTCTTCTTCAAACACTACACTCCCACTTTATTTCCTAAGATTTTACTGAAAATTAATCTTAACACACTAGTTTAGCACTGAAACCTCAATTTCTGCCTGAAAGCTTACACTTCTATGCTGCCTGAGCCACACAAACATTCAAGAACTAGTCAGCCCTTTCAAAGCACCTGAACCACCCATCTCCTACCCCCAGTGAAGCCTTGTCCTTCTTTGCCCCTCCTCCTACATGAGTCCTCACTGATCTTGTCTCCAGTTCTCAGGTCCACAGTTTCTGGTGGCTCAAGTCTGACCACATTTCCTCCAGAGGTAGTGCAAAGTTACTCCTAAATAAGCCAAAAATGCTCAGCAAAATCAGCAGGAGGAGCTTTCTTGTGGAAGTCCCACACAACACATACTCATGTAGCTTCAGATGTTTTCCAATGCATTCACCAACAGCAAAGGTCACACAAAACTTTAGAATGCCTTAGGCAGGGCAAGTTACACAGAGGAGATAAGCATTTTATTTATTATTTTTAGTATTAATTTTATTTAATTTATGACAACAAGGCAGTATACACATGAACATTTTGAATTCCAAAGAAATGAAACTGGTTCTCTATAACTTTTGTGGATTAAAATAATCACAGTCATCAATGATACAGTATAAATAAATACAAAAATACAAAAGAAAGATACAAAAATTTTAAAAATATAAAAATTACTTTCAAATTAAATTACAAAAAATAGCAAAATAATTTACTACTTAATGAATAGCAAAAAAATTTACTACTGCAGGAAGTCCTGCATTTGTTCAGCATTATGCTCACTCTAAAGCAAATAGAAAAACACACCTAAACTTCTACATCCTAATTAATTTACAACTTTTTCCAACTAGGTTCTGAGTATAGATTCTCCTTCTTACAAGAGAAATATTGTAACAACAGAGGTACACACCAGAGAAAGAATGGGCATAAAATACACAGCCAGACCTCCCAGCAACTCAATCTAACAATCATAACACATCCTTGTAATGCACTTCTGAGAATCTGCATCAACAGGGGCAACAAGACATTCTTTATATTTACAGATGCAGTATAATCCTGAAATACTTCCAATTATCTGATTTCTACTCGAAGCATTTTGAGTATCAGACGTTCAGAAAAGGAGTTACTATCATGAGCTAGTCTCATTATGAGTTGAAAACAAGACACACATTCTTGCCAATTAATCTAACATTTGCCATTTGCAGAACATAAAAACAGCACACACAGCTGTTTATTTTTTTCACATTCATACATCATTTCTAGGTTCCATTTTGTAAAATTAGAGAAGCAATATTCTACAACTACATACATGTTAAAGCACAATATACATTAGCAAAAAAAACATCTACTTAAAACATGCAAGTTGTGTATTACTGTACACAACATGTCTGCATTTAGAATATCCAAATGATTTTTAAAAAGAACAGATGCCCAAGATCCTACTTTTCCAACTGAAAGACAGCCAGAAGTTAGAATCAGTGTTAATTAGCACGCAAGTGTCAGTGCCTCTACGTGGCACTACAATGAACCAGCACAGAAGTGTAAAGTCATCACTCAACATGAGTAATGTTGCACAATACAACCTTTGTGTTTTTACTAACAGCCAGCAGTTTATGTCTAACTATCGACAAAGAATGTGCCAGGTAAGCTTACAATTCTAAGCAGGAAAAACTTGGAATTCTGAAACAGTGCAATATAAAGAAAACAATCACAAATGGTTACAATCTCCCCCCCTTTTTCTAATCACTACATTAACATAACATTACTGATATTTTAAATAGTATTTACTTGAGAAATTGTATCTTACACATTTTCTGATTGGTTAGTTTCTGATTAGTTAGATTGGGCATTTCTCACTTGTACAATGAAAATATTATAAGCTTCAAGAACAATTCATCAGCAGAGTGAGCCCTGTAAAGATCAGCTGGCATTGTCTCACCTCTTATTTATTTGACTTTCCCAGACACGTCTCTCTTACTGAAAAAAAAAATTTAAAACATGTTTTGTAGATAAAGCTTTCAGGTTTTCACATGCATTAAATGCATTGTGATATGGGGCGGAGGAGGTGGGGTGATGGTGGAGGGGCAGGGGGCAAAGGGGATGTGTGTAGTTAAATTTTGTTTACTGCTAGAGATTCATTTGATATGTTGTCATATGTTGATATGTTGATTTGTAGATATGTTGTCTATCATTAGGGTTGTACTAATTTTCTCACTGAAATTCAAACAATCACAGAGCAAAGAAAACCCCTCATTGCCTCAGGTCTCTTCATACTTTATCTTTGTCCACACAACTGAGGAAGGAGGTGAGGGCAAAAAATAAAACAAATAAATCTGAAAAACAGCTGACAAATCATTATCATTTCAGACTAGATACTGAAAAAACCCACCCTTCTCAGATGCAAAGTATTACCATCACTTTTCAGTTCTGAAATTTCCTCCTCCCGCAAAGGAGAAAAAAAGAAAATATTCTGAATGGTTCCCTTTAAGATACAAACAATATTTTGACTTTACACTGTATTGACTAAGCATCAGGAGAAAACTCCCTCTCTTCATTCTGGAAGATGGGGAAGAAGATGAAGGAGAGATAGCAGGGGAACACACAAACTCAGCAAAGTGAAAAATCCAAAAATGATGCAACTCAGATAGCAAGACAACCTTCAGAAGGGGCAATGGCATCTGTACATCAACAGCTTAATGAAAACAACTTAATACATGTCTCTCCCATAAATGGGGATATAGATATTTGGCTCAATTGTAGTAAATGATAAAACTTTTCTCACATGGAAACTCTGGAATCAGAAACTAAGAAAAGAATATGTCTGGCATCTTTGTTCTCTGAACATCCAAAACATGGAGACATCACCACTGTAAATCAGATGTTACTGCAAATAAAGATTTAACTTCTAGAGCATTCCAACAAAATGCTTGTTTTGCTTTGAAGTAGTGCTTTTCTAACTGCAGCCTACTGATTATTCAACTAATTATTTGACAGTAACTTCACACACTGTCCTTCCAGACTGTAGAACATCAGAATCACAAGTGTCAGTCAGTGTTTCTGGTAGCAGATTTACCCTGTGTTATGACAACTTTACTTTTCTTGTCATCATAATGCTGAAAAAAATCCCAGCATCCTCACAGTATTGTCCATCTTTTGTATGTTTTCTTTCCTTTCAGTGTTGTAAACTCAGATCCTTTATTAATGGTATTTCAGCAGCCACTCTACCACAGTCCCTTCTTTGAAACATTTTTACAGCTAATGCTGCGCTTCAAAAAGCTTTTTTGTTTCTCTTCTTTGCCTGACTTCTGTCAGCAAAAGCAGAATTTTCATCATAATTATATTCTGGTTCACAAAGGGAAGCATAGTAACTAGAATCTGGCCACTTCACTTGCAATTCTTTTTTCTGATTAGAGTCCATCAACTGGAATGGGACAGCACCTACTGTGAGAGCAGACTGCGTGGCCTGCAGCAATTAAGGCATCAGACAGATTGCTATCCTCACAGAGAATATCCACCTCTAACTTCATTTCAGAGCCATAGTGGATACAATGAAATATCAGACCCGGTTTATGAAGAAGCTTCTGAAACAGAAGTATAGCTTCCTCACTCCAGTGCTCCCCCTTGCCAGGAACTGTATCATGCAAAGAGCAAGAGTGTGCCAAGCGTGGCAAGTATAAGAGACTTTCTGGAACAACTTTAAGTTTATGGATATCAGAATAAGAGATAGTCCTCAGAAAGCCATAATCAATAAATGTAAGAACAACAGACTGACTTGTTACTTCACTAATTTCTGCCCTGTACCACTCTGCTTCCTGCCCAAACTCGATCAAGCAGCCAGCACCAGGTGTCACGAGTTCTTCTGGCAGAGCTGGCAAGTCATCAGGAAGGTCAGAGAGCAGCAAAGACAAGTTTTGCATGCAATCAAAGAAGATTTCAAACTGGATGCTGAAGTTTGAAGGATCAGTAACTGCAGTTGCACACCCAGGATATGTTCTGCCACTACGCAGAAGCATCCACATGACTGAATTTATCTTGAATGACATATCAAACTCCTTACAGATTACATTACTAGATTCTTCTGGTCCAGCAGTTGTCCAACAATGACTTAAGAGCTGGTTCAAATACTCCTGAAGTGTACGTTCTCCTACTAAAATATCTACCTCCCAGATCTCAGATGATTTCAAGTATCTCAAAAACAAGATCCTTATTTCATAATCCAGGAGTGCATTTACTACATGGTCTAAGTGACTTTTCTTCAGATTTTTAAAACAAATCCACCTACAAAAAACAGCTTGTTTAGGAATACTTTTAATCTCATCACTGAGCATCTTTGCATTATTTAAGGACACCATCTCACATGTGCCATAATCCATGAAAAAAACTAGCATTAACTTTTCCCTGACAAATTTCTTTATCACTTTTGATCGATACCATTTTAAGTTCTTTTCAGATTGTGTAATGCATTCCAGTCCCTGTTCAATATCATCCACGCTAAGCAAATCACTTCTTTGTGCTTCTTTGTCAAGCATTACATTTAACTCATGTAGTACTTGAAGATTTTTAAGTAACTGTACATAAAATTCTCCACTATCTGAAATATTAACTACTTCTGCTGCTTCTACTTGTCCAGAATTTAAAACCTGATGAAAGAGACTTAAGGATTTTGCAGAATTATTTTTCATCCCAGCAGCCTTGGTTTTATTTTGGCCACCTAATCTATTCTTAGACTTTCGAGGATTACCACTTTGTTTAGGCTTTTTTTCCAAAGCAAATATCCATGTGCTATTCCACCTTATGCTGTCTATTTTATGGAAAAGGCTGTTGGACAAAGACTCTCCATCACAAATTATATCTATTTCCCATTTTTCTCCATGTCGCTGCAAGAACTTGCAAGCTACTGGCTTGTCACTTACTGCTCTTACAAAATAAGCAGCATTTTCTTTAGTCCAGCTTTCATCAGGAACACCTTTTACACTGCTAAGGAAACAATGAACACTAAACCTTGGCAAAGTTAAGAACTTCTCTGGAATCCTGCAGATTTTTGACGAATTTACAACTGCAGCATTACCATAGTCAATAAATTCTACCTCGTAGGAGTTTCCCGATTTCAAAGTTTTAATAACTGCTCTATAGTAAAAACAGTCAGCATCATGCTCTGCAACAATGAGATCCCCTACCATGAGCTCATTTAAGCAATTCTCCCAACCTCTATTCTCCAAGCTTTCATTTAAATCATCTGCTAGTTTTATTATTAAGCTTTCGTCCTCTGCAAAGTGAACATAGAAACTTGATGGACTATTCATATGAGAAATATAACCTGCTACTTCACTATTCACCTGGATATCACGTTGAGGAAGACTGATTAATGTAGGCCTATTTTTATTACTCCTTTCCTGTTGACCTGTACTATTTAGTCTTTCATTCTGAGATTCAGAGAGAGCACTTACAGTTATTTCCTTTGAATGTAAAGCAGAGTAAGAGAGTGAGTGACAAGCAGGTTGTCCCATCCATGGTTCCTCTCTGTTCTCCAGAAGAGCACTGAAAGTATTTCTAAAACCTTGCTCTTTGTTGTCCTGTAAAATTTGCTGTTTTGAGAATCCTGGTGTGCTATATGCCGTTTGCTCTTCATCTCCAAAATCCTCACCAGCACCTGCCTGGTAATACTCATCATACACTTGGCATTTCACTTCGGTTTTCAATTTAAGTATTTCAAGATCTTTAACACTTACTTTATTAATTTCTTTGTCATCTTTCACATGACATATCCCTCCTTCATTACTTCTAAACTGTTCTGTATGGCTTTCCTGTGCCAACTCTTCCAATACTTTTTCTTTAATTTTCTGACTTACTTTGAGCTGTCCATCATACAACTCCACAACAATCTTTCCATCTGATTCTCTGGATAAAATTACAGCCTTCAGCAGTTTACCAAGGAATGTTTTCACAAACCATGTAGTAATTCTTGCTGGAAATTCTGCCCCTCTAAGATCTGACAGATAGAATTTAATAGCTTGCATGGGTGTAAATAGTAGGTCAGTGGCCGAATCCGGAATAGGCATCAACTGGTCTCTCTCCACCATACTCCTATTTCCAAAATCCACATAGTCAACCCGCAGAAAGGATGTTGATTCCACAGGAAAAGCCAAAGCTCTGTAAAAGAGACCATCTTCCACATATCTGGCTATACAGAGTCGTGTATTGCTATGATAATTTGCATTACTTGACATTTTACTTACGTCACTAACCTTCTTCATCAATGCCTCAAGAGTTTGAGTGTTTCGATTAAGCTGACAATAGAATTTTGAAGGACTATTTATGTGAGTTATATAAACCTCCTCCTCACTTCCAATTTTTATATTAAAAGATGAATAGCAAAAACTGTACAGAGAACCCAAAGATGAAAGGTTTCTCAGTCCAACGCATTCGGACGGGGTGAGACCACGCTCTCTGAGGAATTCCTCTACACTATTAAGTGGAGTCTGTAAGTCAACTACATTGCATAAACAGTTGGGGCTCACAAGAACAAGAGCATAAATGGTGCAAGTCAGTGGTCCTCTAGAAGAAGAAATTAAGTCTTCAAATTGTCTATGCACTTCTTCAGACCAATTAAGTGAGTCAGTCTGTAAGACTACATTTTTAAGTCCACATCGAAATGCTTGACTCTCTAGAGTTAAGAAATTTGGAAGAACACCCTGAACATCTTTAAGTGAAACTCTTTCCCGATAACCATAGTCTACAAAAACCACATCAATTTCATTTGCAGATACCTGCTGCACAACAGTTGCTCTGTACCACTTCCCATCTTTGGGACTCCTAACAACACAGGCAACCTGTCCAGTTTTGTAGGGACTGGTATGATCTTTATAGTAAGTCTGAATTTGTTCCATTAAGTTATTTAGCTCTGGCAGTTTGCTTTGCAGCTGACATGAAAAATCTGCTGGGGAAAAAATGCAAGAACACACCACTTCATAAACAGCTCCTGGTTTAAACTCAAGCTCTTTAAAAACTAATTTTTCATCACATACCGATTCATGCATTTTAGAGACAGCTTCTCCTAAACAGGATGGTGCAACAGATTCTATAGGCATTGGTGGCACATTTAATGACTTTGCCTTCTGAAGTTTGTCTCCATTTCCAGATACCTTATTTTTGCAAGTATTACTGGTGTCCTCTGCATTGATTTTTTCTTTTTTACATTTGAGGTGATTCCCATTGTGCCGCTTTTTTGCTGCCCTTAGAACAGAATCTGGTGGCTTTATCCAATATTCAGCATAACCAGCTTGAACCATACATGAAGCAACGTTTCCTTGCAGGAAACCAGTATGACACTGCACATTAACAATGTACTTGTTGTTTTGCTTTCCAACGACATGAAGCAGCAGTGGTCTGTTCAACACTATGCTTTTAAAGAAATCGGTTTCTTTTTTAACCCACACACCATCAACAGGAAATGTGCAAGCAAGGGAACAACACATAGCTAAAGCTGGTAAATCAGAAAACTCGGGAAGTAATGTTTTCACATACTGACAAGGTATAGTATCTGTATTCCCAAAATCCAAAAAGTAAACCATAATGCTAACACGGAACACATTTGTGACAACTCCCCGGTAATAACACCCATCCCTGCTATAGCGGGCACAGCACAGCAACCCAGGCTGTGGCTTTTTAAGGACCATTTCATCATCTCTACACTGACTGTATATGCAGGCAATGTTTCTCATCAAGGCCTGAAACTCATTCTGGTATCTACATGTTTGAATCCAAAAGTCAGACGGATTTACGACATATACCACAAAAGCTCCATAAAAAGAGTTCATTTGCATCTCTTCTCTCTTGCAGTGGCTGGAAAAAGAAATGTCCCATTCAGGTAAGCAGGTTTTTTTATCTTTGTTTCCAGAGTAATTTTTAGATGAATTGTTTCTCTCAGGACTTGTTTTCTTGTTTAGTGTAATACTTCTGGTTTTTGCTTCCAAAAGCGAGACACATGGTGCAACTGCCTCATTCTGGTTTTCTGGATGCTCAGCATTAATTCCAAGATTCTGTTTCTGCAGTGTTATATAATACAAGTGTTCAGTGTTATTGTATAAATCAACATGGACACACACAGAGGTTTGTCCTATTAAGGCTTGTGTAAGTTCCTTGAGCTGAAATTTTATTACTGCTTCATCCTGCGTACCAAAACAAGACAGCGTACATGGAAATGAGATCATTGGTAATGTCATGAACTCTGCTTTCAGTTTCCGAACACAACTAGGTGGCACGGCTTCAATAATGCCAAAATCCATAAACCAGACCTCCACTTGGTCAGAGAGAAGTTGTTTTATCACTCCTCTATGCCACTGTCCATCTTGCCTCTTGGCAGCACAGAGCAGTCCTAGACTATCACAAGATGTGGTATTTTCTCCAACAAGAGCTTCATAGTACAAATGCATAGCTCCTGTCAAACATTCCAACTCTTTCTGCCATTTCTGTATTTGACAATAAAATTTATTTGGGCTTACTGCACGAGTTATTTTTACATTTTCTTTACTGCCAACAGGTAGACAAGGAAAGAGTTGATCTGGAACGTGCCAAAAATCTGTTGGTTTCTCAGAGTTATTTAAGGTAAGTAACTCCCTGAATGGATACTTCTGTTTCAACAGTTGTGGCATTCTCTTACAAAGCATTCCTTGGGGCAATGCTCTTAAAGTTTCCACAACAAGACAAAATGAATCTCCATCAATAAATTTACCTAGCTGCAGTTCAAGAACATCAGTAATAATCTTAGGCACTTCTACAATAAACAGCTGATATGGAGTAACAGCCTTCACATGACCTGTGATCTGTAATCCTACCAGAGATGAAAAATAGTTAATGGCTTTTGGACCCCATCTTTCTCCAAGAGGAAGTATGCTTGCAAAAACACCCAAAACCACCTTTGGAGGCAGCTGAAACAATTTATCACAAGCAGCAGCAAGATGTGTTTCCTCAACAGCCAACACATGTCCAGTGTCTATAAGAAAAGCCTCACAGATATTCCCTTTCTTTCTCAGAACTCTTCCTCTATGCCATTCTCCTTCTGTGTCTTCCACCAAGCAAGATCCACCAACACAGACATCATCTTTTACTTTGAACACACGCTGTATCTCCTTTTGTAGTATGAAATAGTCAAGCTCACATCCTACGTTGTATTGAGCCTGGAACACTATAACCAAGCACTCAGGATGGCATTCTACATGAGTTATCTTCAATTTCTTATCAACTGAGTCTGGTGAAGGAGTCAGAGATTCCATCCTGTCTGTAAAGAAAAGGAGTATGATCATCTTGATAATTTTCTTTATTTTTTCTTTAAAACTAATTCCTTACATGACATTTGTTTTCAAAATGGTTTAACAGCATATTATTAAAATTCTGGCTAAAATGTATATTAAACATTTAAGAATGCAATTTTTTAGGCAACTGGGATACATTCCATACAATTCTGTTAGTAAAGACACACTCAGGTAACATGAAAAAAAAGCACCTCTGGATTCAGTCACATGGTTACAGACTGGTTTTAACACTTGAGATTAATTTTTAACCAAAATGCTGCTCCCACGATAACACCAAGGTATTCCAATCTGTTTCTCTTTCCTTATTATATGTGAAGGACCTAGGACTCATCCCCTACTCACCCTGCTTTTTCTGTCTGAATCACTTCTTCAAACCACCAACAAGTTATAGCTCCACACTCTACTGTTTCTTTACTCTGGCTGTCTGTACCAATTGTACCAATAGCATATTTAAGGTTCTCATAATTGCAAGGACATACTGAGATTATCCTCAAAAGCAACATTTCTGCACTGCTCATCAAGTAACAACCGTGCCAGCTGTTTTGTATGGTCTCAACACTCCAATTCTGACAGTTTAAATATCTTCAAAACATTCAGGTACTTTTCTGATCTATAATCCTGTCTTGAAGCTCAGCTTCCAGTTCAATTCATACGTCAGTGATTCAGTGAATCCGTGACTTCACATTGTTTAAAAAGGCTGCGTATGATCATAATTTAATCAAGCAATTTCATTAAATGAACTCCTGTTCTTACAAAGTAATTTGAGATAGACAATATTAAATGCAAAGACAGTGGATAAATACTCAAGGATAGTCTAGACAAAGATAACCTTGATTTATGAATTTTTATGTTAAGCTGGAACCTAAACTTACAGTTTCAGCTACAAGGTTTTAGGGCAAGATCCCCCTAAGCCTGAAAAAATCTTCAGTGAAACTGCCATGATAGTTTTCATTGCAAGCATACATGAAGCAGCTAGTGAATACACCAGAAAAAACATTGATCCCTATCATTCTAGTTCACAAAAAAAAAAAATCACAACA
>VYXF01001432.1:0-19274 GCA_013397295.1 Polioptila caerulea
GGGGGAAGGGAGAGGAGCCAGAGGAGCCCTTAGTGTGGGGAGATGTGAAGCTAGGGGAGATTGGGTTTCAGAAAAGCAGGCGACGTGCCTGTTTCATCCTGCTTCTTGAGCCAAGGACTCTCAGCCTATGCTCAGCCACAGAAATATCTCAGTCTTTAAAGCTGACACTTTTGTGATCCCTTTTTTTTCCCTTTACCTTCTTGTTCCTACCAGAAGGCTCTGTAAAACCTCTCTTGATTTGACTCAGCCTGCCACAAAGTCCTTTCTGGACATTTGAAGATGGAGAAAAGATTCCTTATTGCCTTCCCTAAGAGACAGGAACTTTGGTGGTAAAATACTCCGGCTGCATACTGTAACCAGGCACCCCTTGGCAGCCTCCTGGAGATCCAGAGACTGAGCTGTTTATGTCAGGGCCTGGCACTCTCAGGTTGAGTGTTCTCTATGCACCTCTAAGTCTGCTCCCCAGAGCAAAGATCTCAGTGTTTTACAGGATCACAGATTGATTGCTCAGCATAGCAGTAATGGGGACTGTGAGGACACTTCATTCAGTACCCTGAAAAAAAGAATCACCCTTCTGAAACAGCCTCAGGGTGCAAAATGATCTCTCCCAGTCGTGCTGAAGTTGGCTGAAATTGCAGAAAGGAGGAAAAAGCCTTTCCCCAGCAGGTGCATGTCCAGCTGTTTACCCTGCCTTTGATAACTAAACAATGGCTTTGATCAAAGCCGCTTGGCATGAGCTTCTGCCCCAGCCTCTGAAATGCAGCTTTGCCTTGGCAGCTTGCAGAGACACAATACTGGAGACTGGGATGAGCCAGTCGGTGAGGGATATCCTGCTTCTCATACTGATCAGGTGAGCAGAGAGACAGACAAGTGTTTGCACCTGAGCTGCTCTGGCCATGCAGCTGCTGGGCAGGCTGGGCTCAGATAACCCTTAAGCCGCCAGCTCCAGCAGTGCCAGGAAGGTCGGTGGAACTGATCTCCAAAGGCTGCAGGAACAGGCTCTTGTCTCATGCCCTGCAGGGGACTCTGACCCAGCGGGTCAAGCAGGAGCAGAGAAATGGTAGTATTTCACCAGCCAGCTCACTGTCATTTAGCTTTGTGGGACAGGAACAGTAGTAGTGCTGCCCCAGGCCATACACAAATGCCCTGAAGAATCCAACACTTTGACAAAATAGTCATATTTGTAGTCTTCCCCCCCTATCCTTCATACCCATGATAACCCAAAGAGCACTGCTGACTGATGTTGCCAGACTGGTGGGATTTAGTCCCTTCAGGCAATGAAAGAAAAAGCTCATTTGTACATCCTTATGTCCCTGGATGCATTTATTGTCTCCCCTTCAGAGTGCTCCTTCCCCATGGTTGGGAGCTGTCTGGCAGAACAACATCAGGAATCATCTCCCTGCTCAGTGCAGGTCAAATCCTCACCCTCTTGCACAGAGTGAACTGAGAAGTGCTGAAGCAAGAACATTCGTGTCCCACAAGCCACTTGGAGCAGCATCCTTGAGTCCCAGGGAGTCCCTGAGTGGGAAGTTGAACAGGTGCCTGTCCCCAGCTGTCCCTCACTGAGCCATCATGATGATGGCACCGTGTCCAGCTGACACAAGGGTGTCCAGATCCAACACTTGCACACTGCATGTCACAGGGATGTCACAGCACCTGGGCAGCTGAGCCCTGATCCTGTGGAAAGGATGTGCCAATGGGAGCCTGAATGAGATGTGCAAATTGGTTCTTCCTCTTTAGCATTCCTTTTGTCCTCTCAGCCTCACTTCACACAGCTCCAAAGAGCCACTGTTACCCCTTACAAGCTCCTCAAGGTCTAGTCAGGCCCTGAAATTCCCCCAGGCTGGCAGTCTGCCCCTATTCACCACAAAGTACTGAAAGGCCAAACCTGCTCTGCTGTAGCTCAGCAGTCTGTCCATTTAATAGAAATGTAGAATTTTTCAGGTTGGAAGGGACCTTTAAAGGTCATTTGTTCCAACTCCCCTGCAGGGACATCTCCAACAGGATCAGGTTTCTCAGAGCCCTGTCCAACCTGGCCTTGAATTTTTCCGGGATAAGGCATCTACCCACCCCTCCAGTCAACCAATGCCACTGTTTCCCCACCCTCATTGTAAAGAATTTCTTTATTGTATCTAGACTGAATATCCCATCTTTTTTGTTTAAAATAATTTCCCCTGGCCTACTGCTACAAGAATTCCCACAGCATGGCACACTTCCCTGGGCAATGACATTGCAGGAAATGTCTGCTGGGTAAAGAGGCCACCACTAAATCCCAGCCCTCTCTTCCACAACCCATGCTGGTGCCCAGGAGATGCAACTGTGTATTTCCACATTTCCTTTGATCCCCTTGAGTTGAGCATCACGCAGCACGTGCAGGTGGCTAGAGGTGGCAGACCAGGAGAATGCAGGGACCACACCTGTGGCCACAGAGACACAGGATGTTCTTCTGCCTGTGTGAGGTTGTCCTGGGTGTGCACACAGTTTTCTAGGGTGAAATCCATTGTTTATGCCAGGATTCAGCTCAGCCACTCCAAGCAGTGCAGCCTGACAAACTTCATTTACTTCCCCTCCCACCATCCGAACAGTGGACCCTGGCTCTGCTCCAGAGCACGTTTCAGAGCAGGACAAGATTGTCAGTGTCCAGTTCACTCTCTTACCCTTGGCAAGATAGGATCAGCAATTTTTTTTTTTTCCCATGTATAGATTCACTCATCGAGGATGGACAGAGATCCATGAGGTTCATTTCACGGATGGCTCCAAACAGCTGTGGCTCAGAAGCAACTTTCAAGTGCTCTCAGCCTGGTTGCATCTGACTGAATGTCCTGGAGGCCTGATTTGCTTTCTAATCCATCTACCTGGATGTTTCAAACATATTGCCCCCTCAGCTTCTCCATCTCAGTTTATCTCCATATCTTATTGCATATTCCCAAATGATGTTGAATAACACGTCTGTGATATTACTTTTTAAGTAATCTTAATTGTCTGATTTTGATTTGTGTTTAAATTGCACTTTCTCCTGCAACCTGAGAGGCATCAGAATGATACACACAGGGTTTCATTGGAAAGTATTTTTGAGTGCTTGTTTGGCGAGCCCTCCTGTTGGAGGGCAGATGCACAAGGGGGCAGAGTTAAAGCTTCTGGGGAAAGATCAACTTCTGAATTTTCTGAGGCTTATGAGATTAAAACCTCACATTTAACGTCTCATTGAAAGAGAGCTGTCAGATTCTATTTCGCATAAGATGTCGTTTTTGTGAAAAGTGCTTTTTACAAAACATATGGCCAAGGTAATTGTTTGGGGCTTGCGGGGTGGGAGCAGGGAGAGGGAGTTATTCCAGGGAAAGCGTATCTTTTCAGCAGCTCTGACCTGAAGAATCAGAGCCCTCAGTCAATGCATGAAAATGAAGCTGAGTTCACAGTGCAGTGATGTTCGCTTTCCCGTTTCCTTTGCCAGGAGGGAGAGAAGCAAAGGGAAGCAGGCTGCTCAGAGCAGAGAGCCACGCAGTGCCTCAGCACAAGTCTCAGACACCTTCCATGGCTCTGGATCCACCTCAAGCAGAGCTGAAAGACCACAACCCAACTGGCACAGGCCTGCTTGCACATGGGTGCATTTAATGAGCAACACACTTTGTTCATTACATGCCTTCACTTTAAATCATAAAAGATTTCATGAAGGCTTTTCCTTTCCAAACATATGTAGATTAGTCGCTCCCCTTTAAGGTGGCTTTTGTGTGTACAGCAGAGAGAAATGTTCAGCCAGGCTGAAGCTTAGGGCTGACATCAGTGGGAGCTTTCGTTAATTGAATTACTGTTTTGTGGCAGAATGTTTTAAAAATAAGCGGAAATGTCCCACATACTTTTTTGGCTGAGAGATCAAATGTATCCAAAGGAATTCAATAATATTCCTACATCTGTGAGTCCTGTCTGTCCCCAGAGGAAAAAAAAAAGTCAAATTCAGCCTCCACCATTGTTTGTGTTCATTATATTCCCTTATCGTCTTTTTGGCTTGTGGGCAGCAGGGGGGATCTAGCAGAGTTCCTCAGGCCTCAAATGGAAACATATAGAGTCATATGCATATCACAAGAGCAGGAAGGACAGTATCAGAAGAAAAGACTCTCCACTATTCATCTGAATAAGAGCCGTGATTTGCTTTGAAGCCATTCACCTCCCCCATTGCCTGCTTTTCTTGTGAATACTTATTGTGGCAGAATCCAGGCTGAAAAGGTGCAGGTGAAAAAAGGAGAGCACGAGGTGAGATTCTTTGAACCAGCATTGGCATGCAGAGCCACATGTGGATATGAATTTTCAGGCAAGTGTATCTCTCGATATGTATTGGCAGGCAAATCCCAAAGCAAGTACTTGCACTTATATGAACTGATGAGGATTTATCTAAGAATTTGCTGGCAAAAGAACACTCATGTGAGCACTTATTCAGAGATACACTAGCAGGGAAATACTTGTTCACAAGCTTGTCCACAAATGCCTTAGGTGGAAATCCGTATGTAAATACAGGTGCTACCATCACTCCACATATGCCCAGGGAGGGAGGGTGTGCTCACGTACAGGTGAGTAAGGCAAGCAACAAGCAAATGGAAATACAAATACAAAGGGAGAGGAAAATGGCATTTGGCACTCATGCAAATGGAATTGGGTCTTTGTGCAAGGTCTGTGTGAGTGCACAACCTGGGATTACTGGTGAGATCACACATGCACACGGATTTGGACACGGCTTTCCTGTGACAGAGGGTAATGTTTGCAATGTGGTCAAATACAAACACATATCCATTTTCCTGGCCAAGGTCCAGGCAATCAGGTATTAACTGGTGATTTTATGGTGGCATAGGAAAGCAAAAACTTGCCAGTCAGCCCTTGGCTGGCTGCTTGGACTTACAGGAGTCCTCTGTGAGAGGAGGAGGAGGAACAAGGTCACATATCTCACACCCAAAGAGAAACACCCTTAGCTCAGACCTACACTAAACTCATAGAGAAAAAACCCAGGTGGAACCATTTGCCAATTTCTGATCTTGAGATGTCAAAGCAAAAAATAGGAATGGCATCAAATCCCTCTGGATATATTTGACCTTCTTCACCAGAAAAATTGTATTGGACATTCCGGCTTATTTTTCAAACATTCTGCCACTAAACAGCTTAATCTCACTTTGACATCAGCTCTTAGATTCAGCATCAGGCCAGGATTTATTTAAACTGCCTTAAATGGACATTGCCAGGCTGGAAAGAAAAATAATTCTATGAAACAACTGATACTTTAAAAGCAGAGAACTTCTCACCCCATGCCCCTAAAAAAGACTCTCCTGCATGGCTGTCTTGTAGCATGGGATTTATTGAGGAAATAGGGAGGTGAATACCCTCTACCAGAAGACTCAATTGCAGACAGACCACACCAGCCAGTGCCAGGCTTTCCGCTGAACACAAAGAGCTTCAGGCAGCTGCAGGTAGTTGAGCACTGGTCACAGCTTGTTGCTGATTTAAAGCCATGGGGTCCTATGTACCTGCATAGGAAAGAGAGCTGTACACCTGCAGGACCAGCATGGCCATGTCTGCCAGCACTGCCACCTTTCCATGAGCATCCAGTCCTGCTGGAGTCCTGTGCTGCATGGGAAAGCTGCTTGTGGTGGCATTGACTGGAAGAGGGAGAGAGTGGGGGGGACAGAAATGGGGGCTGCCTGGATCTGGCTTAGGAATAACCCTCCTCCTCACATGTCTCCATCTATCTCCCTCCTTCCATGACGCTCTGCCTTCCATCTCTTTCCATTCCATACATCCACAACATAAGGCAGCCCCTGCACCCACCTCACCTTCCTCCCCATGCCTGCAGGGCTGCAGGCTGCACACACACACCTTTCCTATCATCAGACATGCACCCCCTCACACACCCCATGTGGAAACCGCCAGCCGGGCTCCCCGAATGTGAGCTTGGGGACTTATAAAAAGGTAGATGTGTTTTTCAGGAACATGAGCAGCCCAGCTGAGCAGAACTTCAAGGGGGCCACTTCTCGCTCCTTTTCATTTCCACTCTGAAGAGTGCCTGAATGATGTCCGGTGGGAATGAGCTCGCCAAGAAAAATGCAGCTGAGCTGCTGTCGTAAGGGCTGCGTTCTTCACACCATAAAACCGGAGTGGAGGAGCCGTGTGAGAAGCTAAGACCCTCACGCACAGGCTGTAATGTTCTTTTCTGCTTTGAAGCTGATTTAGGGCTGGCTCAGCCTCCCTGGGGGCTGGAGGCTGCTGCTTATCCATGCAGCCTGGAAGCAGCAATAAGCAGGTGAACGTCCTCAAGCCTCTTCTTTATAGAGAGCAGAGAACAATCCACATGCCAAAGTGATGGTTGCAATCAAGGAATCACAGGATGGATTGTGAGAGAAAACCACTCTCCTCTCTCTGACAAGTTTTGGACCTGAACACCTCCCCCCTCCAGGACCTTGTTGCCATCTCCTCTTTCTGGCTCCACTGTCATGGCAAGGAATGCCTTGCAGGGCACCCTGGATGGGAGCTGGGTACTCGGTGTCCTCCTAACAACTTGTCTCCAGGCAGAGGTCTTCTGGACAGCATCCCACAGGTTTTTGAAGAGAGGTGGATGCTGCTGGATCCCTTGGGATTTGCCAGCTTTACTCTGCATAAACCTCCCTTCCATTTTTCCTGTACATAGGGCATTTCTGGGGTTTTTCCTTCTCTTCTCTTCTCTTCTCTTCTCTTCTCTTCTCTTCTCTTCTCTTCTCTTCTCTTCTCTTCTCTTCTCTTCTCTTCTCTTCTCTTCTCTTCTCTTGTCTTCTCTTCTCTTCTCTTCTCTTCTCTTCTCTTCTCTCCTTGAGTCTCCTCTCCTCAAGTCTCCTAGAGTCTCCTCTCCTCGAGTCTCCTCTCCTCTTCTCTTCTTCTCTCCTCGAATCTCCTCTCCACATGGATGTTCAGCTGTTGATGTACATGGGTCGATTATTTTCTTCAACATCCCAATCAGCAAGCTTCATCACCAGTTACCAGATGTTTTGATTTGTGCAGCTACCCTGGGGATTCATGGCAGAGAGCAGGACTCTGGTCAGGGAAGGTGATGCTTTATAGAAGCTGGTCACAGGGCAAGAAATCCCAGCATTGGAACTCTGTGGCAGAGCTTATCCCTTTCTGACATTCCTTTCTGACCCTTTAATCTCTCCCAGTCTGTGGCTGAGCAGGGTATATGTACAAAGCGGTGTTTATCTGAAAACTCACCTATGGGGAAAGGGGATTTTGGAGGAAATGCATCATTACTCTCTTTGCTGCTTCACAGCTGCCTTGCATTAGGCAGTCACCACAGCACATACTGATAGCAAAGGACCATCCAGGGCTCAGAAGCAAACCCTGATTTGGCCATGGAAGCCAGCCACGTATTCCTACAGCCTACTTGGGGGGCTGCAGGAACAAGTAGCTACTAATGTGTGACTCTTTTCCACCAGATGCAGCTACCTGAAAGCTCAGCATCTAATTCACACTTGTCATTTGTGATATCTCGTTTGTTGAACATCTTTTGATCCAGATTCACCCTGTCTGTCGAACACCCTTGTATGAAGAAGAAGTTATTTTCCTCATTCTCTGGAGGTGTCTATCTGTCTTCACTGGCTGTGAAAGGAGCAGACAGCAGTTACAGTGTAAATCAGAACCATAACATTAACACAGCCAAAAATTGGTGGGATGAGCCCTACCCTCTGTGTCAGATGGGAGGTCACCCCTGTATCATGCTGCCTGCCTTTTCTCACTGTCTATAAAAAGAACATTTTGATGGCTGTGGTACACTCAGATCTCAGGTGTTACACTAGGTGCCTGGGAGTGACAGAGGAAGAGGGGACAAAAACGAGATTTTCAATAACCTTTCTAGGATAGAAGGTTAAAAAAAGAATTGTGGCCAATCTCAGAGTTCTCCACATCTGCCAGGATGACCTCTCCTGCCACAGGGATGGCTGGATATGACTTGTACCCATCCCTCCGCCACTGTGGTTTGCAGGATACTGTTGCACTAATGGCCACTGAGGCTCGTTTCATGGCAGTGACATAAAAAACTTGCTTTAACGATTGAAGATAAATGTGCTGCCAGTCCAGAGGAGCCACCATGCACGTTCTGTATCCTGTGCAGGGGAAATCCTGGCGCTCAGCTCCGCACAGAGAGTGCAGGCTGCCTGCAGAACAGGCATCTGCAGCACAAGTGCCAGTACTAATGCTCATGACCTTCTCCCCAGTCAGGTCTGCTGGAGATCTCTTTGCTTTATTAATGAGAGCAGGGATTCCTTGAGAACAATTAAAAGAGTTGCTGTGGGCACAAACAGTGCAGATCTACAGCAGCCCTTCAGGTCCTGTGCAGAAACTAGGCAGACTGACCAAGTCAGAACCCAAGGAACACTTTTTCATTCAATTAAAGTAGCTTAAAATGAAATCGTGGTTCCTCAAACATACCCACCATAGCTCATCTCTCAAATGCATGTATTAGATATATTCAGATGGGCTGTCTAGGTTGATAACAGACTTGGGGAATGACCTCAGGTTGAACTGCAGGGAAAAGAAATTGTTTCCTCATTAATATCGCTGCAAAATAAATGTCAAGTGGAAAAACAGTTTCTGTGTAATCAATCTTGGTTCACAGACATTGTGCTCTGACAATTCCTCTCACGGAAAGGAATATATTTCCCATAGATCTGTAGTGTTTCATACATTACAGCTTTCATAATATCAAAAGGCAGTGCTTGGGTTACATTGCGCTTTTCTTTCTAACCCTTTGGTTTCACATGACCATAATTCTCTGTAAAATTTCTCTGTTCAGACTAAAACTTTCACACTTTGTATAGGGCAAGAAATGATGATTTTTCTTTTGCTGAAGAAAATCCTTTTAGCGATCTTTGATTTATTAGAATGTGTGTAGAGGAGAATTACACTTTTATGGCTTTTTAAAATGTATTTTTCTTCTTGGCAACTAGCAGAGCTAGGAAAGGCCTTTTCCTAACCTATTCGGCATTTTCCTTCCCAAGAAGCTAAGCTTTTGTAGGGAGTAGTCTGGGGAAATGATGTACAAGAAGAACAGCCATTGAAGGATCACCTCTAAGCATGTTCAGCTAAGATACACTGGGATTTTGGGGGGAAGAGAAAAGAGACCAGTTTAAACCAATTGCTTGTAAGAAAACATTTTGTACAGAACGTGCTGCTGAGCCTGGGGCTGGTTTAGGTTGGTCACTGGGTTAAAGACAGGAATGTAAGTGTGAGTGACAAGCAAATCTCCCTCAAACACAGTGTGATGGTGCATCTCTATTTGCAGTCTTACCAGGTGGTGTGATTTGGATTCTGAGGACATTCACTTTTGCTGGTTTTTCTCCTAAAAAAGTTCCATCTCTGAAAGTCAAATGGTGAGGCAGAATCTCATGTATAATTGCAAAGGAAGCACTTTCTCAACTTCATTTTTATGCAGAAATGTGTGAAAGCATGGCTTAGCAAGACACCAAAGTTTCTCAAGGTTGAGATTCTGAGACTGGTTCCCACCTTCCTCTCTGCCCAGCTGCTCATGGTAGAGGCAAGTTGATACTAAACCACTGGTCAAGTAACCCCTGAGGAAGGGTCCTTCTGTACTCCTGCCACGTGCTATGACTGCCCCAAATTTACATGCCCTGGGCATAGAATCATAGATTGGCTTGGGTTGGAAGGGACCTTACAGATCATCCCATCCCAACCCTCCTGTCATGGGCAGGGTCACCTTCCACTACACCAGGTTGTTCCAAGTTCAATCCAGCCTGGCCCTGGACACTTCCAGGGATGGGGCAGCCACAGCTTCTCTGGGCAACCTATGCCAGGGCCTCAACACCCTCCTAGGGAAGAATCTGTTTCCTAATACCTAGTCTAAATTTCATATCTTTCAGTTTAATGCCAGCCCCCTTGTCCTATCATTCCATACCCTTGTCAAAAGCTCCTCCTCAGCTCCCTTGTAGCCCTTTAGACACTGGAAGGTATTATAAGATCTCTCCAGAGCCTTCTCTTCTCCAGGCTGAACAAGCCCCACTCTCTCAGCCTGTCTCCACAGGACAGATGCTCCAACCTTTGATCACCTGGCCTCCTCTGGACGTGTTCCAAAGGATGCACATCTTTATGATGAGATGTGAACATCCCAGAGCTGGATGCAGTATTCCATGGGCATCATCCTGCTCCTGTCCCTGACCATCATGATGGATATGTGGATTCAGGTACACTGGGAAGAAAGCACTTCCAAGATCTGCAGAATACCTCAATATTTTAAATATGGAATTATTTTTAACCAATGTCATGTCACCCATGTGATCTGGCTCGTGTTTGAGCTCCAGGCATTGCTGCTTCCACAAACCTGCCAATTTCCAGGTGATAGCAGAATGCAAGAAAAATCCAAAAAGCTGCACAGTGCTTTCTTCTACTCTCATTTTCTCTTACTAACAGTTTTACTAAGAAAACTTCATGCAAAAATCTTGTGTTAATGGGACAATAGAATTATGTATCCTTTCAGTGAAGAATGGCAGGAAGTGGAGAGGTCGATCCCATCTCAGCCACATTAATTTGTAATCCCTATTTATTGTGCTGTCTGCCTCTAGTCCTGGAGACAATGGCAGTTAATTCCAGCAGAGCTCAAGGAATCTTAGCTGAAAAGCAAATTTCTTACCGCTACTGGAATTTTTTAAGGTGGAATTAAATTTCCTACCACCACTGGAATTTTTTAAGCTGGAATTTGGGCTCCACTTCTTGCCCTACTTTCTGACCTGTGCAATAGTGTTTGTTCTGTTGATCTCACTTTCTTAACCCATTTCTTATATTTGCCCTACATATCCCTTGCAACCATTCAGAGACTGGATTCATCCTACTACCTCAGAGCATTTTCCTCTGAGATCTCTGCTTTCTATGCAAGAAAATTCTAGCTGGCATTTGCAACTCATTGTAACTAGATCCAGGCATTGCCCTATTCAATGCAGTTGGCTACCCTGCAGAGATTTCCTTCACGTCATGATATTTGTCTTTGGAAATCTTAGTTGTAGACCTGTTGTCACTGCCTACTGCTATTTGAATTTAAACTAAAGCTGACAGGGATTGTTACATCTCAGGCTGTTTTCTGCAATGTTTTTGTAAAAAATCCTTTGCTACTTAGTAAAAATAAAATCTCAAACAGCATGACAACACTAATATCTCAGAGTATTTGAGGAAAAAAATCTGCCATCTGCCTGTTCTCAACAGTTTTGTCTGTCTTCAATAATTGGACTGGAAAAATCTACTAAAAGGATTAAGTGTACACATTGCTCAGGGGCTGTTGGTTGGGTCCCTCCCAATCCGAGACCCTGTATCACGCTGACTTAAACTGGAGGGCAGTGAGACATTGAACGGCTATTGGTAGACAATTTGGAGGAACACATAGGACTATAGGTGAGCCACACCATTTTCCCATTGATGCTTAAAGCATGAAGTGCAAATACCTTCCTAAGATATGCTGTTCCTAAGATTGAGTACTGCTGGTATTTTATTACCTGTAGAAATAACCCTATTTAATAGAACAAAACCAAAGGCCCATCAACCAGGCTTTGGGTCTTACTGAGATGGTACCTCAATCTTCTTTTGGCAGGCTGCTGCATGTCTTAATGCCTTAGTCCTCCAGCATCTGATCCTAAAGCTGTGGGGTAATTCACAGGGTTAATGGTGAACTGACCTGGGGCCATACATTGTACGTTTAGGATACAGCCAAAGAGACCAATTGTTAAGAAATGTGGGCTCTACAGTCAGGTAGGAACATATTTTAAGACACTCTATATTGAAAGTACATTTACAATGTAATAAGCCAGGCTGTATATTTCAAAGATCAATGGGAAGGGGCCACTTTTGGTGATGTTTGAAGTCTATCTCCTGGGCTGTCACATATATTCAAAGAATGCCTGCTATACATTTAGATCAACCCCCATCCCAAATGGAGGGGAATGCAGCTCTCTCCCCATATGGGGCTAATCTCCGGGAAGGCAGCATGAGCACATGGTACCAATTCCTACACACTTTGGTCCTTTAACTCAGTCCTGAAGGCAGGGAGCTGAGATGGGGGCAGGGGTGAAAGCCTGGTGTCACCCATTTATCACACAGGAGAGGGGTGCCTGCTGCTCACAGGCGATGAGTTTTGCTTCTATAACAGGAGAGAAATATGAGAGGACTGATCCCAGGGAGTGACATCTCAGGACAGGAATGGCTCCGGATGGAATTGCAGAAATTGCAGTTCCCTTCCACTTTGTGGGACAACAGCGAAGAGTCAAATAGAACCCAGAACGAGCTCCACCTCTGTGCACAGCTTTTTTTGCAGCTGAGTCCTGCAAACCCAACCTCGTGGGCATAAATATTTATGTGGTGCACTCAAGCAACGCTGTGGAGGGAGAAGTCTGACTTGAGGGCAGCAGGTCTGCCTGAACCACCAGAGCCACCCTGGCAGCCCAAAGGGGCCAGATTGAGCAGGAACCAGACACAGCACTGCCCTGCACACCAAGGCTGCGGGTGTGAGGAGCAGCTGCTAACTGCTGGTGCTGGAGGATGGGTGAAGACCCTCCTGGCACGAGGAAAAATGATGGGTAAAGAAATGTCCCTTTTGTGGCAGGCAGGATCCTGCAGTGGGGATTGCGTTGGGAGACCCAGATGAGGACAGAAACATTTCAGGGTGAATTAAAATCCAAGCTTTTAAATACCATGTTATTTCCTGGAAGTTTCCCAAAGCTGTTACCGTATTTTTTTTTTCTCTGCTACATTAATAAAGTAAATCCTGGTTTAGCCAGTCTTGACTTTTTTGGGGTTTTTTTTTAATCTCATTTTCTTTCATGTGGAAGAAAAAAGTAAAAAGAGAGGAAGAGTAATAATACAAGAGGGATAGATCAAGAACTAATGTTAATGTGCCCAAGCTTGAAAAACCAACATTTTCAAGGGAACATCAAAACTAGGGGAATGACAGGGATGTCTTGCTTAAAATTTTGAAACAATAAATAGTGATGTCTTTTTTCCCAAACTTTGTTGATTTTTTTACTCTTCTAATGGCATTAGAGAAAAGCGTTTTCTAGGACAAGCCGAGATGAGAGTCAGAGCTGTTAGGTGCAGAACTGCAGAATTTTTTACTCTCCTTGAGATTACTACATGAGATATTGTCTAAGCCAATTGCATGAATATCCTGTTTTGGTTGTGTTCATCTTGCCCTGCACAGGCTGAGCCATGTCCTCTGATACACCACGCAGAAACGTCTGTGCCTCCAGGCAAGAGACAGGGATCTGTTGAGAAAATTATCCCAATCCCCCTTCTGCTACAACAGGAGTCTTTGCCTGACAAATGCACATTTGTGGTGCAGGGATTTCTATTTTTTCTGAGATAATTCAGAAGGAAACGAGGTATTCCCTAACTGTTCTAGATAGTCTCACTGCGTGTTAGACATTAAAAGGCAAGTGTATTTCTCAGAGTTTATGTCTCTTACCCAGCAAGAGCAGAGAGATTACCTGAGTGGACATCCCACCAGCCTTGCATGATTTGGCTCTGCACTTGGGGGAAATGCCACACCCCAAATCTGAGTTACAGCTGACATTCACACCAGTAATCTTCAGATGTGTGGCAGAAGCGAAGACTCCTGTCCTGTTAATGGCAGCTGTACAGCCTCAAGGATGTGGACTCAGTTCTGGGCACCACTGTGGGTACAAATGGGGGATGCTCAGCTCCATGCCCTTGTCCCTACACAGCTCTGAAGGATCAGAGGGATTTTGGGGTGGTCCTGTTTCTCAGGGCTTTCCATCCTTCCCAGAATTCACCAGCTTCCTGGAACCATGCAGCCTTGAGCACAGCCTGCCTTCATCCCACTCCCAGTCCCTGTCCCGGCAACTGCTGACAGGCCTCAAACTCTTCAAGCAGCTTTATCAAACTTTAATTATGTGACTACAATCTGTCCAAGAATTTTATGACATTAATAAGAATGTTCCTAATTAGCATTTATTGTTTTTATTATTAAAATCCCAAATTACACAACCAATTGATTTTTCCCTGTTGCCCTCATTAAGCTGGAGTGAAATGCATTTTAAAATAGATTGGCATTTAATTTCTTTAGAAAGTGCTGATTAGATCAAGGGCCTGTTTCACTGCATTTGGTTGCATGAAGTCGCTTTAGGTTTTAATTTCTCCTTGTTAGTATGAAGCTGAGTCATTCACTGAGTTCCTCTTCCTCCCTGCCACACAGGCACCTACTGGAAAAATCTCCCTCCATGGCTTAGATCAGGACTTCGGAATAAATGAAAGCAAAACAAATGTCTCCAGACAGCGGATTCGACGTGAGATGAAATGCAAAGCTCAGCCGGGTGTTGAAACGGTTCAGCTTGCTTCATGAGCTGGCAGGATGGGGAAATAAACCTGAAATTATTAAGGGGTGTTTGGCTAAATATACAGACTCTGATATTTTCCTGTCTTCTTAAGACAGCCTGCCTGTGCTTGCTGCATGTCCCCTGTCTCTCCTCCTGACCTGCTAGACACTCCTCTGCTCTGCCATGCAAAGCCATGGAAACTCAAGGCAGCGATGGAGGTGAGATCCAGTTGAGGCACAGGTTTCTTGCACAGCTTCACCAAATCTCAAGGTCCTCATTAAGGTTCCTTTCCATATAATTGCATAACAGACTGTCTCCCCATCCCATATGTTTAATAGGGCTGAGAATATGTGGCTACTTGAGGACCTCCACTGCTTAAAAAATGCTACACCCAGCTTTCCCTGAAGCCTGTTACATCCCATGAGGACAACTTATATGATATTGGGGGTATATCTTCATCTTCTTGACCTTCTTGCTGCCCCTGAAAAACAGTCAGAGCAATGCTCTTTTTGGTTATATTTCCTGGGTGACAGTCAGATACCTCTGCAGTCACAGCAGGGTCCAGCAGACTGAACTCTGCCACAGCAGGGGATGAAGAGATGCTTCAGTCTCCTGTCCTGTCTAGGACCTGGCCAGCAAGTCCTTCCAGAGTCCTGGCTGTAGAATTTGCAAAGAGTTTTCTTGTCGTTCAGAAGTCTGATATCAATGTGAGGGTACATGCTTCAGAAAAGTCCCTCCTATTTCATCTTCCAGCACATCTTCCCGTATCAAATAAACGGCACAAAGAGAAGAGACACAAACCAGAATTTATCCAGACAAGCAGGCTGAAGAGGGACAACTCCCTCCTGCCCAGCTGGGGCCTGGAGTTTCTGTCCCAGCTGTGCATGACAACACACACAGCCCCTCACTGGGCTGTGGTGGTGGCTGTGCTGGGGTAGCTGTGGGCACAAGTTGTTAGCAGCACCCTGCAGGGACAGAATCCCTCCCTTAGGAGTGGCTCTTCTCCAAGATCCTTCCAGAGCTGTTATCGTTTCTTGTTCCAGGGTGATTCTTTTTTTTCTCCATACAAAACCCAAGTTGAAATCTGCTGGATTGCCTTTTGGGGAATGACACTTACTGGACCTACACTGTGTCTGCAGCTGTGCCTGCTGGGCGCATGTGTGGGGCTGTGCATGTGGGGCAGGTGACACAGGGTGCTGGTCCCAGGTTAGTGCCACCATCTGCTGCTGTAAAAGTGGTGCTGAGAACAAAGCTGGTGACAGAAATGCCTGATCCTGGGGCTTATCTCCTGCTGGTTTTACGTGTGAAGCGAGGACACAGTGTCTATCTTTACTTTTAGGCAATTTTTAAAAATAAAATTATTATTTTTCCCAGGAAAAATAAAGGTTTATTTCCTATTTTGTATGGGGTTTCTTTTCTCAAAGATGTGTAGGTAAGAGACATTTAGCATGGGTAACTGTCTCCTTAGAATTCTGCCAAAAGCAGAAGAGTTTGTCTCTCCACCATATTTGCTTGAGTGGGAAGAAAACATGATTCCTCATCCCTCCATCAGTGTCACCTGGACTCCAGTGGAACCTGTGAATGAAAGCAGACTTTATTCTGCACCCTCACTGTTTTCTTCTTCCACCGCAGCAGCTCCCACAAAGCCAAAAACTTTTTTGCAACCTCGTTTGCTAGATTTGTTAGCCAAAATCTGTGGTAAAACTGTCCTTGAAAATAGGTCATGCAGTGTCAGTTCACTTTTGTGAGTAGCTAATCCTGTATCTCCATCTCTGCCCCAAGCTGCATCCAGGGAATGGACGGTACTAGGAACAGATTTTAGTTGTCTGCCAAAGCATGGAAAAGGGCAGGCTTAGGATCTCACTAGGTAGAGGGGGAAACTGAGTCACAGAGCAATGGAGCGTTTGTTCTGGAGTTGTGCCAGAGCTGGGAAGGAGTCCAAGTATCCTGAATGTCGAGCCTTTGACCCAGACACCACCCCATGCTGCCTCTTTATTAAGCATCCTCTAAGATGTCTTTAAAAAGTCGCATAGAAAGGCTCTCTTGTTCTCCTGGGAGCTCTATATTAGCATCTGAAACACCCGTGCTAAATTTGAGGAGGGAGGGGGAGGCGAAAACGCATGAGTAGCTACTTTGATTAGGTAATAAAGTATCAATTTATTTTTTATAAATACAGAGAAAATTCAAACCAGCTGGAACCTGCAGTACCTCTTTGCACGCCACATTTCTAGGAAAATTTCCTGTGACTCCCTGGAATCTACCCCACACATTATCACGCCTGAGGGTGCACGGACAGTTTCTGTGCTGTCTCTCTGCTGGTCAGCCAGCCACATCCTAAGGCAAGGAGCAGAGTGACTTCTACAGCTGTTTACACTGAATTTTTCTCTTCTTGAATGCTGAGAGGATTTTTCACCAGGGCTGCAGAGCCCACGGTTACCTGGGGCTTTTGGGAGAGCTAGTTGTTTCTCTGACAGCTCAGGGTCCTCTGCTGCTGCCAGCGCCGTGAGCAAAGGATGCTGAGGGAGGAAAAGGCTGGATGCAAGGTGGGCACGCTTGGAAGCACTCCTGTGTGCATGTGTAAGCCCGTGTGCACGGATCTCCTGGGTCTCTGCTTCTCTCATCATGTTTGTGTCTGAACGTCTACCTGAGTCACTCCAAACTGACCTGTACAAAGAAACTAAAAGCCGGGGCTTGTGAGGAAGAAAAGGCTGGGGAATAGTCATGAGGCAGCAGAGGGGATGGGAATGATCCACAGCCATTGGACAGGAAAGAAGAAACAGGTTTGAACTGCAGGAAGGGGATTTCAAGCAAGATACAAGTAAATCACAGTGACAAGAATTAAGTGTTTGCTGACTGTCTAGAGAGAAGGAGGCTTGCTATTTTGGAGAATCTTTGAGAATAACATGTCTGCCAGGAAAGACTGGAGAAAGACTAGTTTTGGAGAAGGAGATGACTGATTGCTCTCTGTGTCCTTTACAGCCCTCTCAGCTGTGACTTTATATCCCTTAAGCTATAGCGGGAACTGAGCTGTTGCAGTGCTGGCGGGAAGAAAAACTGAGAGCAGCCTGAATGCAATCCCCGCTGTACTCCTTCCCCAGCACCCCAGGGCCTGCGCTGGATTAGGCAGAAACTTGTTCCTCAGAGAGATCTTTCAAACAGCCCGCATTCCAGCCCCAAGAAACAGCATCTCCTGATAAAGCTTGTTTTGATTGTGACACGCAGGAGTGAGTCCAGGTGAAGGAATATATAGTCTCCTGCCTTTGTGTTGATAAAAGCAAAGGTGCAGTAGCACAGCGGGAAGATCCTGTTAGTGGAGAGGGTTCCCAGTGGAGTCTCTGAGCGCTTAGGACTGATCCTACAGGGAGGGGCAGATGTGGGGCCCTGGAGCAATGCCGCATTTCCCCAACCCGCACTGCACAGCACATCGTGTCTGTAAGATCCCATTCGAATCTTTCCCTTTATGCAATTTTTTTCTTTCCTTCTGACAGGAGAGCTATATTTTGCAACATGTTGAACTCCACAAACAAACTAAGTTTCTATTTTAAACTTCAAATTGATGTATCCAACTGGCAAGGAAATTAGCATGAATTAATTAGGGTGAAGATGAAAAGCTTCGGTGAGCAGTGTTATGAGCAACAGCCTTTATTAAAGCTCCACAATACATTCTCCACTTATCGAAGAATATAGCATTAATGAATACTAGATCTGAGCAAACCACTGACTGGGGTTGACAGAATGGTACCGGTGCTTAACTAGCACCTCCCGTGGTTAGGAATCTCTGCGCTCCGGCTGCCAGGGGTGGTTTTGTATCCCAACAGCCTCCCCCAGCCAGCCTCTCCTGTGGCTCCATCCAGCTCTGCAGCCTCCCACGCTGCTTTAGCACCACACAAACAAGCCTCTGTTCTGCTCAGCTGATAAAGGAGCTAGCAAACAATCTGATAAGTAATGGCTTCGGTGGCAAACAATTAATCACGACTACAAAAGCGTTTGGGGGGGTGCAAAAGGGACTTAATCAGCAAGCCGAAACTCCAGAGTTTTGCCGCGGTGAGCTGTTAGTGAGGCAACATTGGCAATTCACTGAGGTCTGTGCCTCTCCTTTCGTCTTCTTCTACTCCGACTTTCTTTCCCAGAGTTTCAGCTCAGAGTGACAACCTGTGTCACTTCAGCGCCCTGACTCATGGCTGTTTTTCAGCATCCCAGAAGGGCACAGGGACACATAAACTGAGTTAACAAGGTTTGGGGCAGTTAATTAGAGAAGACCTCAATGCCCTGTAACCTTGCCCTCAGCTCATCCTGTGATTGCAGAAGATGGATAAAGTGTGTGTTACGCTCAGGTCTTCCAGGACAGCAGCTGATTTTAATGAGAGTCATGTACTTCCACCCCTTTGGATTTAAAGGAACCACTTGGCTACTCAGCAATGCCCTCCTTTGCCTCCTCTTCCTCCTCCAGCTCTTTAATTGCTCCCTTCTACCCCCCGCTGCTCCTTCAGACCAATCAACTCCCTTCGGTCCTCTGATACACGTTATATATTTCTCATTATTTGGGTTTATGCTGTTAACTATTTGCTGTTTGAATTCCCTCTCGGCCCTCAAGTTTCCACCATAAATGCGATAAGTTACAACATCTGTTTTGCCACGACTGGACTTTCACTCCCAAAAGATTGCTATTTTGCTTCAAAAAGCCCCAAAGCGCAGCGACTCACAGCTCTCGGTGCTTGGTGGGATCGCAGGAACGCCCTGCATGACACCTCTGCGGCCGTGGGAATGACAGGAAATGACACCCTCTGGGTGAAATTTTCTGCACTTTGTTGTGTGGGGAGCACTTTGAAACTTAGCAGTTAATTTGGGCAAGCACAGGTTTCTTCAGTCAGAAATAAGCCCTGCTACAAGCACTTAAATTGCACTTTTTAACACTTTCATGTAAAAACTCTTTTTTTTTTT
>VYXF01001432.1:20743-47386 GCA_013397295.1 Polioptila caerulea
CCTTAAAATGAGTTTTGTCACAGGGCAACACTTCTAAGTGAAATGCTTTGCTTTTGGATAAATTGTTCTTTCCCCCTGGAATATTGTTCCAGCAGAAGGAGTTTGCATAGCCTGGGAGGAGGTCTGGCATATTGTCACTGCTGAAACAAGGCTCAGATACCTGCACAGTCTCAAAAAATCCTTCTGAATAGTCTGTCCCAGCACCTCAACATCCTCGAGGGTGTGCTTCAGACCAGCAGCAGTGCAACGTGATTGTCTGATTTTTTCCTTCAGTACCATCTTCAGACTTGCAACAAAACACTATAGTATTAAGCAATTTTCAATTAATTATTCCCCTATGAAATAATCCTGGTGTTTTTTCTACCACTTTTTTAATAACACTTCTACCACCCACAATGTCCTGTGGCTAGAAGTTACACAGGTTAACCTCCATATATGAGAGAAAAGTCCCTTTGCTTGTTTTGGAGACGCTTTTTTCTAGCTTGATGTATGGCTGTCTCGGAAAAACCAGGAAAGCATCCATCCCCAGTCATCTTTTCCGTGCTGTTTTAGACTTGCTGAGCTCCTAAGCTACCCATCCTTAATCGTCCCCCAGGCCTTACATAGCCTGAAGAGTCCTAATCTGCTTGTTCATGCAGCCCTGTTTCCTTTTCTACGGGGCTAGCTGCTTCTTGTCCCCAATTACTCTTTGACTTGGAGGAGTCCCAATTAACCCTAGTCCCCGTATATTTAATAAAAAAGAAAGAAAAAAAGAAAAAGAAAGCTGGAAGCTGCTCTATATTTCTGTACCTCTGATCCTGCTGGTACTTTTCCCATCCTTCCTTATTTAGGAGAATGCATTTCTCCTGGAGTGTCTTACACAATGCTGAAATTGTCTCCATTCTGAAAGGAAGTAGGGACATTTTTCCTCACTGAATGAAACTTTTCCTCTTTTATGTCTAAAAATACACCTTGTGCTGATGGGGGTAGTTCTGATATTTTTATCAATTTTGTCAAATGCTTTCAGTCTGCAAAGACAGTGAAAAATACTTCTGAAGAGTGTTGGAACATCTCGGTTTTCCATTTTCAATATGAAACTTCTGCATTTTTTCTTCAAAATGGTATTTTGCTGGTGTTTGGAAGGGGGAGTAAATGATTTCCTATTTCCTTAGGAACAACATACATCTCCTTGCTGCAGAGAAACACCAATGTGAGAGACCTGATATTCTACGGCGCTGGAGGGCAATTGTCAGGCGGGAGGAAAGGATCTGTGGTCTGGGAATGAAGAAAGAGCCAATGTGATAAAATCTGGCAGCTGGTTTCAACCTGGCCAAACTCTCTGCACTGAAGTTTTCTCTCTTCAAAGAGGAAAAGCCCTCAGCCCCCGATCTGAGCCTGACAGGCTAAAACCACCCAGATCTTACACGATGCTGGTGACATTCCATACACTGCAAGCTTACAGACAGGCTCCCTGTCGGCAATTAGGACTCTTAGGAGCGACCGGGATGTGATTTAGAGGTTCTTTGATGAATGCCCAACAAGCTGTCATCTCTCCCGAAAAAATCAGGCCGTGAGGTGGCGGCTGTTCTGTTGAAGGCTGGTCCTTCTACGGAGGATGCAACCCTCGGGTTCCGGCTCGCTCCCGGCTGCGAGAGTGGAGAGTGGGAAGAGGGGAGTGATTCTTGTTCCCAGCACTCCTGAGCCACTGCTTAAAATCATTTAACGCCGAATAAATTACGGTGTAATTTAGTTGCATAGCATTTCATGCTCAATTAGTGCCACTTTAGAGGGAGGCAGTTCTCCATGGAGGATGAGGCTCGGGAATTTTACTTGGCGCTGGGGTGGGGAGGGGGAAATGTATCTGTTAAAGATAAACGGGTAACCATGGCAACAACACAACTCCGGGAGAAGCCGGGAAGAGAGGAGCGGCTGGAAAGGAGGGAAAGGTAGATAAGAGACAGGCTGGCAATAGGTCTTACTTAGGAAACAGATATATCTGCTGGAGGAATGGTGCTGCTGGCTGTTGCATTTTGTAGGAGCCCAGCAGTTTGGTAAGGTTGCTCTGCCCCAGGGATGTGGTCACCCCTGGACAAAGCAGGCCCAAGAGGCTGGGACAGTGAGCAAGGGAAGATGAAAAGAAGTCAGGAAGTCCCTACAGCCAACAGCCAACATCCCACAGGATGAAACTCTTTGGAAAACCTAAGTGGGCTGGTGATCAGTGTTTGGAGAGCACTGCTGGAGGTGGGCTCACTGCCGTGGAAGTGCAACAGCCAGCTGTGACTTCCCATCCAGCACAATGCAGGGACAATGGTGTGGACATCAGTCTAGGATGTCAAGGACCCCTAAGGAGCCCTTCTCCTCCTACCCATCTGGCTCACCTCTGGCACTCGAGCCATCCAGGGGTCCAGCCGTGGGAGGAGGACACAGGAGCTTGGGGCTGGACACCATGAGGACGATGCACATCTCTCCTCCCAGCCTGTGAAACTGGACATCCTGAGTTCCCAGGGCTACAGAGGGCACCCAGCAGCACCCTCTGAATGACATCAACACAGTGGGGGAGTAACAGCAGTGCTGGGACTGTCCCAGCTTGGCACAGCTGTGAGAAAAATGACTCCTCAACGGGACATTTCCCTTCATGCTCAGAGGCTTTGCAGGTATGTCTTGAGCAACCATGTCCTCACCCCGTGCCTAAGGATGCAATTCCCCAAGCTAATACATCTAAGTGACAGAAAGCATTTCCTGATGTTCACATGCAATTTTTCTCGCCTGGTTTCATTCCTTTCCTCCCAGTGAAACCACCAGGAGACCCTTAAAACCCTCCCTCCTCCTCCCAAGTTCTTGCAAGCAGGAAAGTCTTCCTTTTACTCCTGCTCCGGGCCTTTCCCCACAGACTTTCCATCACTTTTGCCCATTTCTGAAGTGCCTTTGCAATTCTGGTAACTTTATGGCATCTAGGAAGTCACACAAGCACTGTTCCCAGGAGAGAGGTCTAATCCAGGTGGGTCCTGCCTCCAGATATCTCCTTGCACAAGACCTGTGTGCAAGCAGCAGCGTGTTCAGCCTGCTCCCTCACAGAGTGCAAGGGCAGGGCCAGGCCTACCTGCGCTCTTGGCCTTACCTTCGTTGTTTAATCCAGCTTAAATAACAGCAGCAAAAACAACCTTCAGCCTCTCTCCTCCACCCTGGCTTCCTCCCCAAGTCCCCAGAGCCCACTGCTTCTCCCTTCAACAGCATCTGAACTCCTCCTGCAACGTTAAATCAGGGTGTATTTAGCATTAGATAGGGCCAGCAGAAACCTCTCAGGAGGTGAATTTGGGGTACCTGATATCAGGTTGTCTCAACTTACAAGAAGAAGAGGCTGTGCCGTTGAAAAGGATGCGAGCTTCACAACAGGGGAAAAAGAAATTTACTAGCACGGAGAAGAATAAAGTTTTCCTTAAAGAGAGCACAGCGTAAGTTTCCTTCTTTAATAGGCTCCTGCAGTTCTAGGAATAAAACAGGAACTGTCCTATTGAGATCTTAACCACAGGTATGGAAAATGCATGGGGAGCCACGGGCTGTGCTTTGAAATGACAGACAGCTGTGTGGGATAAATGAACTGGTATAGCAAACATGACAAAAACAAGTACTGCACAATATCTAGAATGAACAAAAGATGATGAATGCAGATCTGTAATTAAGAGTGTAAAGAGGATATGCCAGCAGTTGTGGAATTGAAAGGAATGAGATGCAACATAAGGTATTTAAACATCCTCTTCCAAGTAATTCTGGAAGAAAACCACAGGTCATCTGTCATGACCCCCTTTGCAATGCAGCCCTCTTGTGTGAAGCAGGGAGTTGCATCTGGTTTCTACTGAACAGCGTCCAATGTTTGACTGGAGCATCTAACAGAAAATCATCCCTTGCTTTTAGATGTGAAGAAATTACCACTTCTCAGAAGTTACCACATCCCTGGGATTTTGACTGAATGTCTGGTTACATTTTCTGCTGCAAATCTGGGCCTTATTTCTTACTGGAATTCGTCTGACCTTAATTTCCAGCTGTTGGGTCTTTTGTTCCTTTCCCCATGTGATTGAAGAGCCTTTCACACCTTGTATTTTCTTCCTGGGAAGGTCTTTACACATTGCAATCAGTTAAATCTCAATCTTCTTTTTGATGAGCTAAACAGATCAAGAATTTTCAGTCTCTCATTGCAAGGCTGATTTGCTTCCAACTCCACAGGTTTGTGTTTTGTTGGGGTTTTTTTTTGTGGCTCTTTCCTGCACTGTCTCCCACTTGTGTAACTTTGATCATCTCATTTTCCTGCCCTCATCTCCCTCCCCAAGAGTTTTGCTCATAATTCCCTTGAAACGTGGAAAAATTAGTCTTTCTGTAGAATTGAATATGTGTGTGTTTCCCTAGCCAGGACCGTGCTCCAAAAGATGACATAAATGAAATAAAATGACAATTGCTGGTATTAAGCAATCACCAATTTCCAAAAGCAGGGATCTCACTGATCACTTCATGCTTGCTATTTATCCTGACACATCTATTACTGGCACAGTGTTTCTTTGGACGGGTGCAATATCTCTGGTGTTGGGATAGACAGCATCTCTGATTTTAAGCACTTGCCTGAAGGTTCCTTGGAGGGGCACAGCACTTTTAAGGGAGCATCTAGTTATGGAGACATAGCTGTCAATTTGTATGGCCCATTGTTTGTAGTGCCCTTCCTGGGGCAAAACCGAGGATTTCGGGGAGTTAGAGAATGGAATTTGACTCAAACTTTCTTTCCCTCAGTTATCTCACAGTACTCGCCTCATGATTCCCGCCTGGGCTCCTTTTATAGATTCCTTTCAGCCCAATGGCCCCTTTCCCACCTCAGGTGCCCAATGTACCCCTTGATCTTGATAACAAAATGCAAGAAGCTATGCAGGGTCAGCCCTTGCTCTGCAGGTTCCTTTGCATGGCTGCGTCTAGGGAATTGTGCTGTTCAGTATCATCCCAGGATGTTATTAATGTGTTGTTTACTTCTCCCTCCCTGTCATTAATAAAGATGTTAAACTAGACCAGCTCTAACATCGATCCCTGTGGCACCTTCTGGACACCTTCCTCCCCACGCAGACCCCTGTAGTTTATCATGGCTCTGTGTTTACACACTTCTTAGCCAATTTTCCGTCAGGTGTCTCAGCTTGTATCCACTCCAATTCGAATTCATTTGCCAGGTATGGTTTTGCTAGGCAGTCTATCAAATACTTTATTAAAGGTGGCCTCTAGATACTTGCATTTTTCTTCCCTTAATACAAATGGCTCCATCTGAAGAGATAACACGCAGGCTGGTATACACATTTAAAAGAAGATAGGGCCACATTTTGTATACAGCCAGTGTTTATCAGCATGAGTGTTTAAGTTTAGGGGTGTTGCGGAATGATAATTGAAATCGCCCGTGCTTTTTGAAGCCAGGTGTTTGATTCTGGTTACCTTTCCTTGGTGTGAATGTGTTTGTTTTGTTTTCTCCAAAACACAACTGCTAGTTTCTAAGAAGTTGCCACATAACAATCTGTGAGAGGTTTCCAAATGCTCTGAGGTACTCAGTCAAGTGTATTTCCTGGAAAACCCCAATGTGGAAAAAAATTATACTAACACTCCTGGCAAATTTGGACTAAATGTAGCAAATGAGGGTATGGGAGGGGATATCTGACCAGGGAAGTGTTACAACCTGAATGTTTTCAATGTAAATTCCAATTGTTTGGTTTCCAGGCTGAAGCACCTATGTGGGCAGTGGGAGGAAACTATGGACTTGCCATATGGATGGACTTGAGACATAACTGTGTCTCCATGCCCTTTGTCTGTGGGGACAGTCCTGGCTGCAAGGGCTAGCTCCTGGCTCATTCTAGCCCTGTTGATGCTGCTGGTAGTCACAGTTAGCTCTTGCAGTCTACTGGCCTGGGAGAGAGTCTCCAAATTGATGTGATTTTCCCGCAACCCAGCAGAGTGCTGCCTTTTACAGGGCATGGATTGGAGGGGGAATAGTGCCAGGACAAACCTTGCAGGGTCTGCAGTCGATAAGCATCATGGCAGGTCAGAGAGGGATCACATTCCCATTGCCCTACTTCATCTTTTCCCTCTCCTTCCAGCCAGGCTCTCCATTACAAAATGTACAACTCAGGCAGAACAGCCCATCTCCCCTCATTCGTGTGCGTGCTTGTGTGTGTGTGTGTGCAATCATTTTTCTCCTCTGTCAGAAGACAAAGCTGGCTTGTGAAAAAGCCATTAATCTGAGCCATGCCTCGTGCTCCTTTTCTGCTGTGCAGGACTCCAGAGGAAGTGCTGAACGAGACATTCTGCTGTGCTAATGCCTCCTAATCTTCCCCTCTACCCTGATAGTCTCCAGCAAACCCTTGCTGAGCTCCGGGGCTATACGTCTTCACGGCTGCTCACCAGGGGCATCATTAGGAAAGGGCTCTTAAATGGCTTGACATTCATGGCTTCCCAGAGGAATAGAGCTGCTGACAGATCTCTCCATTTGGAATATGAAATCTATTTGTTCAGATGCATAATGACCGATTTGTCTTCTCAGAGGAGCTGCTGCTGAGTCCTGGGACTCAGTTATGGTGCTGCAGGCCAGCAGCTGCATGCTGAGACCACAGCAGAGCCAGCCCTAAGTGAGGGGGCTCTCTGAGAGGGAAAAAATAGCCCTGAGGGAATAGAGGTATAGGGGAATCACAGTCCAGGGACGGAGAAGGTCTGGAGAAAGAGAGCCCCGCAGGGATTCAAGCCAGACAATGTGCTGGAGCTCACTGAAGCTGGAGGGGAATAAAAGGCAGCAGAGCTGTCCTGGAGGAGACGTTGGGTAGTGGTGCCATCTCCTGTAAGAAACTTTGACCATGGCCTCATTTTCTTGTTTTCAGGCAGCACACAGGCACTCAGCCTACACTGCTCCAATCCTGACACCAGGTGGGAATGGACACTGCTGGTTCTTCTCTTGCTGGACAGAGCACTGTGGAGAGCAAAGTGAAACAGCAAAGCAGCATCACAGTGCACTGTTAGGGGCACAGTGCTTCCATATCTCAGGCTTTGCCAGGAAAGGTCACACCTTCCCTTCCTGTTTCATCCCCCCAAAGCCTTGAGCAGCTTCAGGGCAATGAAGGAAGCTCTGGAGCAAGGAAAGAGCAGAAATTCCTGATGGGAAAACAGAGAAGAGATATCAGAACCCAGAAGAGGTTGAGGAGGAAGAGAAGGTCACAGAATCACAAAATCAGAGAATGCCAGAAGGAATCCAGAATGCTGGAAGGAACCTCTGGAAATCGTCTAGTCTAACCTCCCTGCCAGAGCAGGTCATTGCACTTGGGGTGATGTAGTCAAGAGCAAAAGGACACAGAAAGGGCAGGTGTTAGAAAAGCTTCACCTTAAACAGGGGAGAATCAGATCCCTGGAGAAGCAACATAGAAATAAGACTCGCTCTGAAAGTGGCCTGCACAGATCCAGCATTCCAACAGCCTTGTAATGGGAGCTGCTGGCAGGTTGTAGGTTCTGTTTCCCGAGGGATAAGGGCAGAAGATGCCCAGGGCACGGAAAGCTTCATCCCAACGTTCACCAAGGGTGCAGCTGTGTCTTAGGATCTCCTTCCCTGACACCTTCCTACTGCAGCTGAATCAAGGCACTGACCTCTACCACTGAGATGTGGGAGTTTCACTCCAAGGGGAATCCCAGCATTTCAGTATCTGCTTGTTTTTCCCAAAAGGGATGGAACAGTTGATATTTTGAAATTTTCCACTAAGCGATAATTAGACAAACAAACAAACAAAATCAGGAACAACAGAAAATTTGGACAGCAGCAAAATGTTTTGATGCTGTGAGAAGGTCTGGCAGAGTTGAACTTATGTGGTATAGGAATATGCAGACTGAGGGGATATGGAAAGTTAATAAAAAATTATTCTCAGGTCTGAGCTCCCCACTAAACCCCTCACTGGGCATCAGCAAGTCAGAAGAGAAAAAGGCATCTCAGGACAATGCAGTACCTGCTACTTCAATGCCAAAACGTCTGTACTTGGTTTGCCTCCCAGCTTCTACTACGGATGAATTCTTTTTCAAAGCAGGAACCAGCTGAAGATGCCTGGGCTTGTCCTGTGCCAATGGGAGGGTTTCCCAGGCACACAGACTGCTGTGAATGCTCTCAAGCCAGCTGCCTGCTAAATCAGAAGCACAATAATTGAATCAGAAGAAGAGGAGGGAAAAGCCGCATCTCTTCTCTTCTGTGCCCCATCAACAGACCAGTTGGCTATCTGGACCCTGGTGCTCTTCCAGGCAGCTCTTGGCAGCACTGCTCACAGGACTGTTTTCCTCTGTAATTACAAACAACACCAAAGAGGTGCCCGAGGTGCCTAGGGCCACCTTTCGTGCTGGGATTTCTCTGTTTGTGTTGGGTTATCAGTGTACCATGAATTTCTGGGCATGCAAATCAGGACAGATGCCAGCTGGGGAGCAGAGAAGGAGAGAGCTGCAGAAATGCTGGGCCCCTGGAGGTTCCCAGAAGACAAGACCAGGTCTTGCACTTGCTCTGGTCATTGTCATTACATGAAGGGTCACTAAGGTGGTGTTCCTGTAGCTTCCAGAGGCACCATGGGGTGTGCAGCCAGGTAGGATGTGGACCTGCAGGAGACAAACTTTCTCTGTGGTTGGGGTAGGGGTTGTGTGGTCTGGTTCAAAATCAAACCAGCCTGGAATGTACCATCTCCATCACCATCTCCCATGGACCCACAGGCCAAGCTACCACCTGGACTTTTGTTTTCTGCCTTACCCTGCTGTCAGATTAACAGGAGAACGCTGGTGTTACTTCACATGCAACCCCTGTGCTGCTGTGTAGCTGTGGAGACATCTCTGGAGCAGGCAACAAGAGGCTGTGTGGCAAGGACAGCTCCAGGAGCAAGCAGGAAGAGAGGGGAAGCACAGCTCAGCTGAGGCACCCAAAATCCCCGTATTGGTTGCAAACAGCTCTCTGGTGGGAGTGCTGTCAGGATGTGGATATGCAGGCAGCACACAGACTGAATTCTTGCTTTTGACCACAGAGAAGGGGGTAGGAGCTCTGCTCCAGCCAGACCCAAACTCGAACTCACACCTAGACTCATTCCAAGATGAGCCATAGTGGCTGTTGTACAGCCTGGCTTGGTTTGTGTGGGCATGGGATGCACTGGTGATGGGTTCATCTGGGGCTGGGAGCACATGTGCCAACATTCACCCAAGCCTGGCTGATCCATGGGAAGCTGGCACCCTGTAATCAGACTCCTGCAAGTCTGAGCCCCCAGCCAGAGTTTGGGGCAGGATTCAGGTGAGGCCCAGATGACTACGAGAGGAAGGAGAGTGGCTTTCTCAAACTATATGGAGGAGTATTATTCCCAATACAGCAGCAGAAATATCAATGACCCTGGGACTGAAGCAGTTGCTATGCATGTGGATGGAGGAAGATGCAGCCTTGTGGTCTATCCTGGAGCTGTTGGAGCAGCTCTGTGAGTGGCAGAGTTCTCAGGCACTCCTGGGACTGCTGGCTTAGCCTCTGTGTGTGTAAAACCATGGGTGTCCCATCTGTCCCTGTATGTGTAAAACCATGGGTGTCCCAACAGCCCCTGTGTGTTTAAAGGCTCTGCTGGAGAGAGGCTGCCTCCTTTACCAGTGACTCACAACAAAAGAAGAGTGACCCAGCACCCAAAACAACCCAGTGATCAAAAGCCTTCCTTAGCAGGCTTGTCCCTGTTGCACGAGGGTGAGAAAACAAACATCATGTCAGACAGATGTTAGCTAATTAACTGGAAGGTGCCCAGGGTGCAGCATCCAGCTGGAGTCACACCAGAAGATCTGTGCAAGTGCGATAAACCCCGCCTGTGGACGTTTAGTGGGCAGGCTGTGAAATGCAGCTATGAGGCATTTCAAAACCAAGAGAATTCCTTTCATCCTAGTTGTCCCTTATAGGGTGCTAAGACATTAGCATCTTACCTGGTCGGTGTCAAATTTTATTCTGGGGCAGGTTACTTGTGGAGGGAGGGCTGGAGGTTGTGCTGATTTGGGTCCTTACCCCTCTCTACCCTGCAGCTTTGCTCTCCAGCGCTGTGGGACACCACTGTATCTTTTTGGCAGGCTGTTACCTAGATCCTGGTGCCAGAGATGAACACAGCTGCTCATGAAGCTTGTCTTCCTAAAGGCATTCCCAAAGGAGGTGGCCTGGCTTCCCTGCAAGGGGTCTGCTGCCTTCTTACCTTTGTCCTGACCTGTTGGATGGTTTCAGACCTGGCTGGCATTCCCACAACAAGTGGTATTGCCCCTCTCAAAGTGAAGTGTTTTCAGGTTTTTTTTGTACTCAGTGCTTGGAAAATTTGCACTGGGCTCCTCATGTAACGAGAAATGAGAATAAACAGATACCTGTGGTCATTCGGGCAGCCTGGGCTCTGCCCTGGGACTGGTTCTGCCCAGCCATGTGTCTGCTGGAGGCATGCCAGCCCTCAGCAAACACAGAGAGTACTGAGGGTCCCCAGCTCCTCCAAAGACCTTTTGTGTCACTGCCATCAGAGGACAAGGGCAGGTCCCACCAATCTGTTTTTGCTGTTCACTCTTAAGTCTCCTCAGGTGGGAGAGTCTTCATCCTCAGCAAGGAGCGGCTGCAAAGGTTATGACTTGCCAGGAGCAGAACAAAGCCAGAAGCCTGATGGAATCTTCTATCTCCCTATGTTCTGGGTGTCTGCATGGCACCTAACTCTGCTTCACAAGGATGGCTCCCAGATGGAGGGCAGGGGGCCTGTGGGGACTGAAGGGGGATGCTCGGTGGATGTGAAGACCTCCTGGTCATGCTCCAGTTTCTCCACAAACAATTGGGTTAATGGTATACCTCAGTGATCCTACTGATCCTCAGTTATAAAAACATCACAGCCCTGTTTTGTCCTCTCTACTCCATAGAAAGCAGCTACCATGGTTGTACAGACACCTCATTATCACTGCAGGCCTGCACAGATGCATTCATATTGTCTCCCTCTCGCTGTCATTCTCCATCAGGGCACTTCCAGGTACTTAGGAGCATGAGCATCCCAGGACCACCTTGCAGTGTTCAGCCCTTTTCCTGCAGAGGCACGTTGTGTTTGCAGGCCTGAGTCCACATTGTGCATTAGACCCAGCAGCATTTATTGCCCAAGGAGCAGAGCCAAGCTGCAAAATAAATATCTGGCTCCTTTACTGCTTGTTTCTAGCAATGAAAGCGTGTCATAAACTTTACGCAAACTCCCAGGTGCAGAGTGGAGGGACATAGTTGCTGTATTTTTAATTTCCCCTCTTTGATGTGGCATGTTGTTTCCTCTTTAACTGTGGTACAAGGGACATCTGTATGGAGGACGGCTCTCTTCTCACTTTGCTGCCCTTTGGCGGCTTCTATTGCCTTTCTCCACCTGAGCTCCCTGTGCAGAGTGATTTATCACTGGGTAGACAGTCATAGGACTACAGGGAAGAGCCTGATGGAGGACCTGTGTGGCTGAAGTGAACTGGCATCTGAAGCCTGCCAGACACTGTGTCCAGCTCTGTTCCCTTGCAGACACAGGGGAGGTTGTGTAAAACACTCATTTTGCAGATGGTAAAAGCATAAGTGTCACATTTGTGTTACAGGACAGAGACAAAGCCCATCTCTTGTCTCTGCAGACACTGGAGAAGGCTGGGTTTGTGGCTCTGGTTTGCAGCCTGGCAGTGCCAGCAGCCAGGAGGGAACAGCATGGTGCTGTCTGCAATAGGGTTATCCCTGCAGCTGCTTTTGCTCCCCAGACCCGAGCTTTGTGTGCGTGCCCTTCAACAGGCAGCACCAACCCATGCTCCCACACAATAGAAATGGCGTTAAAGGCTCAAGACCCTTTTCCCCACGACTCCTCCCCAGCTCATCCTTCCACAGAGGTGTCCCAAGCTGCTGTGTCCATCAGCACTTCTCCCTCTCTTGTGTCTTCCTGGCCGCACAGGGGCTTTTTGTCTTTGCTCATTTGGTTGTTCAACACAATGAGGTTTACAGGGACATAACAACTAACCTCCCTCAGCCAGGCATTTCTCAAACAACCCCAGCTGCTGCAGGGCTGTGGATGGAATGCCTGGACCTGCAAGGGTCCTGCCAGCTGAAATCACTTTATTTTAAGGCATCACTCCAGTGACTCCGTGGAGCAGGAGGATTTGAGTGCTCACAGTCACTGGGACTCAGTAGGAGCCTCCAGCATGAAGTCTGTGTGCAGTTAAAGTGCTTTTATCTCCATGCAGTGACCTCTGGGGGGACAGTTCAGAGGAAGGGGCCTCTCTTTACCTTGGGAGTGAAACACCAGAGGACAGCTTGCCCTTCTCCTTCCCTTGTGGGCACCAGGGGATCTCTCAGCCCGAGCCAGAGCAAAGAAGTTCTTGTGGGGGTTTTGTGAGGTTCTTCCCTCAACAGTGCTCTTGGATAGCTCTCCCCTGCTTTTGTTCTCTAGGATCCTCAAGCTGCTGCGGTTCCTTTTGTTCACTGAGTTCTTGTTCTCCTCCTTCCTTTCTGGACTTACCATGCCAAACGGATTTTGATTGCCTTTAGCCAGAGATCAAGCGCTGTTCTCTCTCATTAGAAGAGGTATTTGTTGTACCAGGACTCGAATGACCCCAGTGCAGAGAACTATAGAACAATCCCTTTTACTGCTATGCAGAAGACAAATATTTGCTGGTACAAAACATTTTGGATGGCATTGCAGGGAAGATTTCTGCACACCTCAAACATGCAACAAAGCTGACCTGCCTTTCCACCAAGTCATATGTACCGTGACACCCTCTCTATCAATAAAGTTGGGAAACAATGGTTTTATTTTAAAGGGAAAATAAATTTGTTAAAAATCTGCCTTCTTTTTCTTTGCTTATTTTTTCATCTTTTTTTTTTTTTTTCCTTCTCTTGAACTGGAACCAAGTTTCTTAATTTTATTTTAAATGTATTTATAGGTTGTGGGAAAAGAAATGAAAAGAGCAGTGCTCAAGACTGGCCAGCAGCCAACGACCACTTCTTGGTGCAGGAGGGATGAAATGAGTCTCAGCCAGGCTGATTCCCCCTTGCCTACCCTGAGTGCTCCAACTTCTGTGATGTTGGCTACTTTGCATCACTGATTTCCATTAAAAGTCTAATCAAGGACCTGTTGAATTTTTCCATCAAGAATTTAATCAAAATCCGTTCATTACCATTATATATTTTGTTTTAAATCTTTTTTATTTTTTCTTTCCTGAAGTGAAGGACAATGTCATTTGCAAGTAAAAAGAAAATTAATGACCATTTCAAGTGGAGAAACTGAAGTGGAAGAGGTATTTTAAGTGTGTTTTCCCTTCTGAATTTTTGTAGGAAACAGCAAGTGGTGAAATAAAATTAAAATATTTTTCCAACTGCAGAGATCAAGCTAGACTCTGGGCTTGGAGTGAAGGATCAAGAGTGAAGGATGTGACATCCTGCAAACCAGCATATCTGTGTGTAGCTACAGAGAGAGGGAGAACCTGAGCGTGGATGCTTTTACAGGTTCTATTTAGCAAGCCAACAGGACAACAGATATTTCAAAGGGATGGCAGCAAGTTTTGTGTCTATCCAGAACTGAGCCATTTCTTTTTCTCCAGGAAACCTTCCCCAGCCTGTGGATGTTGAAGCAAAAAAGGTGAGACTGGGAGAAAGTGGGATGAGGAGGTCCTTGTTTGTAGTTTCCTTCTTCCAGGCGTGTTCACCTTTCCGAGTTGCTCAGCTTTAAAGTCTGATGAGATGTGCTGATTCCACAGCTGGGAATTTCTTCTGCTATAGTAATTATCATCCTCTACCCTTCCCTAGCTGCTTCTAGTCCAGGGCCCCTATGCCTCCATCCAGTGACAGATCTTGTCTTGCCAGTCGTTCTGGGTTGATATCTCTGTTTGACAGGCAGAGGAAAACAAACAAACCTTGAAGAAACACCAAATGGGTGTTTCTTCCCTTCACTGCATTCTTCCCTGCCCATGGCAGGCTGGGGTCCCTCAGGGGTAGGTGCTGCTCCCTTCTTCTGACTCATGGTGAGGTGAGAGTTAGGTGGTGAGGTGAGGCTTAGGTGAAACACATCAGTCTGATTTCCTCCCCTCCCTGCAATGCTGCTTTCAGGGTTTCATTGCACATTTTCAACCATCAGGCTGAGCCTTTCCACAGGGAAATAGACCTCTTCCCCTCGGGACTGGCTGTGCTCCACACAATGACCAGGGGTGCCCTTGCTGCTGCTTGCCAGGGCAGCAAAATGATGCTCTGCCACAGAGACTCAGTTGCATCCAGTGCTCATGCCAGGCTGGGGGGTAAAAGCAAGCACAGTCTAGCAAAGGAAAGGGCAGAAATGCCTCACTCCAGATCTAGGAGAAAAAACATATAAACTAACTAACAGTTGAAAAATGGTGTCTGAGTGCACTGGGCACCAGAAGATGTTTAGTGCAGCGTGTTAGGGCACGTCACAGGCACAGCGAGCTGCGAACAGCTTGGTAGTCATCAGACCTCTGTTTGGAAGTTCCCTCTGTTTGGAAGCTCTGTTTGGAGCTCCCTCGTCTCCCTCCAGCCAGGCAGGCAGGGAGGATTTTGCCGTGTTCTTTCCCAGCACAGTCCCTCTCCTCCCATGTCTCATTCAGACATGCAGGTGTGGATATAATTCTGAGGCTCACAGGGGACCAGACTGTGACACTTGGTGACCTGTGCACTCTCTTTGCAGCACCAAGGATGTGGAGCCTGCACCAATGAGCAGATGTTTTCCCTTCCAGCTACAAAACAGCTCCCAAAAGCAGTGATCTCCTTCCTGGCATCTTCCCATTCCCAGCACTTCCTGGGCAAAGGGTTTAAACAGGGTTCAAAACATTCTGGTTGGCATTCCTGAATTGCTGGCTTGGCTCTAGTAAAGTACTTCAGACAAAGTAAGAATTTTGTAATATGATAAAGCTCTAAATAAAAAATAAGATGAGCCTCAAATGCACATAGATATTTCAGTTTCCGTCTTTGACTCAATATTGCTTAAATAGTTGAGCAGAAAGAGGGTTTGGAAGGTCTTTGAAGGACCCTGCAGTTACTAGCATTACCAGATTTGGTCTCCCAGGGCTCCAAATGTTGCTTCATGCATCACATGGTGCCTAGCCCAAGACCACTGAGAGCCAGAGAGAAGGAAATTTGGCTTGATTTCTCATATATCAACTCTCTGACGCTTCTCTTAAAGCTGCAATCTGCCCTTTTCCCACTAAACAGACAAAACTGTGGCCATAATGGGTAGTTCCTTTCCCCATCCAGCTGCTTGTGAGCTCGTAATGACACTGCAAAGCATCAGTCATTCTGCACATTCTCCTTTTAAGACACTTTAGGGTCATTCTTTTTTATGGGAAGAAACAGAGAGGGGAGGAAGGAACGATCCTGAGGGAAAGAGATAAATAATCTTCAAAGAGAACAATTAGCAATCAATTGCAGCACTGCTGTAGAGCAGAGATAGACAGCATATTTCTGGCTTTTAATTCTGATGAATGAAAGAAAGGCCTGGCATCCCCTTTCTCCATCCTTGAGAAACTGGTCTCCTGATTATGTCACAACTGATCTGCAGTTGTTCTCTCTGAAGATTGTTTATCTCTTTTCTTCATGGTTGCTTTCTCTGGGACCTTAATAAATTGGATCCAGACAGCAGCAGTACTTGCTAATTTCCCCCTGAAGAGGATTTGAGTTTTTGTCGAGCTCGTAGGGCACCTGTTTGCTTGATTTCTGTTGCTTCTTAAAAGATTGTATTTGAAACATTGCTTTCCAGCACTGCAGCATCAAGATTGCTGGTAGTTACGTGTTTGCACTGGATGAAATCAGCAGCAGGGCTCAGCATTGATCTCTAAATGCTCCACAGAGATGACCTTGGCCAACAGGATTTTTTTAGGATCACATTTTTATAAGCTATGGGGAACACCTTGTTCTTCTCCCCAGTTTTCACAAAGGAGTGAGATGGGACAGGATTGCCAGAAGCTCGGAAAAGCCTCAGGCTAAGCCAGCAGGAGGCTGGACAAAGCTCACAGGATTAGTGTGAATCAGTGGGTATCTAGGTGGTAAAGAAGAGAAAACCTCAATGGATGCAGAAAAGATGCTCAGAGCCAAGCCCAAGGCACGACTGAACGCTGCTGTGCAGGAGGCTGTGGGTCCTGCTTCAGGGGTGGCTGAGCAGGGGCACAGTGGCTCTGGTGTTCTGGGGCTTGTGGTGCCTCTGGCATCCTTGTGGGCTCTGCCAGGACATCAGGCAAACTGAAGACCAGCTCTACACTAGGTTTCTCTTGCCATTACTGTATGTGGTACTTTTCTTGCTTTCAAGCTGTTGATATGCAGTGAGGCAGCCCCTCCCTGCCAGAGCCATTCTCTTACAGGTAGAGCAGTGGGGAAATGGATGGTGTCTGTTTTTGTTTCAGCACAGAGGTGATGATGCACTTGCTTACTGCTCTGAAAGTGAAGATTAAAGATTTCTTGCCTTCCTCCCTTCCCATTCTCAAACCAATCCTCTGTGTGTGTATGTGTCTGCACAAGTGTCTGTGTTACTGCCTGCATGAACACAAGGTCTAGCTTGCATTAATGCAGTCAGATAAGGAGGTCTCCTTGGGGAATCATTCCCCACTGTTTTTATTTCGATATGACAAACACTGCATGCTTGAGTGGTAAATGAGATGGTGTTATTCCTCCGACTTCCTTTATGTTCTTGTCCTAATATTCCCTCCTATTTCAAGCTGTTGCTACAAACCCTCTCCCTCTGCTCCCTCTTCTCTGTGACTCTCATCCTTCAGATGTTTAGGCTAAGTCTCTCCGTGGGGTCTGATGGAATCAGCTTCATAAACCTTCCTGCTCTTAGGTTACCTAGGAGAAAGGCCATGGGAAGAAGTGTTACCAAAGGCCTTGCTATCCCCAGGGCCGTATACTGTAACCTGCTTTGTGATATGACCATTTCCTCTATGGCTGGAGTGATGAAAGCTACACCCCTAAAAACCTGCATAAATATTTCAGCTGAAAAAGAAAAGAAAAAAGAAAAAGAAAAGAAGACATGATGAGAATGGAGAACCAGCTGCATTGCCAGCTCCTCTGGAAAGTGCAAACTGGGATATGGGTTCTCTAAAGGTCACCCTGAGCCAGAGAAAGCCTCAACTGAATTCAAAGTACTTCCCCTCCTTACTGGCAGCAGCACATGTGTTTTCAGACAGTCTTTAGGTTTCACTCTTATTAAATGTTGCTTCCCCTTTTCATGCTCCGGGGTCAGTCCCCAGCTTGCGCAGGGGTGGGAGCTCTCCTTGGTTTTGGGTTGCCTGAGGCTGGTGTGGCTGGATGGAAATAAAGTTGTGTTTTCTCAGGATTCCAGCTGGCCTCACCTTCTGCAGCACTGCCCGTGCCATCAGCCAGGCTGGAAGCTCTTGTGGATGTGTTTCTCTGGGAATTCAGCACTTAGGGCATAATGTCTGCCATTGCCCTGCTTAGATAAGGAGACATCGTCTCATGGAAAAATCCTGTGTAGGTGATAAAGCCACACAGCCCTCTGGACACCTGTGTGTCCCCAGGTCTGTGAGGAATACTGGCTGCTTCCCACTTGCCAGCATCAGGAGAATCTTGGACACAGAATATCCCAGGGAAAAGCAGCCAGTGACATGTTTCTGCCTTGAAATGTGTCAGGGTTATTAGCAAGCAGCAGCCTGTGAATGACAAACCCCTTGATTTAGAATTAAACTGGCATTTTATTTCAACCTATACCATGTTGTTTTTGAGGAAAAGAGCTGCTCATGCCGCTCTTACCAGTGCCTGGAAAACTTGAAATGGCAGAAGGCAGTTCTCACTGGTCTCAAGCTGTGAGGTGGGTGTGAGAAGCCAGACTGTTACCTGCAAGAGCCAGCTGAACTCCTGAATGCACAGACACAACTGCATCCTGCCTCAAAACACGTGGAAAGCCAGGCAGTGGTGTCACCAGCGACAACCACGGGCTGAAATGACAGGTCAGGTTTGGACATTCTCATCCCTTTTCCCCAGTGCATCGTTGGCTCTTGCCCACTTTTGTTCTGCTCCAGCATCTCCCTGACAAACCCAGCTGGCTGATGACCACTTCCAGGTGGGAAGCTTCTCCAGAGACCCATATCAGTCTTGATGGTGCAGAAAATAAGTCATTGTATTTGGTGTTGAGACTGAAAAATTGAATCCTGAGGCATGGTGCCAGACCTGCCACTTGCAGCGTTCTCCTCCTGGCTATAAAAGACTTCATGACAACCTATCTCAGACAGGGGCCCACTAGGTTGGAGACATTATCCTGGTTTTGGAAAATATGTCCCCTGCTCCAGGCACCAATACTGCGATTACACCCTGTAAGTGTTGAAACTCAATCTATCATCAGTAAGTTCACCTTCTCATCTGTGGAGAGAAATCAACCTCACCCTACAGCAGAGAGCTGTAGGAAGGCCTCCGTGCCTAGGAAAGGAAGATGGAGGTGGTTGGCCCTGGCTGAAGTGCCCCAGATTTTTTGTCCAGCTCTGGGGAGGTGGGACTTGCCCCCAGCATCACTGACCCTTGGCACCTCCAGGCTACTCAGCCAGGACGTGAGTGTGCTCATTTAGTGATGCACTGAAACCTCTCATTACCTTCCCACCAATTACAGTGGTAAGCCAGAGAGCATCAGACCCCTGGGAGGAAGAGCTCTGCCAAATCTGCCCCACAATTTCCCTGAACTGCTGATCTAGCCTGGTGTGCTTGCCTGGGGGAGGAGCTCTGAGGACAAGCCTTGCTTAGGAGGTAGATGATGTCTTGCACTGACTTCCTCCTGCTGCATGTCTCTCTTGGACAGGGTGATCTCACCATGGAAAGCAGAGAGATGGAGAACAGTTCATTCCTCGGTGGGTGGCACTCATTACACGGAGCAAGTGCCTAAAAGCAGCAGGGCTGTGCTGCCGTCCTCACTAATGGGGAGGTCTAGCCTGAAGACTGCGAAAAGTGTTATTTTTGCAACTTCCATCCCTGCAACTACATGGAGTGTAACAGGAAAGATTATCTTGACAGCTCTCTCACCTTACTCTCTCATTACAGCTCATCCAGCAAGGATGGGGGGGAGAGGGGGGGAAGGGAAGTAGTGAAGCAATGTTAGGAGACTGTGCATTTTTTATGGTTATGTCTTATGATGTGTTAATTTGCCAAATCAAATATATGTCTCAGCACTTCCACCTTTACCTCCTGCATGCCTGCAAAATAAATAGTCATATTAATCATACTTTGCCATTCTCCCTGGGGATTGGAAAGCAGTTTGCCAAGATGGGCTGGGCCAGCCTTGCTGCCTTGGGCTGAGAGCACTCTGAGGGAAGGTGAGGCACGAGGAAAGTGGAGACGCTTGCTTGGTGACAGGTGAGAAGTGGATGGCTTAGTTTGATTCCCACAGCTCCCTGTCCCTGACTGGGAGGTAAGGCAGCCAAAAGCAGAGTGGAGAGGACCCAGGAAGGTTTCAAAACTGGGTCTTCTGAGCTCTCACCCAAAGCATTCGCTGGTGGAGGATGGGCAGATAAGATGTACCAGAGATGCGGAAAGGAGCCATGAGGGAAAACCACCCCCCAGTACATCCAAATGGGAGCAGAACATGGCATAATTGTTCAGCTGTGAGCTGCTGAAGCTGAAGTCAAGCAGCAGCTGGGTATTGAGGGAAGAGGCTCCAATACTTCAGCATGGAGTTCATCCTGCTTCTCTCTTTTCTCTGCTCCCACCTGTCTACTATAAAAAAAAAATTCCTTCTCTTGCAGTCTGCTTTTCCACTTTCTTAATCATTGATGACTTCTTTTACACTGGGTCTCAGTCTGCTGACACCTGCCATCAGCTCTGAGCCTCTCTCTGCTGGAGGAGTCATAGAACCCATAGGCTCCAGCATGGTAGAATAAGTTATTAATCAAAATAATGTCACCCAGCAGCATTGCATCAAGTAAAAAAAAAAAACAAAACAAAAAACCAAACCCAAAAAATAAATCACTGTAGAAGAGATGTTCCTGGGGATCTACAATGTGAAGTGTCACTGTGTCCATGATGATATGTGTTCCTGGCCAGACACTTTCCAGGAAGAAATCAGTGTGGTACATTGAAGCCCACATTTTTGGGAGCATTTGGACTGTGGGACTCACTGAGATGTGAGCACTGCAACACTGGAGGCAATCTCCAGGTGTTTAAAACTCAGGAAACATGAGCTGGAATAAGGAGCTCCCTGAGCAGTCTGCTTCACCACTAGGATATTGCACATGCAAGATGGAGCCCAGAAAACCTGAATCTACAAAAAGTCACTATGGTCCTGAAAGTAAGGAGGTGTTCTACATGCTAGGAGGAGGATTGGAGAAGTTAAGGGAGGGTCATGTGCCTCATCACCTCTCCTGTGAAGGGCCATATCCATTCATGACCTTGAGCCCTCTACAAACATCACAATGCACCTCTCCCTGAAGGTATCCCACTGGATGCCTGCTGGAGGAAAGACTGTGCCAGGATGCAGCTGGGAGAAGATATTTTTTCAGAACCTTACCCATACTCCAGGACGCTTCCAGGTAGAGCTGACTGTAAATCAGAAATCCTCTTGGTGGCTTGAAGTGAAGCCACAGAGTTGTGCAGCCAGGGAGAGGATCCAGGAGGTATTTGTCTGAGTAGGAGGTCAGAAAGAAAAGAGAAAGGCCTTGTGCTATGCATGGGAGAACTAATTTGGTTAGAGGTGAGAGATAAACAATGCCAAGCATGGCCCTGAGCCCCTCAGTTACACAAAATGCCACCACACTGGCTTGTCTTTCATGCATCTGAGGTGGTCTCCAGACTCCCATCTCTGGCCACACCACTGTACTATTTCAGCCTTTGGGGTTTGCAGATTTAGGCTGGGGAATGTCGACCTGCTGCTCCCCTGAGATGGTGCTCTAGGTTTCCGTAACAAAGATAGGTTGAAGGAGCACCACCAGCAAAATTTTCCAAACCCCCCACCCCACCTCATACTACAAGGGAGACCTAACATTGTGAGTGTGATGTTTCTCCTGGATGCTGGTGACAGCCAAGGACTCGGAGCCAGCCACACATCATGGGGATGTTATCAGTCATGTGGGACACAATCCCTCCCAAGGATGTCAGCTCCAGGGGAGAAGGGTCACATTCATTCTGGGTTTCCCATCATGTCCTCCATAGTGAATGACTCCTTCTCTTGCCCTCTGGACAGAGTGTTGTCAGGCCACCCTGTTCTCAGCACCTCTCTGGTGTCCCTCCCATGCACATGCTGGCAGCCCTGTCTCAGTATCCTGAGGCTGTTCCCTGTGTAAAGGACAAGACAGAACTGCAATAACCTGACAAGTCACTTATCCTTATGGCATGGCTCCATTCCCAGCTTCTTTCCTATTATGTCCTTAGTCTCAAACAATCTGCATTAAGGTCATGGGATGAGACCAGATAGGGTGGGAGGTTCTCACATCTTCCAGAGGTTTGGGGAAAAAAGGGTCACAAAGGCAGGTAAGGACTCTGTTGGGTGCTTCACACTCAGGGAAGGGGTGGAACCAGCCTCCAGCACCAAGAAGGGTAATGCTGGAGATGTCTGCTTCCCCGCCTGTGCTTGAAACTGCCGTCATCTGCCATGCTGTCATGCAGCAGTTTTGGGAGGGAGGGTGGCACCCTTCAGCGCCCTGTCCCCTGGCTGCCCGGGGAGGAAAAGCAGGATCTGTGCAAATGTGCTCCCTTGGAGGCTGCGATGGGCTGAGACAAGCTAAATGCTGATGAGGCTCATGCAGAGACTGTCACACTGATGACTTGTGGGGAGCAGCGTGGCTGAGGATGGAAGGTGCCACAGGAATTAAAATGACTGTCTCCAGATTATTTGTGAGCCTGGGATGGAGGCATTCATCAGCAAGTCTCTCTGTAGAGTACAGCTCCCCAACTGCTCTGCATTTTCTGTTGTAATGTGTATACATGTCTTATTGCAGCAGAAGACACAGCCTCTGGTGCCCTTGGGGACACCCCAAAGTACCCCAAACATCTGCACAGGGCTGGCAGATACAATAGAGGACAGCCCCTTGCACCCTTGAAAGGTCAGGTGGGATCTCCTCGACGTCTCCTCAGGGGCTGGAAACCTCCACCAGACACATGAACTGCTCCCTCAAGGTCACAGAGTAGAAAAGCAGCTGGAGTCAGTTCACATTTTCTTTTTTTAAACAAAATGAGCCTTTTCTTAGATACTGTTTTCGGGAATTTCACCAGGAAGGAAAAGATGTCTTTTATTTCAGGAACATTCTCTTAATGCTCCAAACTGACAGGCACGCTGACAGCAAAAACATCCTGAACCCCCCTAGACTTTTATTTTTTGCACACAAGAAAATTTGCATATGTTAGCATATATATTTGATATATAATGTGTATATCCTCTGAAAAGTAATTAGTATTTTTTCAACCAGCTGCAATGATCACATGTTCCTAGGCTCCGTGCTGGCATAATTGGATGGAACTCTGCTGTACGTGTTATACTGCCGGTTTGAAGAACATATCCAAAAGTTCCCATCTGGCCCTAGGATTTCTGAATTTCTGTCAGTGTTTTAAAGCATCTCTACCATGGCCAAAAGGTCAGTACAACATGAGAGGCTGCAGGAGCTGAGCCTGGGTGTTAAAGGTCACATCCAAAAAACCCAGCAGAATTTGCACAGACTCCTGAAATCAGGAGACCTGGGAGACAAAGTAGTTTAGAAAGCCTCAGTCCCTGAGAGCACGCTTGAAGAGTGGGGGCTATGGCTTCAATAATCTTGTTTCTGCTTGTTTTCATTTATCACATCATGCAGCTAAACCTGGAAAACCACTCCTGACAGCAGTGTGTCATCGAAGAAATGGTTTCTTCTGAGGACGCCGTGAAGGCTCTCTGAGAATAAAGAATAAAACTTGCACAACTTGTTAAAGGAGCTGCAATACAGCAGGAAAACTGTTGACAGGAGAGCTCTGTGTCTCACTGAGGATACAAACTACCTGCCTAAAATTGATTGCCAACATGCCCCTGCTGTGGTCAGTTGAAAATGATCCTCATCCTCCACTCTGGCAGGATTTTGTCATGGGGAAAGTAAGCATGAGGCAAAATGCAAGGGTGACTGACATGTTTTTCGTTGGAGCAGCAGATGGAATATTTTTTTTATCAGCAGATTTAAGAGACTTTAAATCTCTTGAAGAGTTCAGGTGAAGAAGAGTTTAAGAAGTAAGAAGGGGTAAGGCTTGCTTTCAAGTCTCCTCCACCAGTTTTGTTGATGCCTGTGAGCAAAGCAGTTTTGGGTTTGAGGGGGGCTGAATTGCCCATCCTTAAAAGGAGCTCAGCTGCAATTGTCCACCTTTCAAGGGCATTGTGGGCATAAATACTGCCAAATGCTGAGATGCTACAGCAATCACACACACACTTGAATTAGAAGGTTTCCATGTTGCCCAGAGGCAGCCATTTGCCAGCTGGAAACTCACTGCATTGAGCAGTTTTATTTCAAAGCAAGCTCAGCCACAACAGCAAATGACATCCCGGTGTGTCTGGCGGTGAAGGGGGACGTGGTCTGAGGAGCTCTCTAACAGCATGCTTTGAAGCAATTTTGAGGGAGCAAGACTTGATAGCCATGCCTGTGGAGAGCAGCATGGAAGGCCACGGTGAGGTTGTTGTTTGCTGCTTGTGATGTGCTGGATGGAAATCAGGCTCCAGGCAGACCTCAGATCTTCAGCCTAGATAGCGACAGGGAAACCTGTTTGCTGGTTCCTCTCAACACACATTTGAGCTAATTGCAAAACATGAAGGATGACGAATGGCAGCAGAAAGCATACCTGACAGAAGGGTCAGGAAAAGGCAGTGCATGTCCACGAGAGCTTGGATGCTCACAAGCAAATACTGTTTTTCTTCCAGTCATGGATCACCAACAAAGTGCAGCTACTGTCAACATTAGTGCAGAACCCAAAATGTGGAACAATGAAAAACTTAGTTTAGGAAAGCCAAGTGGGGGAAAGAAATTCAGGAATATTTTCATTTCATTGGCCCTATTTGTGAACAAAATACCAGTGCAGCCCTGGATTTTATACTATTGCAAGCTTCTAAGCTATTTACCTTTCAGTCAGTGGAACTTGGACTTTGTGGGCATTCTCTGGTCAACACAGGAACAATTTCCCATAGCAGAAGGGTCACCAGTTAGCTGACAGGGCAGGCTGGCCCCCTGGCATGAGGACAGAACACACAGCAGCACTGTCTTGCAGAATGCCAGCCCAAGAATGCCAGCACTCAGACTTTGCTAGGAACAACCAGGGCCAGGAGAGGTAGCAGGGCCAGGAGACAACACCATACAAACCATTTAAAGCTGCCCAGTGATAAATCCTCTGGATTCTCTAATTGTTTTCTCACTCTGTAACCTTCTTCCTCACCAGCCATAGGACTCCTGTTCCAGACTCTGAGCGTTACCATGGTGTTCAGGCCACCAGGGTCACCTCACCAGCTCTATCAAAGCCCCTTGTACAATGGACTGCTGAAATCACTGGATATCTCTGTGATCCCAGCAAAAGGAGCGTTACAGTTTTCCTTTGTCCTCGGAGCAGATGCTCTGAGATGTCTAAGGGTTTCATGAGTCCAATCTCAGACCACTTTCCCCACGATCTGTGGAAGCTGGAGGCACAGACACCCCTTGTTGAACTCTCATGTCTGTGGTGACACGAGGAGCCCACCATCCACATTTTTCTCACACTTGCTCATCTCACAACCTTAGGAGGGATACAGAATGGCAGGAATATTTTTTACAATTGCATTTTTTTACATCTCCAGATGTTTCACTTCTTTTCCCTCCCACCCCCACCCCCCCCCCCGGCCCCGCGGTGNCCCTTGTGAAGCACAGACAGGCTTCCATTACTGCCCAATTTTGCATTTATCTCACAATCCCCCAGCTTATTCATCTCCAAGTTTGATAAAATCTTTTTAGGGCTTCCCACAATCCCTCATAGTTCTGTCCTTTCATCAATTTCTTTCCTTCTTCTATTAACAAATAAAACCCTACACAGTATGATGCCACCTGGATAGATCTCACCTCTTGCTCTGTCCTCTTGCTCCTCCAAACCATTAATAAATATTTTCAGTCATGCCCCTCCCAAAGTTAGTCCCTTGAGTCTTTCCCATTTAACCTCCCCCTGCTCCAAGGATGATTTATTCACTCCTACCCTTTGTATCCCGTTGCTTGAGCAGTTTTTGACCCACAACAGGATGCTGCCCCTTACCCTGCAGATATTTATTTTCTTTAAGAGTCTCCTGTGAGGAACTCCACCAAAAAGCCTTTAGAAAAATCCAAGTAAATTATGTCCAGAAGCGGCCTTTATCCTATTTGCTGTATTAACTCTTTCTCGGGTTTTGGCAGGCTCAGAAGTCATAGATTTCTGTGCCTGCTGCATTCATGCTCATCCCTACGTGCTGTCTGATCAAAAATCTGACCAGATTTTTGTGGAGCTGGGATGTTCCGAGTTACTCATCGGCACCAGATTTCTCAGGATCCTACCAAACCACAGATCCACAGGACCCCAGAGTATGGTGCCATCCTAACACAGGGTGGGATTTTAAAATAAGGGCAAAACTGCAGAGCCCAGATGAATATTCCCACTTTAATTAGCCCAATCATCCTCCTGGAAAGTGTATTGGGGAGAGAAAAAAACTTCTTTGTATATTTTCAGATTTTGACTAGATTTCTGTACCTTTCATTCACTGTTTTTGTTTACTGTTAAAGTTTCTGGCTATTTTAGAAACATTTTAGTTAATGTTCATTCTTTCACCACGGGAACTTTTAGGCAATCATAAACCTTTTTCAGATAGAAAAAAAAAAAAAAGTTGTGTTTTTTCAAATAGAAAGAAAGCCCTTCTTTCAACATGAGATCCTGCGTTTATTCCTTGTCATCTCCACAAGGGTGCTGCTCTTTACCACTGAGCAATGTGAGCCCTTCAGAAGGGCCTCAATAGGCTGCAGGGAAGGGTAGAGAGGAACTTCTTGAAGGTCAGCAAAGTTGAACTGTCTGAAGTTCAGTGCAGGCCCTGCATGTGGGGAGCAACGAGCTCGTTCACAGTCTGGGGGATGCTCTGCTGAGAAACGGAGCTGAGGGGAAGGAGCTGGGGGTCCTGCTGGACAAGAACCTGCCCCTCTGCCCCTCAGCCAGCTGTGTTCCCTGCTGGAAGGCCAATGGTTCTTCAGGGTGCCCTAGGAAGAGCATTGCCAGCAGGTCAGGGATGTGATCCTGACCCTCTGCTGGGCCCTGTGTCGTGTGGAGCGCTGTGCCCAGTTCTTGGCTCCTCAGGACAGGGAGATGTGGAGCTCTTGGAGCAGGTCCACAATTTCTTGCTATACAAGACATGGCCAAGATCCTTGTTAGAACATTATCTGTAAGTTTGATGTTCAGCTTTTGGAAAGATGTTGAAAACTGAATGAAAAAAGGAGCTGTAAAAAATGATGGGAGGCCTAGGAAAAAAAGAAAACTTGGAAAAGAATGTGAAGAAATTTATCCTATTTAGCCTTCCAGAGAGAAGGGTAAGAAGTAATTTGACCTATAGGTATCTATACAGGAAGATGGTATTTGATATTACAGTCCTCTTTAATTGAGCAGACAAAGCAAAATGAGATCCAATGTCTGGAAGCTGAAGATGGAAAAATTAAAGGTGGATATAAGGTGCAGTGCTTTTTTTTTTTTTT
>VYXF01001432.1:47416-58267 GCA_013397295.1 Polioptila caerulea
TTTTTTTTTTTTTTTAATAGGCAGAGCAATTAACCACTGGAGCAATTTCCAAGAATGGAAAAATTATCCATCACTCAAGGTTCTGAAGTCAAGACTGGATGTCTTTCTGAAATGCACATAACATGTCAGTGCCCAGTCACGAGTGCCATGCGGGACTGCTGTAATTCCATGGATCAGGTCCTCCAAGAGGTCAAAACCAATTACCATAATTGCACTGTCTGCTTTAAATTCCCTGAATATCCATGGCCCTTTCTCCACCACGTTTCTAAGACATGACTACTTAAGAGCAGCACATCGGAAACCTCTGATTAGGTTGAAAATATATCTAAAGGAAAAATTGTCATAATGTCCTTTCCTTTCCCCTCTCTAGGTGGCCTTTGGGAACACAGAGGGAGCACTGAACACCTTTTCCCTCCACTTTTGTCCAGAAGGTGCACCTATGGAAAGGCTGCCTAGGGCTGATCCCTCCCTGTCAATCCCCTCCCAGGGCTGGGCAGTGGATTCCCACCTGCCATTTTCTCTCAATCCTGGCATCCCCCAACCAAGCTACTCCCAAACCAGACACTTTGTGTGTTTCCCCACACTGGGGAATGTGTTTGTGAATTCCCTTCACCATGTTTGTTTTGCTGTGATGTTTGCCCCAGTACTGGCAAACCACATCTGGCTGTTCCCTAATACCTCTGCCTGAAACTGTTCTCATTGTTCTCATGCATTTTCCCTAAATTTCCACTGCTTCCTATTGTTTCACACCTTGCATTAGGAAAGTGAGGTTATCATGTGAACCCAAAACTGGGCAGCTTGAAGGTTCTCTTACTCTTGCTGCCCATTTCTGGCAGCACCAAGAGCTGATATAGTGACACAGGAACCATGCATGCTTTTGTGCTCCTGCTTCCAGGAAATTCTCCTTGTTGTGTGTTTATGGAGCACCTCGCAGAGCTGGCCTGCGATGCAAGTTCCCCAGGGGCATGCAAAGAGGAACCGTTACTATCAATTATTGCAATTATTGCAATTATAATAATTATTATTCTGTCACCTAAATTTCAGCAATTAATTTTTCCAGTCTAGTTCAAGCCATTTTCTCTCTGCCAGATGCTGATCACAGCAAGAGCGAGGTGCAGCATCTGCTGCTGATCAGACTCTGGGTTAACTCATGAAATACCACAGAGGCAGGTGCCTGGCGAAGTGCAGGCCTCAGTCTCTTTGATGGGCTCAGGGAAAACCCATCAAAGCAGCTGAGTGTGCAGTGTGATCTTTATGCTGCAGGCATGACATTACTCTGTGTATTGCAGGCTGGAATAGGACTACACTAAACTGGGCTACAAGGGTTCAGGGTGTTGTCAGACTAATGTGAAGGGTGGGGGTGTGGATTATTCAAATTCAGGCTGCTGAAGGCTGTGTCTCTGAGCTATGGCAGCTGTCCAGCAACCCACCAAGAGGGCCTGGACTGCCAAGGAGCACCCCATCCTTGTAGGAGCACCTCCTAGCAGTGCATCACCTCACCCTCAGGAGATGCCTCCTTTTCCCCACTGGTTTTAGTGAAGCCAAAAGTGTCTGCTTAGACCAGACACCTGCCTAAAGTGGGAGGAAAAATCACACCCTTCACATTCTTAATTGTAGGTTTGATAAGAAACCTTGAGACATGAGAGGAATTCATCAATCCAGCGGTTTGGGAACCACCAATTCCAGATGAATGTAGGAAGGACAAAGACAGTGGCAGTTTCCTCTCATCAACCAGCATCAAGTGACACTAATAACACAGTGTTTTGGCAAAAAAACGAATAGAGAATATACAGGTCACCTTCCTGAGTGACAGATCTGAGACCTAAAATTGGCATCGGTTGGACAGGTCCATTGAGAAGTATTTAGCTTTTTTTTTGTATCAGATCAGAGCTGGCTTACACGATATTCAGGGTGTAATATTAACCTCACACGAGGTGCTCCATTTCTTGGGCATCACTGCTGCTCCTTGTAATAAGCATTCTTCTACTGCAAACCCTGAGAAATTCCATACTCAGGCCAGCAAACCTGAGATGAAGGCAGGGAGCTGTACCTCAGGAGGCAGTCATTCTTGAAATGCTCATAATAGATATTCAGTTCACTGCCGTAAGAAAGGAACTGAATGATATCTTTGAATCTTTCAGCAGCAAGATATTAAGCAGGAACTAGGAGATTGCTGCTGCCTTCTTATTGATATCGTGACCAATTCTGTTTCTGCCTTCCAAAGCGACCTTTAGTTAATTAGAAGAGGATAAGAAAACTGCTGCCACGATGACTTGATGTTGGGGAAGGTTGTCTTCTAGTGAGGAATTCACTTATGTTATTTATCCAAGGGAAAATTAAGAGGCAATTGGTTCATGGCCTATGGGTCTGGGCATTGAAGAACAGTCCAGGGAAATAAATTGGACTTTGATTTGCTGAGAAAAGACAGCTGAAAATCCAGCGGTAGGCAGAGGAAATGCAGTCACTCTGGTAAAAAAAGTGCAAAAAGTGAGTGGATAACAAGGCTTGGCAGGGTGTCCCTTACTCATCTTAAAGCCAAGGCTGGGGATGTGCCGTGGTGCTCACAAGTATTACATGAACAATGCAGAAATTGGTGGGGTGGAACTTTGCTCTCCTCACTGCTGTTTGGTGTTTTGGATTCTCTGATTCCCAGGGCTACAAACAGCTGCATTTTCTCACTGATAACAGATAAAAAGTCTTTCTCACACACAGCAGTATGAGTTAGGAGTGTAGCAAACAGTCTGCCATTTTAGGCATCAAGGACAATGTTAGTTCTTTAAAAGACACTATTTAACTTCACTTGTGTGGCTGCTTGAATGTTTCTTGGTGATCCATGGGAAGATATCCAGAGAAAAAATAAAATAAATGGACCAGAAACCAGACATGAAAATTTGTCATCTTCAAATTAAGAAAATTATAAAATAAATGGCCAGTTTCTTCAGGATCCACCAGCAAAGGCCACATTTAATGCTGTGTAAAAAAGGGGGAAGTTTTCATTATTTCAGTAGTCTTTTTAGTGAGCTCTGCTTTAGTGATAGTGTTTCATGGTTCTCTAGCTGAAAAAATAAAAGAATAAATAGTAAGGATGATTTTTCCTTGGTTCATGGCAAAGCTGCAGAAGGCTGCAGAGCCAAGGCTGTGAGTGGAGTTCCTAGGGTACATCCAAGGCAAAGCTGGACCCCAACTCTGCTTCCACATTTTTGAAAGGCTCTGGGACAGCAAGACTGGAGGTTTGTTACATGATGGCAATTTGTGCAGGGCAAGTGATCAAAAAAGTAAGAGAGACGTAGGAGAAATAAATTGTGTAAACAACTTCATGAGTGTGGTGCATTTGACAGGGATAGAGTTAATTCTTTCCACAGTAGCTACTATGGGGCCGTGATCTGGATTCGTGCTGAAAACAGCTATGATAACACAGGAATGTTTTATTTATTGCTGAGCAGAGCTTGCACAGAGTCAAGGCCTTTTCTGCTTCTCTCACCAGTGAGAGGGCTGGAGGCTGGGAGGGGGCACAGATGGGACAGCCAACCCCAGCTGACCGTGAGGACATTCTGTACCATATGGCAACGTGTCAGTATAAGAATCTGGGGGAAGAATCTAGGGGAAGGGGGAACATTTGGAATGGTGGAAGTTGTCTTCCCAAGTAACCATGAGGCATGATGGAGCCCTGCTTTTGTGGGAAGGCTGACCATCTGCCTACCCATGGAAACAGTGCTTGAATTCCTTGTTTGATTTACCTATCAGGCTGTTTTCACCTCAACCCATGAGTTTCCTTGCTTTAACTCCTCTGATTCTCTAACCCATCCCTACTTAGGGGGAGTGAGCAAGTGGCTATGTAGGGTCTAGCTCTTGTCTGCAGTTAAACCATGACAATGAGGAATAAGTACCATTTCTTTAATCCAACAAAGGATGGCACCAGTCAGAACCAGCAGCTAGAATTCAACTGAGGCAGACAAAATTCAATTCAGAGGGAAAGCACAGGTTTTTCACTGTGAGACCAATTAACCATTGAAACAAACAATGAAGGAAGCAGAGGTTTCCAGTCCTGCTTGTACATTGGACTGACATGCTGTGTGGAGCTGCAGGTGGACCCAAAAGGGGGTAGAATTGGGCTGCATGAGGTGAGAGAACATCTCCTGATGGTGGTAGTCAGGCAAAGCTCTACCCTCCAAGTAATCACTGTCCAGAGGGGATGACTGTGTGGCCCATTTGCAGTTTTAGACACAGACTGGACTTCTTAACCAGGAACATGCAGAGACATTTCAGCAGGCTCTGCTCAGCTACAGTTGCATAATGAAGTCCTTTTAGGAGGAAATGTTTCTGTTTAGTTCACTAATAGGGCTTCATTAAGAGCCTTTATAGACCAAAAAAACAAAGAGTAACCCAATCAAAGGATCCTCATGAAAAGAAAACAGCAAAATAGGAAAACCAGAATTTACTACATACCAGGAATATGTGAGCCCATTCCCTGCAATGAACAGAAATATAGTTTCTTCATGGACTTACAAGGACATTTAGTGCTTATTTGCATATGAAAACGTGCACAGAGAAGCATAAGCCCACGGAGGTGTCAGCATTCTCAGGGATCAGTCCTGGCTGAGGTGGAGTACATCCAGACTGTTTTGCAGAGTATGGGGCAGTGGGTGTGAGGGTCTGGGACAGTGATGGATGCATCTGGAGGATGGAGTCTGAGAGGGTGAAAGAGACTGCAGAGAGGTGCCACAACAGGACAGGATCCGGCCCTGGCCATGAGGACCCAATTTCTTATATTTTGCACTCTCTGCAGGACCAGCCTGAGGTGGATGTGTCCCCAGTTGCGGGTGATCCAGGAGGAAATGCAAACGATTACCAAACCACTCCTTCCTCTACATGCCCAGTCCAGGGGGTGGAGGGACCACGGGAATGATCCCGAACTCCAGCGTCTGCTGCTGGAAGGCAAAGGGTCATAGCCAGAGTCACAGGTAAATACAGCCCTGCAACCTGCCTCTGCAATACCCCAGGACAGGAACCTCCCCACTATGCTTATTCTTGTCCTTTCTTTACTGGCTGTGTCTGCCTGTGAGGAAGGGTGTCTGGCAGAGCCTGCAAAGGGAATGTTGCAGACTCTGTTGTCTCTGGCAATCAGAGTTGTGCAGTCCCAGCTCTCCCCAAGACACATCATAGTCCCTATGTCTTGCCAGCCAATACCAGGACCTGGCAGTCCTGAGAAAACAGACCCTTCTCTCACAGACAAAAACAGAGTGAAAATAAAATATTACCTATGTGAAATGTCTCCCTCGCAGTGAGTTGCGGGACAAAATTTGCCAGTGGAAAGGACCTCCTAGGCTGCTGCAGTCACTCATCCACAAGAACCAAAGCCTCTAATCCCATTAAGAAACTTATCTTTCCTGATGGACAAAAAAGCTTTCTCTCATCAAACGTCTATTCTGATGGAAATCTTTATAACAGAACTCTTTCTGTCTCACAAAGGGCCAGGGTGCAATCTAAGCCTTTGATGTTGTATTTGGAGTATAATGAAAGGCATTAATTTGAATAGAATTATTGAAATGGCATGTCTGTTCCTGCTATTAATAGAAAAGTCTTAAAACAATGAGCAGCAGGGATGGGGTCTATTGCAGCGGGCAGGAACAAAGGCAGAGCACTTTGCTCTGGTTGTATTACGGGAATGGCCTCAGGTCTCTAATGTGCTGGGCTCTGAACAGAGCAGAAACAACAAACCTTGCACAAGGCTAAAAGAGCAAAATCTTCAGACCTGGGCTCTGTCTGCCCAGACATCTCCTACAGCGCAAAAGCTGCAGTGCATCAAAGAAAACTGCACAGAGTGGATTCAAACCAAATCAGAGGTGATGGGTCTTCATTTACCAGGGCAGCTTCTTGCCAGAGGGTGCTACGGCTGCTAAAAGTTTATCTGGGCCCAAGGTGAGACTGAATGAATTCACAAAAGAGAAATCCAATGAGGATTAAGCCTATAATTCCCTAATATTTGTAGCATGGGGAGGATGCAGGAGGGGAGGATCATACCTGTGTGACATGATATTATGTCTTCCTTACACATGCACTTTTATGAGAATGTTGAGATACCTGAGCTTTAATCTGACTTAATAAAATTCTTCTGATAGTTTTGAGTTCTTCTGATCCCTGTATGTAAAGAAGCATTTGTATTTTTATATCTGTGCATCATTGCATAATAAGCTGAAAATCATAGATCTAGGTGGATTCTGTGGAGAGAAAATAAAACCCCCAAACAACACTTCCCAGGGGCTTGAGATACTAATAAGTGTCTCTTTGTCTTTCCTGTTTGCTTTCCAGGAACAGGCTGGCAAAATGACTCATGGATCACTGCTCCTGTGCTGTATTCTGGGAGCAGAGCTGGAAAAGTGGGATGAGGCACCTTGTGGGCGCTGGCTCCACAAGGAGCTCACAGTGGGAAATAGCTTAAGGAAATCTATCTGCATGGGGTGAAATTAGATAGTTTCCCTGTCTCAGGACACTGAGAATCTCTGGGGAAAGATGGCAGAAACATTTTTTTTCCACAGAGTGTGGAACAGAGCCCAAGAATTCAAGAACCCTCAAGAAGAAACTACTTGTCACAAATCTCACTGGCATCCTCAGCAGCTGTTTCCATGAGGGAAGGACCACAGCAAGTGATGTGAGTTCATTCTTTGCCTTGACAGGTACTTTCTGGCTCAGATAACCTCTTCACCTGTATCCACTAACTTTACCTCCAGTTTGATGGGCACAGGATGATGCAAGTCCCAGCTTTGGAAGGGGCTAACAGCACACATGGGCAGCGTGGAGACCAGCTGCAGGAGGAGTCTGGAGAAAACCTGTATGCTCTGGGATGTCATTCCCAGCATTTCCTTCTGCCCTCCACCATGCACAGAGCAAGAAGTCTTGCCTTGCTCATCTGCTCTGAGTCCCTGGCATGGCTTTGCTTTTTTCCCCAAGACACAAACACCAAGGCTAGCAATATCCTCCCTCCTTCAAGTTCTCTGTGGTTCTCCATTGCACTGTTGGGGTTTGAAAACATGCACACATGGAGGCCCTGCAGGACTTTGAGAAAGAGATCAAGGCTGGAAATTACCCAGGGTACAGATGGAAAGAAGAGAAACCAGCAGTGGGTTTGGGACAGGAATGAGAGGCTAGTCAAAATTGAAGCTGTGAGATGGGGGATACCAGAAGAAGCTGAGAACAGGAGACAGCATCACAACTTCTGGTCCTTGCTGCTCTGGTTTTAATTACCTGGCAAATCCTTCCATAACATTCCCATCCCTTTCATTCAGCATGCTGGGGTTTCCTTCCTGTTAGCCACCACAGATGAAGCCAGAACCACAGTTTATCTTCCCCAGACTGGGAGAACAAGGCTGAAGGTTTGCATCTCCCAAGGGGAGTGGGCAGGTTGTGTGTTGCTCCCCCCGTACTCAGCACCACTGAGCTTCCTGCAGGAGCCAGCCCCGCCGGGCAGCCAGGCTCTGCCAGCTGACACAGCTCCGTCTGGAAGGATGCTGGATCTGTCTGTAGGCCAGCAATCAGTGGGCTGGTGGCCACTGTATAACACTTATGGCTTGTGGAGCTGCTGAATTTCTGCAGCAGCAACACAACCCAGGCCGCCGCTCTGAAAACCCTGAGCTGCTATCACAGCTACATCACTATTACTTTTGCATGCTGCTGCAGAATGATGCTGCATAGACTATCCAGCAATGTGAGAAATTAAGGGCATGTCTGTATGCATTGGAGGGCATAAAACAAAGTTTCAGCACAGTGTGCATGCAGGAGGGTCCACTGGGAAGCTGGAAGCAGGATACATATGTTGCATTTTCTTCAAGCATGCAGTTTCAAGCTCTGGAATGATTCTTGGGACCTGTTTTGTGCTGGGCATGCTTCATTCCTTGTAATAGAACTGCCCTGCCTCTGAAGCACAGCAGTGCAGCACTTTTCTGAGGACTGTCTGGGCTGACATAGAACAGATACAGAAGCTGACTGTACCTGAAGAACTTGCAAGCTGTAAACTTTTCCCTGCCTGCTGCCTGGGCTGATTGGCTGCGGGTTTGGGTTTTCACACACACCTATAGAAGCCTGGAACCTGTTCCTCCCAGGAACACCAGCAGAGAGGACAGAAAACCAGTGGAAAATGGCAAAGCCAATGAAGCTTTTAATGGTGTCATACTGAGCATCTACAGCTAAGGCAGAAATAAACACAGTATCAATTGTGCATTTAGAAGGTTACCTCTCATGATAAAAGATGTTGCAACAAGGAGATTTCTCCAGCCTTCCTTCCTTCCTCTTCTTACTCTTCCCTGAAACACGTCATTGTTGAGGAAATGGCAAGACCTGCAGCACATGGGAGGAACAGCAAACACCAAATAAAGCTTGGAACAGGACCAGCAGGAAACAAAGGTCTGTATTGTAACCCACGCACAGATTCATTAGAGTCTGGCAATTACGCTGGACATTAATTGCTGCTGCAATTAATCCAGACATCAGTATGGATGCAACACCACTCACACCTCTGGGCTGGCACCCGTGTGGCCCCACAGCAGCCCCTGCTCAACCTCTGCTTGGCATTGCTAACCACCTTTCTCCTCTCTGTCCTTTGGCAAACCTGGCCTGCACATTCAGAAATGATGAGATAAAGCTCACAAAATGAAGAGATTTTGAGCAGGTGCTGGATCTATTGATTTGTCTGCTGGCCTTTCAGTTGCCGGGGGTCACATCTCCAAGTTCAGCCATGAAATAACAAGGACTATAAATAAAACAAACAGGCTGAGATTTTTCACAAGGCTCCAGTCACCAGCACCTTCTAGAAGACAAAGTACCTGGTGATACAGAAGTCCTTAGGATGTACAACCAAAGCTGTCAGGCTGTAATCCATTAACACTTCTCTCACCAGCCATATGGGGGGACATCTCTCTCACCACCTCCTCTGCCACCAGGAACTCTTTCTCCCCTCTCTGCACCACTTCTGCAGGCAGATGATGAACTCTAGGTGATCTGGCTTAAACATAGGTGTGTATACATATTTCCATGTTTAATACATATATCTTTACAGACAGCTCACTTTCTGTCAGTTCACTGACTGGGGTTTCAAAGTGGCTCCAGAAAAAGGGGATGCTTTCCACCATTTGCCATGAACAAGTACTGTGAGCTGTCTAGCCTGCCCTTAAATAATTTTAGCAGCAATTCCTCTGACATCTTCCTATGGACAGAGTTTGACAGCCAAAATCAGCTCTTCCTGAGAGTACTCCTCTCTATTTTTCAGCTTAAATCTTTTTTTACTTCTGCTTTGTGCAAGAGAGCCGTGGTACAACAAATGGAGCTTTTTTCTCAGGATCATCGACTCATAGAATCATTGACTCATAGGATCATTTAGGTTGGAAAAGACCTTTAAGATCATCAATTTCAACTGTTAACCCAGCACTTCTGTGTTCACCACTAAACTATTTGTGCAAGTGCAGCAGATCTTCTAGACAATTCCTCCTGTTGCTGTGCAAAATCTGGTCATTGCAGGGGCAGACACTGAAGAGAGGAAACCCAGGGTGGGCTTCCCAAAGGGGGCTGCTGAGCTGAGGAAGGTGGCTCTGCATGGTGTGGGAGTGATCTGGCATCCCAAGGATTTGTGTGAATAGAGTCAAGACAGACGGATGCATGGAGACAAAGCTGTGGCAGGGCTGGGCAGTGATGATAATGCCAAGGAACAGTTTCATGCCAGGAAGTGGTGGACCACCAAGAGGTGCTGAAGGTCATTTAAGCTTCCTTCTCTTAAGTATTACTCAAAGTATTACTAAGGGACAGGTGTGAGTGAATATTTTTTTCTAAGGATCCTGGCGTGTTGTTCTCTGGTTCCTGCTGCTCCCTGGTCCCTTGTGTGCACCATTCCATCACGCTCCCAGCAGACTGCTCTGGCTCACCAAGGCACCATGTGCCAGCTGAGCCAGGTAGCTCCAGGTACTGCTGACAGGGTTAATGGCACTGAGTCAGAAGAGGTTGTTCAGCTGCAAGGGAAGGGGTTAAAAACCTCAGCCAAGAGCAACACAACTGTTTGCTCCTACCTGCTGGCACTGATAGTCCACTCTGTCAAAGCCACCCCACGACTGGAGTGCCACAGCTATAGGGGGAGAGAAAAGCTGTGTCAGTACACTGTGAGCTGCACATGTCCCTGCTTGGCATTTCACTTTTACCCGAGACTCCATCTCCCTGCTGCAAAATGGGAATTTGCAGTTGAATTTCCTTCTCCCCAACCTTTGCAAGCTCAGTGCTCTGTATGGGGTATGTGGATAACCAGGGGTCCTGCTTTTTGCAGGGGTGAGTCTCCTGCTACTCACATTAGGCTGGAGGCAGCTGGGTGGGTTCTCCTTTGGCTAGTAAGGTGTAAATACCACCACCATACAGCAGAATCTTTCTGCCAACAAGAACATTAGAAGGATTTCCTCTCCACCACCCAGTGAACACTGCAATATCCCAGAAGCTTCTTGCTTTTCACACACCCTCTCTACAGCTGAGTGAGTGGAAACTGGTCTTTGTGCTCCAAACATGAGAGGGGAGGCACAGCAGCCTCCTGTGCACATCTGCACAGAGGCAGTGCTGGAGCAGATGCCTGTCCCTGAGGACACTGGGCAAGGTGAGCATGTCGTGCCTCATCCCCCAGGAGCCAGTGTCCTCTGCAGGGGTGAAACTTGGCAGGCAAGGTACAAGGACAATTCAGAAAGACAGGTGGTAAAATGTAATTTCAGATCTCATGCAGGCAAGAAAAGAGAAAAAAGAGAGACTGAGAAGACTGAATTATTTGCTAGTTGTGAATGCTTAATTTTTCATCTTCTCTAGGACATTTGCATAATCTTTTTTTTTTTTTTT
>VYXF01001432.1:58298-78064 GCA_013397295.1 Polioptila caerulea
GCTTGCAATTTTTTTTTTTATGGAATTCTTTTTTGTCTGTGCTACCTTGGCAGCCTCTGTTTGAGCACCAGCAAATTATTCTGTGTTTACTGCCATCAGAAGATGCCAGTTCTTGGTAGCATCACAATGCAACTGCAACCAAAGCCCTGGAAAAGGGAAGAAGCTGGGGACAGTGAGGTCACCAATCTGAGTGGTGCCACCACTGCCACAGAGCAAGATTCCTGCATCCAGTGCAGCAGCCTGTGTGTATCCACAGCCTGTCTCATCCCTGCAGGGCCATGGTGTGTCCCTTTGGCTTTTCAGCCTGTGGCTCAGGCAGGGGATGGTGCCCAGTATGGTGTGGGTGGAGGTGTTGCTGAGCAGAGCCAAATCTTGCTGCTCCTTGGCCTATTCAGCATTTCTCTTGATCAGAAATTACAAAAGCTCAGGAACTCAGCAGAGGCTCTGCCAGAGTGTTTCAACTTGTTATTGAGATCCCTTGCTAAGCCCCTTCGGCACATCATCAGGCTGACAAACACAAGCATTGCTGAAAAAAATGGAGACATTTCATTTAAAAATTGTGCTGAAACCCAGCGCTCAGCCTCCTCTGCAAGAAAATGTGATTAAACATCTCCTCTTTAGTTTGAAAACACTTGCCAAGTTTAATCTGAAAATTCATTACACCCTCTCTTCACATACGTTTTCCAACGAATGCACTATTTATCTCCACCCTATTAAAAATACATATAAATATCCATCTCTTACTGTAACACCAGACTGTGGGGCTCATGTGTGAGTTCAGAGCCAGACTTGCTTTGTGCATCTTCATTTTCCTATGTGTCCATAATTTTGCTGGAAATCTCTGGATGATGGGCTTCCAATCATGTCTTGGGGAAGGGAGAGGCCACTTCCAAAGGGAAAAATGAGTTAAATAATTTTTAAAAACCCAGAAAAGCCAAAAAACCCCGAACCAACATAAACAAACCAGAAACACAAGCCAGCCCACGAACCCTTGGAAATAAAAATAAGCCATCTTCTGGCTAACTGGTTGTTTGGAGCACCAGGGAAGTGATCCTTGATGGCTAGCACAGAGCTATCCAAGTGCTTCAAGTCCTGATCTCCCCAACCAACCCTCCTCCTAATGGAGAATATTTATTCTATGTTGACAGAAGTGTGCTCCAGGGTGGGAGCTAATATTAATTATATGACAAACACATCCTTGGGCAGTGATTTGCATGCGGCCTTACATCAAACAACTCAAGGTCCTATAAAAGAGGAGCGGAGTCTGCTCCCTCTCCCTGCTGCATACTGAATGAATCCAGGCATCATATTTGATTGCTATGACCTTCAGGAAGGTCTGAACCTGTTCCCAGCCCTTGCACACCCACGCAGGTGACTGGCACAGACTTGACAGCCCATCCTGGTGGGGCTCTTCAAATAGTTTGGAGAACCTCTTGTGAAATACTGGGTGTGCAAAGGCACAGGATGCCTCTAGCTGGGGTCTGCCTCCTTAAACCAGCACCATATTTACAGCTTTATCATCTGCAGAGAACAGCTGGTGCCTCATCCCGCTGCACACTCCACAGTGTGACTCTCTAACTCGAAGTCTGATTTATGGAGCATGCCTTGCTTTACTCAGTAAAACTTATAAATGGCACAAAAAAATAAGCCCCACAAAAAACCAAAACCAAAACCAAACAAAAACAAAGGAAAAAAACCCCAAAAAACAAGAAAAAAAAATAAAAGGAAAAGAAAAGAAAGAAGAAAAGTGGCTGAGCCTCTTTACTGCATGTTCCACCATCAGAACTGACAGGTAAAAGGGCAGATGGGAAAATACCTGCTGAGAATGAAGGAAGATCTACTAAACAGAGATCTATCTCCACTCCCCATGAGGTTATCAATGCTGTGGTGATCTGAGTATGAAAATAACTTATTGTCAGAGCCAGGTGCCAGCAGAGGAATAGCCCACCTATATACGGGACCTCATAAAGAAACAAATCTGGGGTATTTGAAGCAGCCCAGCCAAGGGATATCTGATCCCAGAACAGTCTCCTATTTTGCTTATCCATTTCATTACCCGTGGTTGCCTTTCACTGCCAGAAGACAAGGAAACAGCACCGTGAAATCCTCTGGCTCAAGAGGATTGGTTTAGAGATGTTTGAGAAATCTTATGATTTTTCCCTCCATCAAAAAAAAAGAAAAAAACAATTCTGATTTCTCAATACAAAAACTTGCCTTAGGGAATCATTTGGATTGATGGATGTCCCAAGTCTAAAAGTAATCGTTCCCAATACCTTTTGGAATTGTAAAACTAAGGGTCTCTGAATTCTTTCAGTGCTTACTTAGAAATGCCACCCCATGGTAACAGAAATGTTTGAGGCAAGAGCAGAGCAGTCGACAATGAGTAGTGAAATACTTTGACTGTGCCAAACCAGTCTTGAAGGATTATTATTCCAGTTCTAGCCCAATCTGGAAGAGACATTTTGTTTGTTTTCCTTTATTTTCTTTCCCCCCACTTTTTTTTTTTTTTTTTTTTTTTTTTTTTTTAATCTTAAAAATGTTCACAACAAGGGAAAATAGCTCTGAGACAGGCTCCTGTTCTGCCAGAATCCTGTCATCTCTGTGGGGACTCCATGGATACGGTACCAGTAGGAAACTGCTGGAAAAAAAGGACAGAGGTACAGAGAGTATTCTTGTCAGAGTGAAGCTCCCCATGCCTTAACTGCATGAAACTTGGGAAACTCCTTACTGAAGCAGGAAAGACGGAAAATTAATCCATGCATTAAATCGAGTGTTTCCTCTGAGTCCAGCACTGGACTGCAGCTTAATGACTTGAAGGTAGGTATAAACCACGTGTGTAGAGTTTCTGAGGAGAAATTCTTTCAAATACCCATAACCCAGAAAGGAGAGCACAGTGCCTTCTCGTACCTCCATTTCCTTTAAGTGTTTTTGCTTACAAAAGTGATACCTGCTTATCTTTTGTTTTGCTTGGAATATTCCCCGAGCGCCTTCTCCCATCAGTTGGGATTCAGGACCTGCATCCTCATTTCAGCGGAGCAATTCTTTTTGTCAGGGAAAGTGTGCAGCTCTTGCTAGTGCTCTGCCCTGCCTCTCCACTAGGTTATGGTCCTGACAATGCTGGGAACACTGCAGGGTGGGATACAGGGAGAGACTTAGCTGCAGCTGATGGGAGCCTCCCCAAAAAAGAAGCTTGTCCAGGCATAAGGATCACATACCTCACCCAGTAAGAGCAGAGTGCCTCAGAAACCGCCCTAAGCATGTGGGGTCTTTATCTTTTCCTTGCTGGCGTAAAAAAAGCCCCAGATATATTGGAATCTCATTTCCTGGTGATCCTGAGAGAGGGTGCACCAAGGATGGAAACAATTAGGCAGGCTGCAGATTAAAAGAGAGGGAAACGAGGGGAAGATGTTGCCTGATGGTATGAGGACTCTGGAAATCCAAGTATCAGGTGACAAGAGTAGAAAAAGGAGGTTGAAATGTGGAGAACAGAAAGGGGAAAGTCTGAGAATGAAAGAGAGCAGCAGCTGCCGACAGTGTGTCTTTGATGGAGAGGGGATACACACAGCTGCCAAGGTTTTTTTTTCACCTTCATGTGTGAAAATTCATGTGAATTATTTAATGAGTGGATTTGCATATTTTCAAATAAATTGCAGTTTATCCTGCCATTGCTTCTCATTCTGCTTCTGTTGACAGAAGCTGTTGCTAATCGAGGAGCTCTTTTTCTGTAAGGTTTTATAAGAAGTGCTCACTGAGACACTGTTGCTCCTTCCAGGAATACACAGGAGGGGGAAAGGCCTGGGGACAGGATGAGATTTCTCTTAGGACACACACCAAAATCCCATTTCCCAGTGAGAACAAAATCCTTTTCAGATTCCGTGCTATGCTTCACTTAGGGTGGGAGGAGGCTGAAGGAGGACTTGCAATGGTGTGAGGACCAGAGGAGTTAAAAGTGTAGGGACAGGTCAGGAGCCTTTATCCTCTACAGAACAGCAGGCAAAACAAATAATTGTGCTGTATTAATAAAGCCTGGGGATGGTTTTCTATAAATATGCCTGGGGAGTAAGCACACAGGGGTAGGAGAGCTATTTGAGCCAAAGGATAGTGCTGGCATGAGAACAAATGTATATAAACTGGCCATGAAAAAAACAGGCTGGAAATTAGCTGAGGGCTTAGAACCATTAAAGCAATTGGGTTTGGGGCAACCACCCAGTAGGAGACATGGAGGCAGAAATCCAAATAGCTTTTAGGACAGAGCACTCTCCAGCTCTGAAAGCGCATTGTGATGTGTTGCTGCAACAGCAGGGATTGGATTTGGCAAGTCTGGAAGTCCCTGCCAGCCCCACGTTCTTGTGTTTCAAGTGTTTGGGAGGTTTGACTTCTATTTTTTTGTAGATAAATAGGGCTTTGCGAGCAAAAGCAAATAAACTGCTGGTGGAAAAATTTATTTGAACAGTTTTCAAGGTATTTTAAGGCAAAAAGAGTTGAAAACAAAAGTTGAAGAGCCAGCTCTCACCTCCCTGTCAGAGCTTTGACAGCCTGGGGTGTCTGTTCCAGAGAGGAAAGCTGAAAGATGAAGGGGTATGGAAATGTCACTGACCTGTGGGCCCAAAGAAACCATGGAGGTAGAGGTATCTTGGAGACAGTGACTGCCAAATTCCAGAGAAGTTTCCCAGTCTTAGGCAGGAGAAGAGTCCCACCAGGAGTTACTCAGTGATGGAAAGGATTGAGTTGAGTTTCTGAAACAAGGTCCTCCTCATCAGTGCCTTGACAGCCCCCTGCTTCACATTCCAATCCAGCAGTGTATTTCCTGTCCTGCCCAAGCCCAGGTTTTTATTAGCTAGTTCCCACTAGGATGTGTCAGCATCCTGCAGTTCGTGGATGAACAGCCCTGTGCACCAGTCTATGTCAGGGCCCACCTGCTGAAAATCAGCTCAGCAGAAAAGGCTCTGGGGGATCATGATCCAGCAATGTGTCCTTGCAGCAAAAAGGGACAGGGGGATCCTGAGCTGTGCCAGGCTGATCCCTGCCCTCTCCTCAGCCCTGGTGAGGCCACAGCTGCAGCATCGTGTCCGGTGCTTGGCTCCCCACTGTGGGAAGTGGCCACACTGGAGAGGGGCCAGTGAAGGATCACAAGTAGGATGAAGGGACTGGAGCATTTCTTATGAGGAAACGCTGGTAGAGGTCAGGCAGTTCAGCCTGTAGAGCACTGAGAGGGGATCTTGTCAATGTACAGAAACACCTTAAGGGTGGGTGGCAGGGAACAGAGCTAGGCTCTTTTCAGTGCGCTGGTAGAGGTCAGGCAGTTCAGCCTGTAGAGCACTGAGAGGGGATCTTGTCAATGTACAGAAACACCTTAAGGGTGGGTGGCAGGGAACAGAGCTAGGCTCTTTTCAGTGGTACCCAGCGACAGGAACAGAGGCACGGAGCACAAACTAGGACACGGAAGGTTCCTCCTGAACATCAGGGAACTCTGTTACTGTGAGGGTGACCAAATGCTGCAATAGGTTAAGTTCCCACTCTGTGAGATCCTCAAAAGGCATCTCGACACAGGCAGCCTGCTCTGCATGGTCCTGCTTGGACAGAGGGCTTGGATAAAATGACAGAGCTCCCTGTGAGTTCTACAGGCAAAAGGTGTTCTGTTTCAAAGGATCTATTTTATTTGCAATCTGCCATCTACAGTTTTCTTTTGAAGCCTCCTAACTCCATTGTAAGGAACAGACAACAACTGGCTTCTCTCCATCCCTTCCTCCCTCTCACAATCTTGCAGGCCTTTCTCACACTTTGGTTATCAGTTTATCAAATCTTAGCCTCAGCTTATTCAGTTCCTCCTCACACAGCTGCAGTTCTATTGCTTCGCTTGCTATTTTTGCATTTTTCCAAACCTTTCCCAAGACAGCTTGCTCTGGGGAGCATCATGACACTAGAAAGTCCCAGGTCACAAACAGCAGGAGATGCAGCAGGTGAATTTATAGGCCTCGGCTGTTTACAGAAGATGAAATTGAGGTCTCAGAGAATAGACAGGTGCAGTATTGACTGGTAAGCTGATAAATCAACACATAGCTCTGGGATGCTGTGTCTACTTGTTTGCACCAGGAGGATCACTCTGATGAAGGAGCTCCAGATGGACCTCTTAAACTAGTCCTAAAGCTGTATCTGCTCACCATTCCAGTGTGGCCAGATCCCATTAAACTGCCTGTTCCTTTGGGGCTTGAATGGCACCTGTCCAAATTCACCCCAAGGGACTCTGAGTATGATATAACTGAGATTCAAAAGTCATCCCTCTCCTTGAATTGAGAGGGGTGGAATCTGGTACTAAGGTTTTCCATGGCTTGCCTACACATCTCCCACTCTCCTTCAATCAGTGAAGCTGTCTTTGTTTGGACCCATCATTTTCTGGCATATGAATTGAAAAACAGCAATTGCCAGAGCTGCTGAAGCACTGCAATTTAGCTCTGGGTTGCTGGGCAGCAATTTAAACTACCATAATTTCAGGAGATCCATAGAGGAACCCTTCCCTAATTGAGCCTTTTTGCTTCAGTCAGTAAGATGCTTATACAGAGGACAATGAGTCACTATAGGAAACATCAATATGAGAAGTCGCTGGGAAGGAACAAGACCAAGTTCAAACTGCCCACAAACTTCCTGCAAATTTTAGTTCAGCAACAGCATTTCACAAAATCAACCTCCTCTAAAATATTTTTTGAGAGCTGCTGTTTGGTTTTTGTTTTCTCAGAAAAAAAATAAAAGGTAAGGATACACACAAGAAACGGAGAAATAGCAGTCTTGTTCTCTGACTTGCAAAGTATTTTCCGGTTGAGAATTGAGACATGGGAAAGGAAGTAAAAGATGAGTAGGAGCTCCTTGCCTAAAGCAGAGAATAAGGTGAAGTCACGGCTCCTCACCTGGACTTACGGTGAGAGCAGCCCATGTGGGAGCCAGAAGGGTGACTCTGGAGCAGGGCTTTATCCCACCACCCATGTCCTCCAGCCTAAGAATCCACTTGTCCTTTCTCGTTCAGGCAGCCCTGTTTCCTTGCACTCCCCTCACAGCTCTAAGCCCAGTTATTCCTTCTTGCCCCAGCTTCTGAACACATTCATTAAAAGCATCTGGGGCCAGTCCATCCTAGTTTGCAGGTGAATGTCTTTTCAATATGCATCAAGCTTCATTCTCTGGTGCTTGGTGACAATTTTATCTCCCTCTAGGGAAACAAAAGAAGGAGAGATGATGTTGCAGTAAAGAGATGCTAATCGCACTATGGGGATCTCCTGAAGAATTCGCAGAGCTCTTTGTTTCGGGATGCCGGGTCTCCTTGTCCTCGGCTCTTTGTTTCCTCTCTGATTTCTGTAACACGTTGTGTGGGCAGGAAGACAGGGTAGAATTTATAAAGATATTGAAGGGCAAGGGAAGGACATTACTTAATACTGCATCATAGAGAATGCCACAAGCTGTTTTGAATTGGATCTGCCTTTTTATTGCACATGTGCAGTGCCTAGTTGACAGGGAAAGGGATCTGCTCTCACCTTGCATCGGGGAGGGGGAGGCTACTTTTTTTCCTGCTATGATTTTTGGTTCCTTTCTGGCTTACCAAGAGCTGAAAACGGATCACTGTCCATAGATATGCATTTCATCTTCTGGAGTTTGAGCAGAGCTTGAGGAATCTCTGGAGGAACACGTGGAGCCAGGTGTGAAGTAAGATGTTTCTGGATGGGATTGACAGTGGCTGGTACCTTCAGGTGACTGCTTTTTGCAGCACTGCCAGCAGCAAACCCAACCTCCTTCCTAATGATAAAACCCAGCGGCTATTTTCTCTTCCTCCAACACAATCCAAGGGCAGCCATTTGCAGTCTGTATATACATCCAAGATCTGCCTCTGTGCTCCAAACACAGCTTAAGAACCAGGTCATCTTCTACTTGAGTCCTGGCTGCCAGGAACAACAACCAGCTGGGCTGTAGGGTGCTGGTTGAAATCAGCAGTGCTTTTGAGGGCTGTTTTGCTACCTCCATCAACAGTGACTTCTTTGGACCCTCCATCATCCTGCAGGTGAAGTTAACACATAACCAGACTCGCCTTGCAAGCTGTCCCCAGCGCCTGACAACAAGCCTAACGTGCCAGGACAGTGCCAGCTGCCTGCAAAGCCTTTTGGCTCTACGTGCACATCCCAATTCATGCCACATCCCAATGCATGCCCTGAGCTCTGTGGACTGGCAGCTTCGATGCCTTCAAAGAGTTAACTTCCCTCCAGATACTCTTCCCTGAGTGAAGTGACTTGAAACAGGGGCCAGTACACAGCAACACAGAACAGACTGGAGCAAACCATATGCTTCTGCACAAGAATAACAGCATCATTAAAACCCTGAACCAAGAACTCAAAGGAGCATTTGAAGAGTACATAGCAGCAGGTCCTGAATCCTAACTATCAGCTTCTCTTCCCCTCGAATCCTTTGTATGGGCTGAATGTGAAAGCAAAATGTGCACTCAATCACAGCAACCCACTTCCTCCTCAAGTGACTCTCCAGGCATGTGTTCACCTCAGGTGTGAGATGTAGCCTAAAACAGCAGGGAAACAAACAAGTGAAACGATAGAGAGAAAAGGAGTATGGGGGGAGAGAGAGCAAGACAGACCCCAGTCACTGCTTAAACTTTGCTTATTTACAGCTGCAGCATACATATGAAGATCTATAGCACTTACACCCAAATAAATCCTCCCCTGGAGACAGGTGGCAGATATCCCCCTCCATTATTTACAGCCACTTCTCAGTGAAAACTGCAAGCTGTAAAATGCCCATACAGTGTTGGAGAGATTTATAGTCCTCCTGTATTTCACACACTGCCTTGCCCCACTGTGCTGCCTTTAGGGAGACATGGCAAATGGACTCCAAGGTGTTTGACAAAGATGAAGACTCATTTATTACTTGATGCTTTGGAGAGAAATATTTGTACGCAGTAGCCTGCACGGATGGCAAAGGTTAATCCTCTCCTCTCCCGTCAATTCAGCTTTTCATGGGCAAGGGGAAAGCAAAGTGTTGGCAAGGAAAGGAGCGAGGAAGGGGAGCAGCACAGTGACCTGTGTCACCCTGCGTCCTTTAGTAGGGCCAGAGGAGACTGGAGACTTTACTCTGTCACTGACCCTTCACCCAGCCGAGTCTGATCTCAACTTTTTCTCTCACAGGTCTAAAGGAAGAGGACTGGTGTCCTCACTTCTAAGCAGCAGATGGGATTTTCTGAATCCTGCTGTTAGAGGAGACTTTTGGCTTGCAGGTCAAAAGCGTCCATGACACCCAGCAACCTGAAATCCTACTGTGACACACCTGACTCCCCCTGGCATGGTGGAGCATAGGACCATAAGGGCTTTTGGCAAACTGGGCTTCAAACGGGACTTGAGATCATCTTCTTTAAGATTGGGACGCCACAAATGCATCCCCTTGTCCTTCTCTGCTGGCAGGGCTAACAGTACTGCTCTCTGAACTCTGAAGGTGATCCCTGAGAGTGGGATTGAGGCAAAGAGCCAGTGTGGTGCCAGCAGGCTGCTAGCATGCTGCCTGCTCTGGATAGAGACAAAGAGCTTCAATCTCTGGGGCTGTCGATAAAATGCTTTTCAGCAGCACTAAATTTTTGCAAAAACTTGAACATGAAAACATAAAAATAAAAACACGGTGTAAAAAACACACAATAAAAATATAACACCAAATACATCACTTAACTAAAACCGCTTACCCAGTGGCTTTGATGTTAATGCATTGTCTATAACAACGTGGCATTCCAGCTGAATACTAACCGGCTGCAGAGCCCAAGCCCAGCCTTACTCCAGAGGTTTCTTGTTTTACTACCCTGATTTCTGCAGTCAGTCTTCCTCTCCTGGGGTTTATTAGGTCTCGTCCCCTGCCATGATCAACTAAGAGCTGTTTTCACTTTCCCTTCCCGTATTAATTAAAGCTGGAGTGGAGTAACCCACAGAAGACTCCTCAGAGGAGGGAGAGGAAAACTGAGCCCAGCACGAGGGCAGGGTTTGATCAGTGGAGAACTGTGTTAACAAGAGCCTATGGATGTGAGTGGGATGAACAGTCGGTGGGGAAGGCAGGAACAGATGGTACCCAACTATGTGCAGCATGGTTCCTGGGGTCTGCAGGATGTGCAGAAGCTCCTGCTCACTGCAAGGGCTGCTAGTGACAGCACCAGCCACAGCCTCTCCAGAGCCATCCTGACTTGTTCCTGTACACGCAGCATGGAAACAGCCCAGACAGAATCTCTCCTGCTCCAGCTCGTGCATGTTGCTAGCATGGGCTCAGACAGAAATTACTGACCCTTCTTTGATGTCAAATCCTGGGGGAGTTCCTGATGCAAGTGTGGCAGCTCTGTGCAGATATTCAACACCCAGGTGGAGGTGAAAGGCTGAGCAAAAGCCTGGAGGAGGCAACACAGAAGGGGTCTCTCCATCTGGAGACTGTTTTGAGCTGTGACACCTGGAGGCACAACTTCTGTACTGGAAGAAGTACCATTCGCATCTAAAGATTCTGGTCACTTTGTTGATGGAGCACCTGGATTTCAGTCTCACCTGCTATGGTCTCTTGCTGACTGCTGCCAGCCAAATGGTGAAGGAAGGGGGTGAGGATGTCCCCTGTATGGATTAGTCAAGTCCTTGCACTGCAGGTGGAGTCATGGGGCAGGAACAGGGACAGGAGACAAACTGGAGGGCTTAACCTTGGAGGTTTTCACTGCAACACTTTGTAGATGCTATTTCAACTACAGTTAATAAAGCAAGTACCACAGGGGGATGGCCCTGGATGGCCCTGCCTCAGCTCACATTGCTTGCTGAGACAGCAATTGCCAAACAGACAGCTGGGGACAGCTTCCATCCAGAGCCTGTAAATCCACACCCTGAGCTGCTCCAGCCACATTCTGTCCTTGGATTTCAACAGGTGGAGTCATGTGGACCAAAGTGATCCAAGTTTTCCATTCCTGGAAGGTCATGGTGACCACTCTCTCTTCAAAGGAAAGCATCCCATCTGTTCATGGCTGCTTCATGCTGCAGAAGGCAGGTGGTCTCTCTTCTGTGCCTGGCTTAGCTAACATTTACTTCCCCATCCAATCTTCTTCCAAAACATATTTTTGTTCTCTAGGATAAATCCTGAGACAAGCATCAAGCAAATCTGTTGCTATGCTCTGTGTCTGGCCCTGGAGTTTCTCCCTGAGCCACTACCGTGCTGCTGGTGGGAGTGCATGTCCTTTGCTTCTCCAGCCTCCTACCCTTTCCCTGCCTTGGCACAGGCAGTGGTGCTGTTCTGGGTCCCAGGGTGAGAAGCCAGAGGTGTGCCCGCTGTCTTTAATCACACAGCAGAGGTTAAGAGCTAGGCTGTGGCTGTGACACATGTTGGCAGCAGTGTGGCCTCTTCCCAGCTCTTCTGAGTTTGGATGCCTAGCATGGACAGACAGTGGGAAGAAGGTGGCATTGGTTGGCTGAGGTAAAGAAATTCTGTTCTGAGTCAGTGTCCAGCTTGACCTAAAGTGAGAAAGGAAGACAAGAAGCAGCTGAGAAAGCTAAATATTACCTACAAACTTGAGAATCTGCCCTTCTTTAGTTTTTCTGGCAACTTAGTCATCATGGCATGGTGTTATTTTGTCTTGCTTTAACCTAGCTCTTGGTCTTAAGTGACCCAACCTGCAGCAAGGTTCTCTCCCACATTACAACACAGCGTGCTTGAAAAGCTGTGCAAAATCCTTTTGTTCCTCCAGGCATGAGCTGTCTGGTGATGTTGCTGCTTGAGAGCAAGGGATATGATGGGGAATCAGGAGGAGGAGAAATGTCTCCCAGTGAGGAGTGATGAGTAGGGAAATTCCTCCTGTAAATGAGTCTACTCACCTACCAGCTGACATCAGGGACTAGGAGGGAGATATCAGGAGAGCCTCCCATCAAGGGTGAGTGTTGCCTGTCTGCCCCTCTCACCAGCCATGGATCCAGCTCTGCTTCCTGCAGCAGCTCCTGGACTTACAGTCCTGCTCCACAGCCCCTGTGCCTCCCACACCTGCGGGACATGGAGATGACCATCTCTCCTCTGCTCTTGTGCTCCCTGGTCCCATCAGAAGTCTCAGAGAAGCATGATGCTCTGTGGGGGGATCAAGCTTGTCTTGTCATGCACTGTCTGCTGTGTTGCGCGCTGGAAGCACTCCCTAGTTTTAATTAAGGCTTTGAGGACCCAAGTCAGGCAGAAAGAAGAGAAAATGCTAAGAACAGCTAATTTCTTAAGCTGCCCTCTGGCACCTTTTGAAACTTACCTCATGTGGCAAATTAAAAATGCTAATAGATGGCCAATAAAAAAAAAATTCAAACCCTTTCTTCTCTGTAATTTCAGTGAGATGAGTGGTTGTGTGCATCACTTAGTGGTGGGAAATGAGATTTTCTCCTCTGGAGAAGGGCTGGGGCGAACATACAAACTTGCAGGCTGGCTTCTGAAAGGGTTCAGTCCCCTGAATGTCTTCAGCAAAGGCACATGGGGCCATGCTGAGCTGCCCCTCTCACTTTTATAGTTCTTACAGACTTATTACTCCTCATTACCTTTTGTCTCCAGGCAGACTGTAAGTCTGGACACTCAAATGGAACAAGCACCACCCCTTGTTTTTCAGAGGGCTCGATCTCATCTGGGTACTGCTTTTACAGCAGTAATTAATATGAGATTACAACAGGCACTACCCTTGTACTGCCTGAAGCTGTCTTTGCAGAGATGCTATCTATTACAACCCCAACTGCTTGCCAGCAGCACCCATGGCTGCAGCAATCTCAGCTTGTGCTCAGCTGGGATCACAGTAGCTCTAAGAGTTTAGAGAGCAAATGGCTCCTGAAGGCCTTGCAGATCCTAGGCATCTGACATGGCAAAACCTGCCTTCAGCCCCCTCCACCCACTGTCACTACAGGGCTGCAAACTGAAAATGTATATACCTGCTTTTTTCTTCCAGACAGAGGTTTGAGTACCAGGCTCCTGCTAGCCAAACAAGCACTGTACTAGCCAAGACCAGAGAGTTTTGGAGGTAGGATTGATATTGCTGACTACTGAATAGTATAATTGAATGGGAGTGGACACCAGCTGAAAACCCTCTCTCATGTGTACCCACACAGGACACAAGTGAATCAGAGGAGAGACAGAACTAGGGTTTGTCACTCTCAGTAGAATGCCCAAACATCAGGATGACTGGAAAACACATTAAGAAGTCTGCAGTGCTTTGGATCTTCCATGCTATGCATAGATACTCTGTGATTGCTCCTGGGGAAAAAACAGGGGCTTCAGCCTGGAGAAGGCAAGGCTCCAAGGAGACCTTAGAGCACCTTCCAGTAGCTAAACAGGCTACAAGAGAACTGGACAGGGACTTTTCACAAGGGCATGTAGTGATAAGACAAGGGGGAATGGCATTAAACTGAACAAGGACAGGTTTAAGTTGTACATTAGGACAAATTTCCTCGCTGAGATATAGTGAGACGCCAGCACAAGTTCCCCTTGAGAAGTCATAGATTCCCTGTACCTGGAAATATTAAAAGCCAGGGTGGATGGGGATTTGAGCAACCTGACTTAGTGGAAGATGTCCCTGCCCAAGTCAGAGGATTGAAACAAGGTGATCATTAAAGTCCCTGCCAATCCAAACTGTTCTGTGATGCTGTGATTCTATGATCATTCTATTTCTACTGAACAGCATGAGCTTATTCCCTTCCTGCACCGATCTTAACAACCTTTCATTGTCATCTCCCATTTGTCTTTTTCCAGAAAAACCTACCTGTCATCTACATTTTTGAGGCCTTGGCCCAAGACAAGCACTCAATTAAATATACAGTCCCAGCATATTGATTTTATAGGTCAGCTGGAACACCTGGGAGGTAAAAAGTCCAGGGAGCTTGAAGGAGGTCATGGGACAGCATCACAGTCACAGAATTTGGCCTATATCCAGTGGCTCTGCACTTAAAAGCTTTCAGCCAACTAAAAGCACTCTTGGAGCACCAGGAAGGTCTGAATAATAACTCTTGAGCATGGTTAATGAAACCTCTGGGTTTGACATATTTCAGCCACATCATGTCTCCATTCTGCTTCTACCCTCCCACAGCTGCAGTGGAGCAGACAGGAAGGAGTGAGAAAATTGCAAGCAGAGGCTTCTACTTTCCTTTTGGAATTGTCTTGACTTTTGACTCCCTCAAGGGCCATACGAGTTTGTTGCACAGCTGGCCCAGCCAAGGGAACATTGACACCTTTGTAATTGCACTGGGTAAGGAAAGCTTGATCAGAGGGGAAGAGAGGATGGCAAGTTCCCAGGGCTCCATGGCCTCATCCTCCCACTGTCACAGCAGAAGCACAGGGAACAGGGAGATAAGGCAGAGGAGCAGTTTCCAAGCAGGGTTTTGAGCTCAGTTTTCACACACCAGGTGCTTCATGGGGTTCCAAGGCTGTTGTGGTCAGGGAGCTCCTCTTGTTCCTTCTGTAGGGCAAGGTTAACAGAAGGGTCCCAGTTGGGTGCAGGCAGATTCTCAGTCACCAGTCCCCAGGATATGGTGAAGGATGAAGCTGTGCAGGTTTGGGGTGTTGAGTATTTCCTCTCCTCATGGCCAAAACACAGGACCAACCTCTCTATACTTGAAAACTCCACATGTTCATTGCAGCACAGCAAACACAACCCAAGGGCAGGTCTCCATGACAGCAAGGCCAGCTTCCACTGCTGGGGTGATGCTGCAGAGGATTTTCTCACTGTTTTTTGCAGCTCTTTGGCAAACACTCTTCAGGATCACCTCTCACTCTTTTACACTCAAAGGCACACAGCAAAGAAAGAAGGGCAGGTCTATAGCTCTGGCTGTGCTCAGTAGAACAGAGAAAAAACAGCACAAGTTTGCAGGACCTTGGTGATCTACAGATCAGCAAAGCGGGACTGGATGGTGATGGCACTTGCCAGCACCAAGAAGAAGATTCATGTGCAGTTTTTTCAGTGGATGGTTGGAAATTTTCTAAAAGCTGTGTCATCACTTTTTTTTTCAGAGACTCACCCTCACTTGAGGTGGGACAGTGTGCAGGCTTTGTGTCCAGGCTTTGGGTGTCTCTAGATACTTGCCATATTTCAGGCCACTTAAAGATAGAGACTGTCTCAGGGGAGGTTAATTTTGGAAGGTTAATTTTTAATTCTAGAGGTTCAGCCTCTAAAATCCTACATAACGACACAGGTGTTGCCATCACAAGGACCATTTTGCCTAAGTAGGACATCTTTCTATGGTGCTAATAATGCTTTCCCTTTCCTCTGCTGCAGGTCACTGTCTGAAACCTGTTGAGAAATTCAAGTGTCTCTATGATTCCCCAGTGGGAGCTGGGTGTACTGTAAGCTAGCTGAGCTATCAGCAGATGCAGCTGAGACTCCTCGGACCAGGGCCATGAGGAGAAAACCCTGCTGTCCTAAGCAGTGTCCATAGGGAGTTAGAACAAAGATATTCAGGGATATAAGCCCTTTATCTTACACAAACATTAAATTCAATTTACTACAAAGGGGGAAAAACGAGATTTGTATCTTCCAGATTCTGCTGGTCTGGGACAGGAACTTAATTAGAAAGACTGAAATGTCATCATCTCCTGGAGGAGGGTGAGCATCTTTTTCCAAACCCTAAGCATCTTTGTTGGATGCACTCACTGGCCAAATAAATGTGATCTGCTATTTCTTAAATGACAGTGTCTTGTTGCAAAGAGTGGGGAAATGACCCTGCGGAAAAAGAACAAAGCTCAGCTCATCCTCTAGGTCCGTTTAAGGAAAATTATTAACCTGGCCTATCCTTACCTAGATTGTGCATGCTGTGAAGGGGATCCTGGACCTGGCTGTGGTTTTGAAGCAATGAGGGGAGTTTTAGGCACAACTTCTCCTGGCTGTGCAGCCCCTGGCTGTGCAGCAGCTGCAGGCAGGGCAGAGTGCATCTGCAGGAACACAGGCCTGTGCCTCTTGGTGCCTGCCTCAGATGTGCAAAGCGTGAGCTGAGCAGAGCTGTAGCAACAAGCAATGAGCTTGTACTACTAGAGACTGACATCTCCAAAGGGCCTGTGAATGTTGCAAGTGACTGTTTAATCTGGCAGGCTTTGAGAAGTCTGACCTTGACAACTTCCTAGTGGAGTATCTGGTACCCAGGACATTAGGGCTGTAGATTCCAAGCAGGGACCTGGCGCCTATGGCATGAAAAGGAAGCCACAGAAGATGACCTGTGGTTGTCCTTGGGAACTGTACTAGTCAGCATTTCTTCCTCAGTGGTACAAAGAGCCTTAAAACATCTTCCCTCTGCCATGGGATTAAAGCCAAGGTCAGACTGTTCCCATGGAACAGCCAGGTCATGGAGACATGTTTGTGCAGTGTTTTGTGTTTTCCATTCCAGCTCTGCTTTGTTCACTGCAGCATCTTTCACAGCTCAGGGAGGATGTTTGCAGGACAGAAAACCAGAAGGATGGGGAGTGTGAGATGAAAAGCAGAGATAGAGTGGAAAGCAGTGTCCAGGATAGGTGGAGCATGCATTGAGGAGACTAGGGGACCTAGGAGAGACTAGGAGCCCTCAGACTGAAAACCTGATATATTTAAAGGAGAGATGGAGATAGAGATGGTGGAGAGGGAGAAGGAGAGAGAGAGAGGGGCCAGATAGGTCCGTAGAATAGCCTCCAGATCTTTGCAGCAGTTTACTTCTTCTAAGGCCTGCTTCTGTGATTCAAAATATTTGGGGACAGAGGTGTAGGGAACAATCAAGCCCTGGTGGTAGGAAACAAACAAATGGCAGTTCAGTGATGTTTGATCCTGTCTCTGAGGGAGGGAGAGACTGGGTTGCTTGACCCTGGTGTGGCAAGGCAGAGCCTGTAAGGGGCTGGCTTCCACCCGTGGTCTAGCTGTGCCAAGGCTTTGCAGGGCTGACCCTTGTGTGCCCTTGGGACAGGCAGTTGGACATGCAAGGGCAACCCTTGAGTGTGTTTAGAGCCCCAGGTAATTCACACTCTGCCCCTGCTAAACAGCTGTCCAGAGAATCCCAGGGCAGTGGAGGAGGCTGGTCAGGAGATGGTTGTGTAATATCTTCCACATGATATTTTCTGAAGGAACTGTGGGATAAAAGGAGGCAGACTCAGACTGAACAACCTTGGGCTGACTCCTCTCCTGGACATGTCCTTAGAGATGATGGGTCTCAATCTGCCTTGATGACAATCCAAAGTCCAAGTCCTGGTCTCCAGTCAGTTTGGAAAGAAGGTGATCACAGGTCTGAGACAAAGCAAGAAGACAGTCTAGCCATGCACATGAGACAAGAAGTTCTCTCCAGGTGGATATCAAGCTGAACAACACAGATAAGTTTCTTCCAAGGGAAGCTGAGGAGTACTTTGAGTGTTGTGACCTAACTGGGATGGATCCTATGCTCAACAGCAATGGTCTCCCTGCCCCAGTATGGCCCACAAAGAGCACATTCCATTCAGCTGAACCCCATTAAACCATCAATTTCTCAGTTTCCCCTCAATTACGGAGATCAATGTCCCCTTAACTCTGCTTTCCTCCACACATTTCCTGCTTCTTCCAAATGTGGAGCAGTTAATTGCAGTTCACTGCTCATCCTAATGTTTCCTCTCTTGCTCACTTTCTCTCTCTGCTGTAATTTACTGACATTTCCTAAGCACGTTTAGGCTATGTTGGCAGCTGGATTCTGCGATAAGATTTTTTGACATCTAGTGATTGTTGGTCGATAACATTTCTATCCCATAATGAACAGAGGAGGGGAACAAGGAAGGGAAGTGCAGACAAGGAGTGATCTTCAACAGTTAGGAGATGAGATCATTATCTCTTGGAAAGATGGGAAAGGCAGAAGTGAGGGCAGAGAGGTGATGCAGTCATCACAGCTGAGAACAAACTCAAAATCACCTTTCACAGGACAGGCTTTGCTTGGTACAAACACAGGTGTACCGGGGTGCTCTCTGCTTCCCCAGCTCCAACCCTGGGATGTCTCAGAGAGGGACTCCAGTCACAGATCTCCTTGCAGGGGATGTGGCCAGGGAGGAGGAAGTACAGGTCTTGCTTTCCCTCCAGCTGGAGTTATTGCTGCTGGCTCTGACTATGTATTCCTGAGTGCTGGTGGGCAGCCAGCACACTGCTGGGGTCTCCAGAGCTGTGGGATCCCATCTCTCTCTGTCTTTCTCTCTCTTTCAGCTGGTCTAAGACCATGACTGCACTTACAGACTGTGCCTGCAAAGTCCAGCCTGACTGGTGAGCTCAGTGAAGGCTGGGGAAACAGGATGTCAAGCTCCTGGTTTCTAGAAAACATCCAAAGAAATCAAGCCTGCTAAAAGTCAGGATTTGTGCCTTGGGTTGTCAAGACCCAGCTGTGTTTGATCTAAGATGATAAAGCTTCAGAGCCACAGAGCCACAGAATCAGAGAATTGTAGAACAGTTTTGGTCAGAAAGAACCTTCTAAAGGCCATCTAGTGCAACTGCCCAGCAGTGAGCAGGTTGCTCAGGGACCTGTCCAGCCTGACCTTGAATGGGGTATCCACCAAAGAATGGAGTATCCACCACCACTCTGGGAAACCTGGGACCCTGCTCTCCCACCATGACTGCAAAAAACCTTTCTCATACCTAATCTAAATTGACTCTTCTTCAGTTTGAAACCATTAAAAGCATTATCCCTTATCCTTTCAGACTGTGTGAGGTGGACTGCTGCTTGGGGTTTGGCTTGTCTTGGGCCTCTGTTTAATCCAGGCTGAAGGCACCTAGATACAAAATGCTGTCTGTGATGAAGAGTCTCAGGAATTTTACACAAATACTGTCATGTGGATTTGGCATAAAGACTGTCTAAGTCTTTCTTTTGTCTCTCAGACTGGAAAGGGATGATGCTTCCTAGTCAGGAAGTTCCTCTGGGCAAGAGCTGCCTATTCCCTGGCTGCCTGGCATGGTGGAGTTTTCTCCTGAGCTCGTAGACTTCCACTTTTCAGTAGACATCAAAGACAGAAGTGATTTCATGACCTTGAGCTTGTGGTATGGGTCTTATGCTGCTCTCAGTGAGCCTCACTGGGCACTGGTCCTTGACCCCAGCACCACGGGATGGAACTCCAGGAGTAACCTGGACTGGCTCACCTGGGCCTTGACACACTCACATGCAGCGATGGGTGATGAGTCAACATATTGCTTCTAACTCCATGCCCAGTCAGATCTTCAGCTGGAGTGTATCAGCTGAGCCCTACAGCGTGCAGGGATTCACCAGGCAGCCAGGCATCTGCCTGTCTCTGACTAAAGGCGTTGCAGCCTCTTGCAGTTACAAAATTGGCGATGGAGTTAGTGAACAGTGAACTGCTCACTGCTCAGGAAGTCCCAGAACAGCAAATTGCTGCCAGAAGGGATGATTTGCTGAGGAAGCACAACTACAGGCTTGTCCTGCTGTGTTTGTTGGAGGTGGGTGCTCCTGGCTGCTGTCAGGTGAGCCTCACTATGGTCATCTTTATCACCTGCCCTGTGACAGTGCCTCTGTCTCTCCAGCTGCAGGGAGGGCTGAAAGCAATGGTATCTTGTTAAGGAGCCACACTGAAATGTAGATGGGGGAAGGCTGGACCCGCGTTTCTTTTACTGCCTGCCATTCTTCTCATCCCTGGAGTGTAAAGGGTGCTTAGCTCTGCCTCTACCCGTGCCCAGCCCACCCCAAATTTATACCAGAGGTCATAAGGACAGGCAGCAAGGGGCAGAACCACCCTCCTCCACCCAAATCCGCCCTCTGCCACTTCATACTAGTGAAAATTTTGGAGAGAAACACAAGAGA
>VYXF01001432.1:79959-100058 GCA_013397295.1 Polioptila caerulea
CCAGGTGCATCATTTTACATTTGCAGGAGCCACACAGAGCCAGCAGAGCTACAGGCTACTCACTGCAACCATCATAACTGATTCGTGTCACGGTGTAAGCAATAAACTAATTCAGCACGGGGTTCCTGCACCCCAAATACGCAGGGCAAGGTGGGGCAGGGCTTGCTTTAGGCTGTTAAAATATTAATGTGTCTGCTGGTTCCTGACCTGGTTTTTAAGGATGTCTGAAGACACTCTCAGCCCTGCTGCTGTCTCTCCCGAAGACACAAAGCCTCTGCTTCCTCAGAAGACCCTTTCTTCTTCTTCTTCCACCCACTGCTCTTAATTTGGTCCCTCATTTATTGGATCAAGGAAAGAGGAACATCCCCTATGTTCTTACCAATCCATCCAGATAAAACTAATGGGATTTCAGGCTGACAGGACTCAGAAAAGACTATTTTATCTAACTGAGAAACATAACCACACGCCTCAGACTAATGGAGAATTACCTGTTGAGAGCCAGAAATAAAGGAGAGTAGCTGCCGGATGTTCTGTTTGGTTGTTAATATCATCCAGCTTTTAAAACTCCTTAGTTATCAGATTTTGCAGATCAGCTTAAAAAAGAATTGCAAGATCTAAAAAACGGGAAGCATTTGCTCCTTGCTATATTGGGAATGCATCGCCCAGCTTTTCTCTGCAACTATGACAGCAAAGACCATGCTCCAGAAACTGAAAAAACCCAAGCTGAAATTCCCTGGAAATAACTCGTTTCCACCACAGGGAAGGGCACAAAAAAATTAACACCACCAAATTAAATCATTAAATGTGAACTATGGATTGTTTTTTCATCTCTCCCATTATCAGGATAGTGAGGAGAGAGGGAAGTAACACCCGAGGAAAGATTTTCTTGGAGATGCTTGCGGTGACGGTGCCCCAGGAATGGGACATCTCATTTTTTTGTCCTCCTCAGGTGGGAAAAGGAGCTCAAAGACACTTCTCCACGGTCCTCCCAGCAGAGGGAACTATCGGTCCTTGCTGGAGGCAGGTCACTTGGAAGCTGGGAGGTCTTGCAGAGCTTCTCAACAGGCACGCAGGGGTAGCTGCAGCTTAGACTTAGACGGGGCCACGGGCTGCTGCTGCTACATGTGCTGAGGTGGCAGGGGATGTTTGTTCCATCCTCTGAATCACGGTCCGTGCGGCAAAGGCTAAGCCTAGGCTGGTCTTGGGTAGGGTTATGGAGGCTCCTGCTGCCTCTCTTAGTCACCTCCTGCACCAAGATGTTTCTGCTCTTCTCTCTACACGTTCCTGTAGAAAAGTAAGGGAAAATGGATGCTCTGTCTCTCCCCTACCACAGCCCCTGTCTGTACAAACCCTGCCTGGATTTGCCATCCAGTGCCCAAATCCCATGTTAACTCTGTTTACCTCACAACACCCAAGGGCCATCATAAGCTGCTGGACTGCTGAACCTATAATATAGCCTAATTTTTATTTAAGAGGCATCATAAAAGTGCTGAAAGCAAAAATCAACTAAGTAAACCCCAAAATCCATAACGGAAAAGCCGTATCTAAGGCAGTAAAGTAAAAAAGCACCATTTTTGCTGTCGCTGGAGAAACTTGTTCCTGCCTCTTCCCACCTGTGCTGTCAGTACTGACACTCAAACTTACCAATTTTCATAGGTCCCCATATCTCATTTAATCTAGGACGCTGGTGCACAAAGCAGCTGAATTAAAGTTAACCTAGATAACCACGCATTTCCTTTTCCACAACTTTTGCCAGCTGGACCCGAGGAATGTAACTTCCAGAGCAGTGTTTATGTGATGCTGCTGTGGCCGTACACACAGCTGGGCACACACACACGCACACACGGGGGCTGTGGCCACACTTCTGGTGAAGGCAGTGGGGTCTGCAGGGAAGTGAGGGACTCCCAAGGAGCAGATTACACCTCCCTTCACAGGCGTGTGAGAAAGCTCAGTGCACTTCAAGCACAAGCAAATGGCTAATGAGTGGAGGAAACGGGTGTTTTATTGTGCAGTATAATAGGATAGCACAGCAAAACACAATAAAAGGCAGACAGCCATATCCCCGCAACATAAACCTGGCTGGGCTTTGGAGCTCTTGGGGTCTATTACATGAAACTGCATGGCCTAGGGAAGGCAGAGGATTTCTGCTCCATTTACTGACATTAGGCAGGGCTGCTCCTAGCATAGGTTCACCCCATTATGGCCACCTGGCAGGCTCTCCTGCAAGTTGTTTCTCCCTGAGATATCCCTGGAGTTATCTCAAGATATTCACACTGGAGAGGAGGATACTCCTGTAGATGCCACAGGAGTTAAACCCAGTCCTTCCCAGCCTGCCTGCCTGCTGAGGTTTTTTTGAGCATGGCTTTCCTCCTGCCTCATTTTTTTTGCTCTGTAAGTCCCCACCTATAGTCCAGCCCCAGCAGCTGAAGGCTCCCCAGGTGGCTGATACAGCCACCCTTGTGCTCTTGTGGGGCTGTGGCTGATGTCTGTGCTTGCTTTGACTTCTCACCAGACTCCTTAGAAGATAAATGAGCCTTGCCAATCAGCAAGTGGCCCTAGGAGAGGACTAGGGGATAACATACCTGCCCAGAACCAAGCAATTGGGTTGTCTTCTGTCCTCTGCTTTGATGTCTTGTAATGCCTGTCACACCTTAGGGAGGAAGATTCAGAACTCTGCAGTTAGGGCTGATTTGTTAGTATTCATTGGGCATATATTGCTCCTGAGCTGCAGAAGCCCAGGGTTCTTTCAGACTGTGTTATTCAGCATCCCCACAAGCAAAACCTTTTCCATTCTTCTATTCCTACCTTCATGTGAGCCTTTCCATGCTTCTGACCACTCCCTCTCTGATGCTGCCTTCTGGGCTGTGCTTGGTTGCTGATGGTCCTTGACATCTCTATCAGAGATGCAGGAGAAGATGAGTCCCCAGGTTCACATGAGCTGCCAGAGCAGAGATGATCTGTGCTGGGGAATTTGGGTTTGTTCCATGGCAGAGACCTGCCCATGGCTCCACAAGCAGTGCAGATGGGGTGCTCTGCCAGATCAACTTCACATCCCTGGGTAACCCATCCCAGGCTGCTTCATCCCTCCTGTCACTCTTCCTGCTGCAGAAGAGCCCCAGCCTGGGTAACTGCTCCCTACCTGGAAACCATCCTCCTGTTCATCTTTGCCAGGATCCTCTAGACCTTTTCCAGCTTCATCTGGATGAAAGATGATGAACAGAGCCACACCCTGTGCTCCAGTCAAAGGTGTAGTGGCTCTGTTCCACACCATACCATTGTGCCTTCCTAATAATTCCTGCCTCTTGCTTTGTAATTTCCATCACCACAGTTCACCAAGCTGACATTTCACACACAGGTGTCTGCCCCTCCATGACTTTTTACTGTGTAGCAATGCTTTGTTCAGAGCAAAGGAAAACCTAAGGAAGCTTTTCAACACAGGCTTCCTTCCATAGGCTGGTGGAGCAGCGTGAATGACTCCTGACAAACGCTTGCTGTATAATACACACAAGTACATGCTGCAGAGCCTGCCCTCTCTTCCTGCCATGCCTGCATTCCCCACAGCTGCATTTCACCCATCACTGCTCCACTCTGCCTGCACAAACCTTCCCAGCAGGACAGAGCTGCAAATCAGTTGATGCTGCTCCTGTGTTTTTTCCCTCCCTGGGAAGCAGCAAGTCGTCTGCGCGGGTCAGCGCACGTGTGTGGGTGTGTCAGGGGGCAGAGACACAGGCAGTGGGATGCTCCCCGTAGGAAGGTGGATCTCCATAGGGGCTTCTTGGAGCAAGAAGTCCCACAGGGAAGCAAGAGATGTGCTGAGAAGTCACCACTGCCCTGTGAGACAGGAGCCCAGGGGAAGAAAGAGGGAGTAATTTTCCCTCCCCAGTGCTATCCCCAGCCACCCTTGTAGTAACATCTCACCCACAGAGCCCATCTCTGCACCCTTGCTGTGCATTGAAATGTTGCCTTAGAGAAGCACAACTCCACAGGTGACACCTGAAGACAAATGGACTGGTTTAAAATGATGTAATCTAAAAAAAACCCCTGACAGCATGGATGGAAGTGCATGGGAAGGAGGAGGTAGGGCTGTGGGAAGATCCCCACATGGTGGGGTGAGCTCAGGCATTTGATTGCTGAATTGTTGGGGGAGATGTCTGTCCCAAAATCCTGCAGTGAAAGGAAACAGGAAGCCTTGGGGTGAGGTTGAGGGGAGGGCAGCCCAGCTGTGCCCAGAGAGGCAATGGCAAACAATAGGTTAATAAGGCAGAGAAAAAATACTGCCTAAATATAACCACCGTGCTGCAGGGTGGTTAGGCCATGTCCCCAGCAGGTCATTCTGGTCCTGACCTGATCCAGTTGTAGCGACACGAATAGCCATCTGTGAGTTTTGGTGTGGAAAATATTACTAATTAAAATTAAAAAAAGGAAAGCAAAACATCTGTACTTGGGAGCATCTGTCATTCTTGCTTCTTCAGGGCATCGTGCTTGGAAACTTTAAAACAAGAGGGTATTTTTAGTTTGAAAAAAAAATGAAAAGCACAATTTTAAAATTATATAAAAAAAAAAAAAAAACAGCCCAACTTTCTTTTTTTTTCCCCATTGCTGCCTGTGCAGCCTGGAGAAGCTCTGTGAGTTTCTGCCAAGGAGCTGAGCATGGGGAGGGAGCTTGTGTGCAGAGGATAAGGGTGGCAGTTCTACCCCTCCACATTAAGTCCTGGCTTCTTTTATCTAAAAAGGAGAAAGCTGAGTAGGAATAAGGTCTGACTCCAGTGCTGCCTCTGCCCCTCAACCCGCTGACAGTGTCACAGCATTAACAGCAATGTTTTGTTAATTAGGATGGGGCTGGCTGGAGACCAGGCCAGGGTAAGAAAATTGGGCAATTTTAAGAAGTCTTCCCTGCTGGCATATTGGAATAAAATAAATAAAAGTTTGCCCATGGCAAACCAGTGGGAGACAATGTTAATTAAACTTGGTGAAAAAGAACCAGGGAAGGCAGAGAAGAAAGCAGCTGACACCAAAAATGGGCAGGCATGCAGGTGGCACATGCCCTAGCTCGGTGGTCACAGCCCCCATGACCCCAGTTCAGCCCCATGGTGCTCCCCTCTGGTCTGTGCCTCCAACTCCCCACTCCAAGGGCATCCCAGAGCCTGGTCCTCAGCCACCACCCAGCAGCACCTCTGTCAGAGGTACCGTCTACTGTCTCCAGAGCTCTGCAAAACAGGAAAAAGAGGCCAAACACCTGCTTAACCATCATTCATCTCCCCCACATATGGACATGCCCTTGCCCTCCTCTCCCCTGCCCTATAGCCCACGCTGCCTGCTGGCAGAAGCCCCACACTTTAGGGGTAGAGGGTGACCTGCTCCAGAGACAGCCCCAGAGCAGTTTTGTGGATCAGTTTGATTGCTGCAGCATCTGGGATGAGATAGCTGGGAAATGGCAAGGCTTTTCTAAAGGGCAACAGAATTGTTTGCAGTTTTACTCATGAACCCTTTCTAGATTATTAGGTTTGGATTTTGTGTTTGGGTTTTTTTGGGTTTTGTTTTTTTTAAATTTAGCTGGTGGTAAAATTACCCAAGGGCATGTGTGGTTGCCTGCCTTGATCCAGAGAATATTGCATTTATTAATTGGAAACTTGAAAGATTGTGAATAAAGCTGAAATCCTTGTCTGGTGGGCTGTGTCTGCAGTACATACAGAAAGCCCAAGGAGATAGGTCCAACAGGGAGGTTTGGGGTGATCTATAACAGTGCTGAGTGCTGCAGGATGCTGGCCAAGCTCTCTGCATTGTCCAGGCTGTCCTTTACCCCATGGATAACTCACTTCCAGTTCTATTCATGTTGGTGACACCAGCCTTTGAGGGCAGGCTCATCATTTTTCAGCTGCTGCCAAGATTAAGGGCAGTCACTCATCCTCTCCATCCAAGACAAACTTAAAATAGGGGGATTCAGGATTTATTCAATGGCCAGGCGCCGGCTTCCTTTCTTTACTAGGTAGCCTCAAACTAAGTAATTTCTAGGAGTAACCTGTGAGGTACGACTGGTTTTCATATGAATTTAGGTGTCTGTATGTGCACTGTCATCTGAGTAGCACTTTGGAAACCTTATGGAGATGTTCTCTTCCTGGGAGCAGACACCATCATCTACTAAGCACAGTGGAGAGTACAGGGAGCATTCAGGTATCTCCTACCCTCCTGTCCTCCCAGGAACAACATGTCTCTGCCCTGTGTCCTGCCCACCACCTGTGCCACAGTCATCTTGGCAACTAACAGGTACGGAGGGCAAGATGTAAGTCTGGAAGAGAAATGTGCTGTCTTGGGAGGGGGTATCCCAACGATTATCCCCCACAACAGACAAAAGAGAGACCTGCAAGACCCTGATGCAAAATGGATTTTGCCTCTCTAAAATCAGTGGGGAAATTAGGATAATAATTCCAGGCACGAGTTGTGGAAGGGCAGGAAGAAACTCAGGGCAATCTGTGACTCTGAGAGCCTTTGCACTTCCCAGACAGATGGCACTTGGCAGAGGCTGCTGTCGTGCTGCTCGTGTTTGAAGCCTGGCTTTCTTTCCTGGGGGAGGACAAGCCACGGAGGGGAAGTGGTAAATACTCCCAGCCCCAAAATGTCCCTGTTGTCAACCCACAGCTCTGCCTAGAGCTTAGGGATGCAGGAAACCTACAGGATTTTGCGCAGCAAGTGATGGTTTGTTATTGCAGGGGCACTCGGGAGCGCGCTGAGCAAGGCGCTGCACGCAGGGACACATGGCGAGTGCTGGAGGGGGAAGAACACGAGTTGTTTAGTGCCTGTTTGTCAACAGCTCACGTGGAGGGCAGCTGCTGTGGAGCGTTTGGGGGGTCTGATTATTTTCAAAAGGGTTTCCAGATCTGCCTGTCCAAGGATCTGGGATGTGCCAGGCATGCAGGGCACGTGCCCGTGCAAGGGCAGAATCACCGTGCACGCAGAGCCATCGCAGGGACGGGACAGGAGCATAACCCCACGTTGCCTCAGCTGCAGCCCATTAGCTGACCATGCTCTCTGCTCCTAAATCATTTCCTGAAGGGCTTTTTGAAACCAAAAAGAAAAAATTCCACCTCAAGATGGTGGTGGAGGGGAGGTGGGGGGGAGAAAATGGTGAAAAGTTCAAACACAGCCTGATGTCTCGGAGCTGCTTTTATGCCCAGCTTCATCTACTAGGAGCTTCGTGTGGGTGTGCAAAAGGTAAAGCTGAGCACAGGCAAACCCTCCCCTCCACGGGGGTGGGAGCCCAGGGACCCAGACTGAAGCTTTTTTTCCTTTTTTCTTTTTTTATTTTTTTTTCTGGCTTGTGACTTTTTAGCAGTCCTTAGGGGACATTCCAAGTATGTGGCCAGGCATGGAGATAGTTTAAAACACATTAAGTTCACGGACAAGGTGTCATTAGGGCTTCTTTGGAGGAGGAGAGAGGGAGGAATTATTTGAAGTTCATTTGCCCAGAGGGAGTGCTCTCTGAAGAGGAATGGTTTCGGGGCACGGCGGGTCTGGTTCAGGGTTTTTGCTCTTCCTGCGACTTCGAGGAGCTGTTTCGTTTGAAGAAGTTGGTTGTTACGGTGCAGGACTGCAGGACAGGACAGGGAACAGAAAGCATCAAAAGTATTTCGCCTGCCCTGCCTCTAAAGTTGCTCTCCCCAGACTGTCTAGGAGAGCAGGTCGGAGCCGCAGAGTCCTGTTTCATGGGAAATATCGACCTCTTTGTTGTTGTTGTTCCAAACAGGAATGAAAAATGTAAATTTCTGGTCAAGCAAACATTCCTCAGGGCTGTTCTGGAAAATTGAAGCGACACTTTCTCAGCATTTTTGTTATATTAAAATTCAGCATGCAAATTGGGTGTGTGATATATATTACACTACATACTGTGAGCAAATTACAATAGAATATAAGGTATAAATCTAAACCATTAAGTTGAATGGTTTCCCCTAAATATGTTACCAAAATGATACCTTTCTGGCAAAAGGTTTGGATTCTATTGAAACAGCTTCTTCTTTTGTTTTGGAAAATTTGCCTGTTGCAAACAAATCTGAGCTGTCCGCAGGCATCGTCCCACGACAAGCCTGCCCTTCCTTGGGGCCAATCTTTCCACCAGGACCATCTCCTCTGTGAGGAATGGGCTCCTTCCACTGCTCCCTGCTCAGATTTTGGAAGAGCTTCCTTGTGGCAGGGGCTGGAATTTTACCAGTTTTGCTGGGCTCCTTGATACCAGTCACCTACCTTCTGGAAAATGCAGGAGAAAATTGCCCAGACCTAGAAGAGCTTCTCTTTATTTTTTTTCTCCTGTAGTAAGTCTGCAATTAAAGCTGGGGTTTATTTGTTGGGTTGTTTGCTGGTTATTTTTTTTTCCTTTTCTTTTTGTGCTGTTGTTCATTTGAGCAATAATGAAATCAAACTTTTCCAAGTTTCCAAGCCCTCACAAAGCAGAAATGCTGCTTCAATACATGCACTAAAGTGTATTCTGGGTGCTGAGGAAGATGAGGAAGGCAGGTTAGCCAGGGCTGGAAGTCACTGCCCAGCCTTACCTCAGCAATGGGCTGCCCCACAGTGATGTCCAGGGGTCTAGAAATATCCCTGATGAAACCTCAACAGGAGACAGGGAAGGGCTGTTTTGCCCTGAAAAAATTACAAGCTAAAAAGAAAGCAGGTATGGAGTGACTTCAGAAGTGTCCAGACCTGAGCACTAACTCCAGCACTCTAAGAAGGGAAAAAAGCATCTTCTGAAGACATGACTGACTTTGGATTCACACTGCACGCTATCTGCTGGAGACCTGCCTCAGGTCTGTGCTTGCCCCTATGGCTTGGTGAGTCTGGGGGTCATGATTCCTTGGGGAAGGTCCTTGTTGTGCAGTTGCAGCCCAGAGCCAAAGCCTGGCTGCTGTGGCTGCAGACTCCAAGAGATGCCTCAATGCAGCAAGAAGCCCTTCAGTTTCCAGAATACTTTCCCTCCTGTTCAACACCTCACTGGTGACACAGACAGTATGTGAGGACTACAAGAGTTTCTAATACCTCTTAATTCAGTAAGGTGTTGAGGAAAGCAGGGTTACCTGTGTCTGTAGTTATGGGATGGTTTGGGGAGGTATATATTTTATTGATAATCACTCCAGTGAAGGCTGCAGGAGACATTCTATCCTTAGGCTGCTTTTCTCCCTAAAGAAGTCACCAGATTGGCAGATTAAATCCAGCAGAGGGGGAAATGTCCCTACAAAGCTGAACTGGGGTGAAGCAGGACCTGAGTCCCAGTTCTGTGGGAAGGAGAGATGTCAGAACCACTCCAAGATGGCACTGATTGGAAAAACAAAACCTCACAATCTTTAAAAATGTCTCTGTAACAGTAAAAGAGGAGTGTGGGGCCCGAGAACAAACTGTGATCAAAGCCTCTCCTAGAAGCTGCTTGCTGCGAAGTGATGCTTTGATGATGTGTTACCTTGTTCAGCAGCTGGCAGGGGCCCCCTGGAGCAGGCATCACCCCCAGAACTGCAGCCCCTGCACTGCAGTAGCCCCGTTCTTGCTGGGGCAAACTGTGCTGGGCAAGAGGCTGCTCAGCCCACAGGCTGGTGTCACAGTGTGGGGACAGGAGCTGTGCCTCCATCAGCTCCCCGTGCCGGTGTGCCTGGGCAGACCTGGAGGCTAAGAAGGTGCCCCAAAAGGCTGCAGGAGATCCCCAGTCTGCACTGCTGCAGCTGGCCTTGCTGGAGAGGGTGGATGAAGGGGTTAGTTAATTCCATCCGTTTCCAAAGCAGGAGTGGTTAAAATTTTTCTCCCATCTCTGCACAGCACAGCCCAGGGACAGCATCTGCTCTGAAGGGCTTACAGTAAAACCATGGAGTGAGACAGCGGGTGGAGGCAGAGGAAATAACTGTGGACAGAATCACAGAGATGTTTGGGATGGCAAGAACCTTAAAGATCATCTACTTCCAGCCACCCTACAATGGGCAGGGACAGCTTTCAAACTAATGCAACAAGAAAATTACCCGCACACTAATGAATAGGGTGGTGTGACAATTCAGGCAGGACCAGAATTCTCAGGAAATTCAGCATCTTCCATCAGAATAACTGACATCATTGGAAAAAAAAAAAAAAANNAACAGCTTTTTTTTGGGACACATCAAACCTTTCCCTGGTCTCAAACAGAAAGAGCAAACTTCAAAGGGAAATGCAAATGGGGAAGCATGGCTCTAAGTTTAATTGGAATTGTTAATCAGCTAGATTGGGGGAGTGAAGAAGTAGCTGATACACGAACACAGGGGAGAGCCTGGCCCCTGTCCCACTGAGCCAATGGAGCAGGAGCACAGGCAGCTCACCACATTGCCTGTTTGATTTTCAAAAAGAGAATAAAATCAGGTAAATTATCCACTCACCTTCCCTGTGGAGGCAACAGGTGCCCTGGGGACTGGGTCTGCCTGGTTCTGCTGGTGCAGCTCTCATCCCCACTGGGTATCAGGGGTCCTGGCACAGGGGGCCCCAATGAGCCTGGCTGGGCTTCATAGATGCATCAGAGGTGACCAGAGATGAGAGTTTTCCTTTCTACTGAACTCTCTGATACTTTTCCAGCACAGGTATCAAGAGGGATCTCCCTGAGCCTTTGCGCTGGGTGAAGTGTGTGTCAGGAGATCAGGAAAACGCCCTATTCCTGCAGGCTGAGGGCCCATCTGGGGGTCACAGCCTCAGGGCTGCCTCTTGGGGCTGAAGAGGGATTTGTGCCCGGCATTGCAGACAGAAACAGACATGTCTCCCTCCTCCTGGTGGGAGAACAGGAACTGGCAGCTGCAAATACCAGCAATGCTTGCTCCCGAGGGGGAATCATATTCAAAAGCCCCGGTCCTGAAAAGCCTAATAGTCTCATTTTCATGCTTTTGGTCACTACAGAAGAAAACGGAGAGTTTTCCCAGCCTGAAGCAACTCTGCTTTAACTTCCTGAACTTGGCAAGTGATCAGAACTGTGTAAGCACCTCCTTGGAGATGAACATTGCTTTTGGGGGTTGTCCCCTCAGGAGCCCAATGCCCGTTTTTCTCACTGGGTCCTTCTCCTGGCTATGGAGCTGCATCTTCCAGTATCTTCCTTGATACCTGGGAAGCCCGTCTGGAGCAGTCTGTGCTGCATGGTGGAAAACGAGACATTTTAGGGGGAAACTGCCACAGGAGGGAATGATTCACCGGCTCTAGGAAATGCAATTCTCTGTGGGAACACCTGGTAGATTTACAATTCCTCATCCCTTTTGCACAGCAAGAAAACTTGCATGACAATAGCTTACCAACCTTGAGATGCAAATATCTGGCATTTCTGGAGATAGTAGAGGGCAGAGCTTTGTGCTGGGACCTGGTAGCAGCAGCGGTGTGTGACTGGCAGAAACTGATTTGAATAATTGGGTGTCACGTCTCTATTTTTCTTTCAGTTTAACTACATGTGCAATTAATTAAAATAATAACCTAAACGGTCTCCTGCTGGGGTTGTGTTTGCTGCTTCACTTCAGTCTGCCATCAACGCTGCTGAAAGAGTTTTATCGAGAGTTGCTTCTTGCTGAGAGGAGCTCGAGCAGAGAAAGGCTTTCCCAGCAGAGAAATCTTTAATGCTTGTGGCATCTGCGCTCTCCCCACCCATGTTGTCTGGGTGGTGGATAGACAATAAGCAGGGATTTAATGTATCATTTCCCACTTCCTCTGCCTGACCTGCGCTTCAGCTGGCATGGAGAACTGCCTCATCCCTATCATGGGAAATGGGGTCCCTGTCCAGCACCCAAGGCCTCTTGGCAATGCTGCAGAAGGGCTTGTGAGGTCACTGTGAAATCAGGACACCCCCCCAGGCGTAGACAGAGAATAACCCTGTGTATCTACGACAGAGATTAGGCACAGAACACAAGACCTATGCTGCTGAAACGTCCCCCAGGACCACTCCATAGAGCGTCAACATGTCCAAGACTCCAGGCACTGACGTTTTCCTCAAAGTGCCAACTCCTTCTCCTCTAATTAACTCTAATTTGTAACAGCTCAACACAGGTGCAGCTGCCTCCAGAGCCCATCTGATAATTTTGCTGTCTGTTTCCATCCACATTCCCTGCCTCACCTCTGCTCTGCAAACCCAAGGCTGGCAGGTGCCCTCAGCAGCCACTGCAGGAGGAGAAAGCTCTGGTCCATGAGGAAACCATTACAGGCCATTCATTCATTCACTCATTCATTCATTCATTCATACATTCATTCATTCATTCATTCATTCATTTTGGTGCACACTACATCCCTTGCAAGACCATGGCGCAGCTTGTGCCTGTTGCTTCCATGCTGCAGTTCTCTATGGAAGAAATGAAATTACTTGGGGAGCTGAGCTCCTGCTTCTCACACTCCTCCTAAACACCCTTTATCTGTGAGTACATGCAGTTGCAGTGGCAGCAGGAGCATACTTTTAAAAATCAAGGTGCTTACAAGTCTTTCCCTGTTACTGTATTCATTGCTGGTACAAGAAATATTGTTCCCCTGCAGCTGAGTGCATTCACATCTCATCTTGCTCCTTTTCCCCGTTCTTTTTCTTGCCTGGCTGATTTTTTTGTCAGCAGCCAACACTAATCTATCCCTGGCAGTTCTTTCCCTGCTTTTAGTTTTAAGGATGCTTGAGATACAAGGTATTGACCATGGTTGTGAGCATGGTGCCAAACAGCCCCTCACCCTACAACTCCTGCCTGCTCCTGGCAACAGAAGACAATGGCAGAGATTAAAGCCCCTGGCTGGCAGAAGTAAGATTATAAACTTGTCCAGAAGAAATTGAATTGGAATTTAGCTGAATGGGAAAGCAACCAAAATTCAAAAGGTTTTGTTGGGTTTGCTGGTTGGTTTTTTTTTTTTTCCTAAAGGAACTGACTGAAGTAGAGCTCCCAAGACTTTAAACTACATTCATAAACTTCAAGGATAGTGAGGACAGTTTTGATCACCTGGTTTGACTTCTTCCTTAGTATGAACCTGATCCCTCCTGCCAGCCTGAGCACTCCTGCATCAAGCACGGAATTTCTGTACCTCTTTTAGAAAAATAATCTGTATTGATAGACAGATCAAGAGAATGGCGAGCATCTCACACTCTCCAGTAGTCCATAAATGCAGATAAAGCTGATTTATCAATTCCTTAAATAAAAGGATGTCTCATGCCTACCCCAGAGATAGTGAGGACCTGCTTCTGTGTCCACTTCTGGGCACAGGGTTTGCAGAGCATGAAGGATATACCAGGAGGAAAAGCTAAAACACTGGGCCAGATGAGAAGGGGAAGGAATCTAAAAGCATCTGCACTGCTTGACAAAATGTCACCACCTTCCTCTGAGCCCATTGTCTGAAAATAAGAGATGGTGTGCTTTTGTTTCCATCCCTACTTCAATTAGCACAGTGGGGACAGCCATTAGTACCCAGCACGCCTCATCCAGAACCCTGACCTCCACAGAGAGGTCTCTAAGTACAGTTGTGATCTACAGCGGGGTCACTGCAGTTATTTATCACTGGTTGCAGCAGTGAGTGATGTGGTAGGAGCTGTAACACCCCATGTACCAGCATTACAGCGCTTTCCTAGCATGGGTTTGAAATGAATGCTGGAGGGGGATATTTTCCTCTGGCCCTGATGATCCAGACACTTGGGAGGTGCTGAGAGGCAGAAAATGGTGAACTTCCAAACAGGGGTTTGCTCTCTGGGCAGCTCAGGGGAGACTGTGGGAAGAATCCAGCCCATGAGGGGCAAATATGGGGCACTGCTGACCAGGGCACAGCCAGACTGGAGCAGGACCACTGACAGAACAAGCTGGCATCCAGCACACTGAGATCTGGGCTGTGTCAGCCCCTGGGGTAATTTGCTTGTTGGTCTATTCACTGAGCTGTCCTCTAGCCTCTGCAGGCCTTATCTGATGGGCTGCATATGCTTGGGGGAGCATTCACCTCACCAGCTGGTTGGGATGTCTGCTACCCCCCAATTCTGTCCTGTCCTGAATACATCCCTGCTTCACTAGCCAGTGCAGACCTCAGATGTCAGCCCCCACACTCCTAAAACCAAGTACAACCTCCCAGAAGCAAAGCTGCTGCTCAAAACCTCTCATAGAGCAAGAGCCACTTGAAGGTGTGGAAGCTGGTCCTTCTCAACACTTCTCCTCCATATCACTGCTCCTTTGCCAGGGGTGCCTGAGGAGCCCAGGACTCACTGCTTGATAATTTGAAGACACAGGAGGATGAGCTCTTGCTTCCCCACACTCCTGTAAGAGCAGGCAAAAGCCAGAGGAAGGATGTGGGGACAACACTTGGACACTGAGAGAGTTTTTCAGGGATATTTTCATTTATACCATGCTGTAATGTCCAGCACCACTCATCCTCTTCTATCTGGACACTAAACCAGGGACCCAGGTTTAGCGAGGGTCCCTGTCATCCTATTTGTCAGAGAACACCTACCTCATTTAGACACCTCCCACACGAGGTATCACCCGTATTAAAGCAGGGCAAAATGTGAGACCACTGTGTTACCTCTTTCCCCTGCAAGCTCAGCCCCTCGGCGCTCAGCCCAGCCCCCGGCAGGCTGGGGGAAGCATCCGCGGCTGAGCACTGCCCTGCCGAAGGCGCGCCCACCCTGGAGAGCCCCCGCGGCCGCTCCGGGAGGCCCGAGCATCCTCCCGCGGTCCCCGAGCGGGCCCTGCCGGGAGATGGCACTGCAGGCACGGAGAACCATCCCGCCGCGCTCCGCCGCTGCCAGCAGCCGCCGAAGCCAAGACAGTCCTTTTATTTGTCTTTCCCATCCTTCCCCCGAGACCCCGCTGGAAAAATAATCTTCTTGTCTCCTGTGATCGCTGCATCCTCGCCGCTTTGCAGCATTTCTCTCACACCGCGCAAAACTCGCTGCTAAGGAAGGAGGCGGCGGGTGCACAAGGGATGGTTGGGAGTAGCCGGCACGTCCCTGTCAGCATCGGGGCAAAGAGGGATGGAGGCAGAAAACGCCTGTGCCCTGTCCTTAAGCGGTGAAGACACTCCTTTCCAAATACGGGGTTTGCAGACTCCAGACTCTGCCTGGAGCATGAATATTTCAACTGCAGCCTCCTCTGGATCCATAATCACCCAAAACTTCCCTGGGAGCTTTTTTTCAGTTCAAACAAAGAAGCTGTGCAAGCATAATTAATTTTCCCATCTCTAGGTGGGAAGCTTTGCTAAAGTGGCTGTCAGGAAATCAAAATTTACAGTACCTGAAGTTTTGCTAACTCGCTGTTTCACATTGCAGTATCAGGGGAGATGCAGATTTTCTTGTTTCTCATGAGAGCTTGAATCTCCACCTGGACGAGACTGAGAAATTTCGGCATCCTTTTGCAATGCTGGCCCAATTTCCTAAGGAAATTTCATGGGCTTTTCCTCACCCTGCCAGATTTTTCAACACCTTTCAGGAAGTCACAGCTGAGCAGTTTTGGTCAGGATAGTTTTGCATTTCAGGGAGAGTATTTGGACTGTTAGGTCTTCTTGGCAAATAGCTGTTGGATACTCCCAGGGTGGGTGTTTGTACTCCACAGTGGTGCATTGTCCTCGGCAGCAAGGTTTTCCCAAAACGGGATATAATGCAAAAACTCAGTGAGAAGACATCCATCAATTCTCTTGTGAAAAGACATCTGCTTGAGCTCAGATAAAAGGTTCCAAGGTGATGCTGTCTAGGCTTGTTTTGTTTTTTTTTTTTACTGATGGTTGGGTGCATTTTTTTGTTGTTGTTGTTGCTGGTTGGTTTTGTTTGTCCCTTTTTTGGGGGAGGTAGGGGGGAAGAAGGGGTGGATGGGGTGAGGGAAGATATTTTTTAGTTGGAAATTCTCAAATCCGGGCTTTTGAGAACAGGAACACATAGGCTCACCTGCTCTGAGGAGATGTTAATAAAAGCAGTTATGCATTTTTACTTAATGCCCTATTCTGGCATTTTTACAGAGAATTGGTTTGCTCAGTTTCAAGAAGGAGCCAAATAAATCTGAAAGAAGATCAGTGTTGAAGGGTCACAAGTGGAACGTTTCAACATGGGGTAAGCAAGCAGGTGAGCTGGACACCCCATGATTGTGCCAGATGTGTGACAGAAAAGTAAACATTTGCCCCCTTTTGGGCTTGGCAGTGCATCGAATGGAGAAGACAGAAAGAGGAAGATAGCAGAGGGTGCAGGAGCAGAAAGAAGAGGGAGTATTTCTTCATTTTTATAGGAGTGTGTGGTGCACAGCAGTGTCAGTTCTGACTTTGCCAGAGGCCACAGAAGTCATCCATCTCGTGGATCTCCCCCACACAGAGGCACCAAGGAGCTGTGGGGTGAGGATGGGGCTTAGCCCAAGAAGGTTCCACTTGCTTGATTGAGCTTCTGGACACGAATTTATCCTCAAGGTTAAGGAGGAGAAACCAGCAAATTGTTATAAAAAATTGCATCTTTGAAAGGTTCATACTCACTGAGACCCAAAAAGTGGGGGGCACAGGAATGGTGGTGGTGGTATCATATTTGGGATGGTGATTTCCCACAGTAGCTCTCTCCTCTGAAGGCAGCTCGTGGGATCTGCTGTTAGAGATGGGAGCTCTCCTCTTCATCCCCTGCTCCCCATACTCAGCACTGATGTTTCCCAGGTGTTTCTGACTTGCAAGGTTTGAAACTGAGTCACCTTTGATTTCTCCTGACATTTCCCAGAATTTTTTTAGCTGCAATATTGTATTTATCCCAAATGTGGGTTTCTGGAGAAATTGTGCTTTTTTGGCTACAGGCAATAAAGAGAGAAAGTGAAACAAAATCTATCTTTCTCCATCAAACCCCCCAAAAAATAAAAATTAAAAAAGCCAATTAAAAAAAAAAAAAAAAAAAAAAGCGCCACCAAAAGCCCCCCACCCTTTTGAAAGTCATGGGGGCAGGGGTTTTCAAATTCCTCACCAAAAGACATTCAAAAAGCAGCTCTTTCACTTTTTTCTTTCAAACCCGACCTTTTCATGCTAAAAACTTCAAACCGCTCTAATCCCTGGCTTCTGCTTTCTTATGTGAAGGAGATGATTTGTGATAGAAGCCAGCCCCACAACCAGAGCAAGGAGCCACGCTGCAGCAGATGCTGGCTTGCCTCGAGGTGTTAATCCACAGGCGGATCATGGGGATGAACCAGCCCTGCTGGCATCGGCCGCGGCTTGGGAAGGGCTCGCACGTGGCTGGCGAATGGGGGGGGTCTCTGGCAGGGGGTCTCATTCCGGGGAAANCGAATGGTGGGGTTCTCTGGCAGGGGCTCTCATTCCGGGCAAAAGCCACAACCATCAGGACATCCTTGCTTTCTCCAGTGCATCGAGAGCACTCCTGCCATGCAGACCCTGGGGCAATTTGGGTGCCGTTCTGCTGCAGGAGGGGCTGGAGGCAGAAAGCTCCAGAAAACAGGACTAACCTGGGTGTGCCTCTTTTCCTCTGGACAACTCCATGGCCCCCGACCCCAGCAGTGGTGAGCCCCTGTAAGATGTCCTGATACGTGGGTAAAAAACACCCGACCTGGCAAGCACACAGGATTATGGTGCTGATTTCCCCATTCCAGGAGCATTGCAACACTAATCCTGTAATTCAGTGCAAAGTGGTGCAAAACACGATCACTTTAAGGTCTCTGTTCTTGCCTCAGATTTCACGGAGTTGTTCTTCTGGCACCACAGGAAAGAAAGAGCTGGAGGAAACCTTTTCCAGACCCCTATCCTCTTGTTCCTCGCTCAGAAAGACACATGCAAAAATGTATTTTAAATATGGCTTTCATTCTCACGCTGAGCCCCTTCCCGAGTGAGGAGCTGGCAGCCGTGGGTCATGTGGTGAGTGGGTGATGGGACAGATTTTATTTATAACAGGTGTCAGGCGATACTTTGTCATCGATATCTTACCCGCAGCAGCGGCAGCAGCAGCAGCNCAGACCCCTATCCTCTTGTTCCTCGCTCAGAAAGACACATGCAAAAATGTATTTTAAATATGGCTTTCATTCTCACGCTGAGCCCCTTCCCGAGTGAGGAGCTGGCAGCCGTGGGTCATGTGGTGAGTGGGTGATGGGACAGATTTTATTTATAACAGGTGTCAGGCGATACTTTGTCATCGATATCTTACCCGCAGCAGCGGCAGCAGCAGCAGCAGCAGTGAGGGGTCTCTCCATATTCCAATCTCTGTTTTTCAGGAGTGGGTTTGGTAGCAGCATGCACCAAACCTGACATCCTCGTTGCACATGGAAATTTCACTCACTTGTTTCAGCTGACTGGCAAGACTTGGTTCTCTCTGCACCACTCCGCATCCTAAATCGTGCTAATCACTCATCTCCGAGCCACTTGATGCCCATGATCAGGGCTACATCCCAGGACAGGATTTTCTCCTGCACCAGTCTTGGTGCACGCTGATGGTTGCATCACGTTCTGTCCAGTCTCTGGAGGTCCTACAGCCTCTGCTTGCCTGCACCTTGTTGTATGCATGCAGATGCTTGCCACCATCAACAGGACTCTTCCCAGGCAGATGGGGAATAGGCTGGAAAGCCACAGCCAGGTCCTCTGCTTATTATCTCCATCTTCGTCTTTTGCATGCACCTCCCACTATCCACACAGGAAGAAGTTTGGCAAATGTAATAAAGACAAGGTGAAGTTTTACATAAAATATTCTCTCCTGCTATGAGTCCTAAGGAATTTTAATCAGACCAGGAGTACCAGCAGAATTCCTTTGCCTGCAATCTTTTCATGATCTTGCTTTCCCCTCTTGTTCCTCGTGGGGAGCATTTGCTGAGAAGATGATTAAATTGGGCTGGTAAAAAGCTCGTCGGCTCCATAGCTTCCATCTTTTCCTGCTTCTTTGCAAGAACATTTGTACTTTTTTCTGGCCTGCGGCATGCAAGGTCAGCTGCTTTCTTTGCAGTTTTCTTGTACGTTTCCTCACCATTGTTGTGGGGTTTTTCCTCCTCCAGAGAATCTCTTTTGTGCAAAGGCGAGAGACAAGGCTCCTAGCTCAGCCTGCTGTGTTGTTGTTCGCCTGAAGTCCAGCAGGAATTCAAGGAATGGTTCCCCACGTCTCCTATTCACCTTGCTCCTGCCAGTGGCAAGGGGTCGGGCAGGGGGCGGATATTTTGGGGAAGCCGTGAGCAAGGAGTGCAGACTCAGGGGCTAATGTGAGCTCAGGGATTTTGGAGGACTGAAACTCATCTGCTGTTGCCTGCCAGTAGTTCAGTGTAGGAATTTGGGCATTTTGCTTTGAACAAATGATTCACCAGTAATCATTTAATCAGCTCTCCCGATGTTTGAATAATCTGTGAGTAATTTAGTCAGATGTTTGCCACAGAGTATCAAATAAATGGTTTGGAAAGACACTGGCTCAGACTCTCACCTCGCATGGGAACAGCTCTGGGGTGAACCAGGCCAATGCTGTCCCCTGAGCTTTGGTCTCAGGTGTCCAAGAGATCTGTGCTGCTATACATCTGGCCAGGACCAGCCCCAAACTGGCCAGCTCAGGATCTGACCCTGGCTCAGCTGTACTATATTTTTGCCATGCAGCTGTGAAGCATCTGCTCTCCTGCTTGGGGTACCACTGCTGCAGGAGGCTGGGGGTGGCATGTGGTGTGGTAGAGTGGCATTTTTGGTGATAATTGTCCTGGCTGGCCATCAGTGTACAGGCTTGTGATGAGCCTCTTGCTTTCTCTGAGCAGCTCCCTCTGGGGTGCTACGGATGGGGAAAGCAGCCCAGGATGATGGACTGATGCTGGCTCATAAGCTAATAGAGAATCACTTCCTCAGGTTCAGCTCTCTTCCTGGGCGAATTAACACTCCAGTATCTTTCCATTCCTGTCCCCACAAAACCACCTGTTCTCCTGACACACTTCCCAATGGCATCAGAGGCCTGCTGCTTCTTGTACAGCTTTTACTCCTTCTTTTTCAGCTCTGATCCTGGCTGACAGCAGGGATGGATGGAGAGGGAGAATAAGAGGTTGGGATTTTTTTTCCTTTTCTTCCATTTTGTGACTACTTCAATCTAGTCCTGACTTTCTGGGCAGCAGGGTCACTCCCTAGCTCTGCTGCATCTTGTTGAAAAGCCTTGGAGACATCTCCTTTTGACTTCTAGTTTTCCTTCCTGGGTTTTTCTTTTTGTCTTTTTTTTT
>VYXF01001432.1:105107-116597 GCA_013397295.1 Polioptila caerulea
GTTCTCCCTGCGGCAGTGCACGGGGCTGGAGCGACTGGGACTGCGGGGCGGCTCTTTGTAAACCGGAGCCCGTGGATTTCCTGGGCGGGAGAGCAGGCTTCTTCTTCGTCTCTCCAAAGGCGCAACTTGCCTTCTTCTCTGCTGTGGCAGTGCATATTTTCTTTTTTTTGGTTTTATTTTTTTTTTCGGTTTTTTTTTTTTTTTCCTTTTTTTTTTTTTTTCCCCCTGAGGTGTGATTTTATAAGAAAAGTGTCTGCATGGCGCTTCTGGGGAACTGCTCTCCCTGGGCTAGGCAGTTCATCCCGAGCGTGAGTACAAGGGCTGCTTTCCAGAATTGCATAATACACACCGATCCCTATGCTGCACAAAATTCCCTGACGTTTCCACATCTTGGTGTCTTCCCCCACTGCAATCTTGAAAACGGGTTGTGACTTCAGTCAGCTCGTGAGCCAATTTGTGCTGCCTTCACTGGGGACAGAACCAGGTCTGCATGTTCCAGCTTCCCTGGTTCCTCTGGCAGTTGTTTCTTTAACCACTAAACTTTTTTTTTGGTATAACGATCGGCACTTCTTCACTTTCTTATGTTCCCCACCCCGCGCTTATGGACACATGTGCTGTGTCTGTTCAGAGCACAGGTTACAGAAAGGGGATTGCCTGCAAAGCTGTTCAATTTCTTTTTCCCATCTCTTTGTGTTTTAATTTGTGGGGTGGTTGAGGAGGTCCTTTCCTCGGATTGCTTTTTGCTCAGGAACTTGCTGACATCTGCTTGGATTTAGCAAATTTCACTGGCTGTGCCCACTCTCAGCACACCACGTTGTGTACTTGTGTGAGGAACAGGACCTGCACATGCTGCTGCCGGTCCCACTGGCTGTGTATTCAGGCAGTGAGGCACCGACATTGGCTGCTTCCTGCAAAATGTGCAAATATGTGGGAGCAGCCGTTCTTGCTCCCGGATGCCCGCCTTGCCCCTCCATGAGGAGTTGGAGCTTTGCTGTGTTGTTTGGAGACATGCAAGGGATGCTCGTGTCTGGACAGGCAGCATGCTGGGACCAGGTCCTGGGACCAGGGCTCTCTGGGGCTCACTGCAGTGGGAGAACTCTCCCAAGACAGGCTGAGCTTTAGAAATGAGAGCCTCGTGCCTGGCAGACTTCCTTGCGACAGCTCCTTAAGATAAGTTTATCAGAGCCTCTTGTCAGAGCAAGCCAAGCCATGATCTAATGACCGTACATTATCTTTGGTCTGATTTATCCCAAGAGGACCCCATTCTACCAGGACTCTGCGTCCCCTTCCCCCTGAAAAGTGCTCAGCACCTCCTGGACTTGGGGAAAGCCCTTGTACCTCTCAGAGCCACAAAGCTTGTGGTGAACACACACATTCAAATAACTGTGCAGCCAAGGTTTAGCTTTTGGAGATGTGACTGACTCTCTGAAGCCGGCAGCAGGAGTTTTGTGGGGGCAAGCCCAGCTCCTGGCCACTCTCAGTTAATTCCCTGCAAGCTGGAGGCATGCATCCTGCTCCAGCTCAGGCTGGGGCTGGGTGTGCGCCTGGGGAGCCTGTCTCTCAGCTCTGTCGTTTATTATTGCTGCCGCTGCCATTATGCCTGACAAATGGGAGTTGCTGAGTAATGTGCTGTTTGTGTGTAAATATCTGAGTGCTCGCAGCTGAGCTCACTCCTGCCACTTTGCAGGAAGCCATCTCAGCACCTTTCCCCTGTGAAGACCCGGGAGTGCAAAAGCGTCCTTCTGCGGGGACCTTCCCACCGCTACCGGCAGCTCTAGCCTTCACTCTCCGCTGCTTCCCTGCAAGCGTGAAGCCTCCATCCTCTCCAGCTATCGTGGCGGCCCTGCTGCTTTCCTGAGTGTGAGTCAGGGGTGGGAAAGGGCTCTGTGTGTGTGCGTGTGTGTGTGTGTGTGTGTTTGTGTTTGTGTTCCTGTGTGCGTGTGTATGTGTGCTCAGGCTCAGTTGCTCCCGAGGGTCCTTGTCCGAGGCAGAGTGAGTTTTGGGGACTTAGAGTGTTTTGATGGAGACAGTCATGCGTAACTAGGAAAGGAGTTTTCAGGTTGTTTTGGGTTTTTTCCCTGCCTACTCAGCCCTGAGTTCCCCCTCATCTCATCCCAGTACTGATGAAGATGCTAAATTACTCCTTCCCATATTGTTTTCATCCCATTTGCAGATTAGCTTCCAAGTGCTTCTTCCAGTCAGTACTTGCTCGGCCCAGCTAGGCTGATAGCAGCTTTTTTAATATTGCCTTGTAAATCAATCCATCCTGCCTCCTGATCATTTTTGTCGCTTGCTTTTCTGAAATCCCTCCAATTTGTCCATTTTGTGTTGGTGACGTATGCCTGGCCCTAAACATGATGTATACCAGGCACGGCAGCGTGAGGGAAGGACACCTCCTCCCCTCCCACCCCGCTGGGGCTTGTGATGCTTTGTCAGCACTGAACTGAGTTACTTCCCCATTATTCTAAGCTATAGTCCCTGCTCGGTGTTGCAGAAGAAAGCAGCATACTCAGGTCAGTGCCCTGGGGAGAATCCGTCCAAATTTTGGTAATGGGTTACTGAGGTTTGGTTGCATGCTCCTAGCAGATGCTGGAAGGGGCCAGTGGTCTAGGTGTATTCCTGGGATGCCTCTTCCCACAAGAACTAATAGCTGAACAGGAGGGATGATAATAATTAGAGAGGGTAAGCTGGGCAGATGGGGAAACTGAGGCACATGCACACACATTTCCTATGCACCTTTCTAGCACAAAGCTCTTGTTTAGGTGCTCTGCGTGTGGGGTGTGGTTGCACTCATTAGTGTTGCAGCCGGCATGGGCATTTTCCAAGGAGACGCTGGATCTTTGGTCAGAGAAGGCTGGCAGCTGGGGATGCTGGGTTCTGGGATGGTTTTGTTCATTGCTTCTCATGCTCATAGCCAGAGCCTGATGCCACAGGTGCTCTCATGGGGAAGAAACAGGGTAGCAAAGTGTCTTGCATTCGTGCACTTTGAAGTTTTATCATGCCAACCCCTGAACTCCTAGGATTGAGCATTCCCGTTCCCTGGAAGGGCCATGCCCTTCCAGGATCTATCTATTTTTAGGAGGAGTTGTATTCTGGACAGTGTCCACTGCAGATGCTCTCTGCCTCCTCCTCTTGGCCCTCCTCCAGGGACACCGTTTGGGCTCTCTGCTGGAGGGGCAGATCTTGCTGGAGCTCCTGCGGAGCAGAACAGAGGTGGCACTGTGCTGGGCATGGGGAGGCCTGGGGGGCTGTGGCTGCCCCGGGCTGCCGGACAGGGACAGTAAGCTCACGCTGTCCCTTACATGAACTGTCGGGAATGGCGTTTGACTGTGCTCTAGGTGCCAGCAGGACATGGTGGCTTTTTCACTGTGGGGTAAGCAAGGGCACTGCCGGGGCCGGGTGGTACCCGGCGCTCGGCGGTGCCCGGTGTCGGTCCGTTCGCCAGGATGACACTAGGGGGCACGAGATCTGCTGGAATTCCTTTGTTGGGGATGGGAAAGGAGGATGCAAAGCTGCTCTTGACCCTTCAAACCCTGCATATCATCCCCCTGCACGAACATAATTCCCCTGCAGGTTTTTTAGGATTAAACCCCACGAGTTGTCCCGGTAACTCGTCCTGCTGCCAGGGCAGGACGCAGCTCTCCGGAGGCTGCTCCACTGGGTTCAGGCATCACTGGCCATGGAAGCAGCAGGAGTAAGGATGGAAGCGGTCAGCCGGAAACATCTCCAAAGCAAGGAGGTGGATGCAGCCAGAGTGCCAGGGAATCTCCGGGGAATCTGGGAAATCCAGGAAAACACCTCAGCATGGTTTTAATGCCTCTCTAGAGGCATTGTCCAGAGCAGGGATTAAGTTAGATTCAGGGCTGGCTTTCAAGATGCAGCGTGTTATGGTTTCATTTTCTGCTGGTTGTTAAGTTCATGCATGATGTCTCCTCAGGGTCATGTTTTCCCAAAGCAGCAGAAACTTTAGCGAGTCAGATTTAATGAATGGTTCTGATCGATCTGAAGCATGGAGTGTGTGTGTGTGTATTATATATATGTCCATCTACATATCTGGGTAGGGTGCAAAGAATATGTTTTTGAAGGTATGTTTATGCATTTCTGCATACATCCAGCTGTAATATTGTCCTGAGTTCCTAAAATCTATTATTCCAGCTGTGAATGCGTGTATATATATTAAAACACTGTATACTGGAGTCTTTCTCTCTTGTTATAACAAACCTCACTGAAAGCAAATAAAGAGACATTGTTCTCCTAGCAGGCTTTTAAGGGCTCAATATTTATCTTCTATGAATTTTGATAGTTTTTGTTCAGCATGTTTGCAGTTATGATGGGGGGGAGGTTTGCCTATCTGCTTCAAATTTTGTGCTGTTGGGAAACTGAAAACATTTGGATCATTTCAGCTTATTCATTACCTAATGAAAACAGAAGTCAAGCTTCTGGATTGAAATGCTGGCACTTGATATCATTCTGGCATATTAATTTCTCAATGGTTAGGGTTTTTTCTAATGCCTTCTGTTGCCAGATACCAGGCTCCTTTGCTCGAGCCCTGCTTCTCTCGCGAGCCCCCGGGCAATATTTTTAGTAGGACACTGATGCATCGCAAACACTCCTGTTCTCCGAGAAAAAGCTTTGCTGGCTGTTGTTGAAAGTAGCACTAGGACGGCTAGAAACGGGAGATCAGAGGAGGACGATGCTGTCGCTGCGTCAGAGCATTTGCTTTGTGCCTGTGATGGAGGTTTTGTGTCAGGTCGTGCAGGTGTGTGCCTGTGCGGATGTGAGGGCAATTCCCCAGTTGGACTCTGAGACACGACTGAGGAGCAGGGGTTTATTTATTTTGAAATGCCTTGTCAAATGGGAGGAGGTCCGGGAAGAAGTGCCGAGTCAACTTTCAAGTCAATTAGGGACGTAACTAGAGGTGTGAAGTGGTTTAAAGAGGACAGGGTGATTTGTCTGAAAGTGTTACCTAATTAGAGGGTGTAGTCAGGGCTCTAATTAGCCATGACACCTTAAAGATGTCATCAAAGCTCTTTCGAGGCATGGCTGATCCAGTGCCGTGGCTGTGAGCTGTCTGGTCAGTGTGGCCATGCACGGCCAGAGCTGCCGCTCTCTGGCTCAGAGGCAGCCCAGATGCCAGTGCTTGAAGAGGCTGTTTTCCTTTCAGGTGATTTGTGATACCCTCCGGGGCTGCTGCCAACATCGCGTGATGTTCATGAAGTCACAGAATGAAAGGAAAGCAGTTGGAAGAATTAATACTGGTGCCCACTATGTGGGAAATCTCCTCTTTTTTCCCTGAGGGGGATCACTTTCTGCTGCTCTCTGCCTAGGGGAGACTGGAGGCTGTGAGGGTTTGCACAGAATGATGCTGTACTAGCAGCTGGTGGAGGAATCGTGACCCCTTTCCTAGCATTGCCTGACAGAGGGGACATGGGATCAACTGAAATCTGGCTTGCCCAGACCTGGTTGTATTTAAATACTATGCAACACACCCTGTGAGAGGGAACTAGTGCGGGAGGCAGTACAAGATGTGCTGGGTAAGTGGGAAAGGCTCCTGGGAAGGCTTTTTGCTGATATTGGAAGGAACTTTCTGCGTGGACCTCCACTGGACCACACCTGGGTGGGAGTTGTTTCCCTTCTGAGAGCAGGGTTTGGGGGTTGCTCCCTCCGGTGCTGATCTCACTGCCTGTTGTTTGTCTGTCAAAACCATTGGCCTGTGAGGAGAGGAGAGTGGAAGCTGCCCTTTCCCAGCAGGAGGAGCCACCGAAAGCCAAGGAGTTGGCTGGTGGATGAGAGTGGAGAGCAGGGCCCATTGCCATTCTCAGCAACAGTGAGCAGAAGAATTCTCTCCTCTCTCAGGGAGGAGGTCCCCGTGGCTGTCAGAGCGCTCTGAATTGCCAGGAGAGAGCAATGGATGGCTCAGACCTTCTTGGCAGGAAAGAGCTACTGTTGCTCCTGTTTCAAAGGGAAATAAAATAGATCATGGGGCAAATATGTTCCCTGTGTGTTTCATCTGTGCTATGAGGAGCCTAGTTCTGCAAAGGGACTCCTTTTGCTTTTGTAGGTGTTATCGCAGCCCCCCGAATGCAAACACACAACCAGGCACACTCCCATGCTAAGAGCTACGGAGGGATGCGCCTGCTTTTAATTATGTGGGTGTTAAGCCAGTGAATTCATTTTGTTCACAAAGTTGCAGCCTGGTATTTTCCTACTGCTCCTGGTCTCTGTTGGCATTCCCAGACTCTGGAGTACAAGTGCAAGTAACTTGGAGACTGGGTCTAGTAACTTGGAGGACCGTGCCACGCAGGGCTGGCCCACGCAGCTCTCCCTGTGCTACCGCCATGGTGTCCCAGGGCTGCAGGGGCCACTCTGGATTTCAGGGTGCTGAGTAACAGGTGATGGATGGGGAGCTGCTCCCTGTGCTGTGTGGTCACAAGCTGATCAGCACAGAAGGAGGGATCTGCACAGCTGCCCTCCTGCCCGGAGAAGCAGCCTGTGTTGGGAACCTCAGCGGCAGGCGCAGGATTTGGTTCAAACAATATCGTGTATAATAAAACAACCTTATACCTGCTTTTGCTCTAGGTACACTCTGCACCACAGTCCTTTTGTCTAGGGCCTAAAAATGCTGGTGGTAATGAGGACACATCATTTCTTGTGGTGAGAGCGTGGTTCTCAGATGCAAAGGGGAGGCAGCCTGTGCTAGACTTCACCACCAATGTGTGATTTACCCTTCTCTGTGCCACTGAACTAAGAGCTTGAAAAATAAATATGTTAAAAGGAAGGAGAGACAACAAAGGGCTGCTGCTGCTCTGAAATTCGATCAAAAAAAGCTCTGTCCAGTCCTCTGGGCTTCTCACTTAACGAAGAGCTCTAGAAATAACAGTGTTACAGTAAAGTGCACCCACAGAAAACTGTGGGTTTGGGGACAGAACTGCTTTGTTCTTGAAGAACCAGGCTGAAGTTCATTGTGGGTATTTTTACTCGCCCCAAAGGGGGGGTTACTGTCACTCCATGAATCCAAGGCCATTCAAAGCTGCCTGGGACCTCTCAGCTTTGAAATCCTTGCCTGTTGTCTCTCCCCAGCATGCCAGACACACATATGGGTGGGAGGCTGTTGGATTTGGGAGCTCAGCTGGTGGGGGTGGGAGAAGTCACACCGAGCTGCTGCCGCGCCTTCTCCCGGCTCGGTTCAGAGCAGTTTCCTCTTGCCCCATATCCCAGCCATGTGCGGGGCGGCCGATTGCCCACACGTGTTGCACAGACACGTTTCCGTGCTGCCTCTTTGTGCCTGCCCACCTATTTGCAGCTGGGGGAGCTGAAGCTGCTCTTTCTTGTGATTCATAAAAAAAGTGTCTCCCTGGATGGAGTTGTCTGTGCTTTTATTGACCTGGTTACGGGAACGGCAGAGGCTTTTCCGTCTCCTGGATGCGTGATTTCTGCAAGGGCTCTGGAGCAGGGGCCGGCTCTTGCTGCTGGTGTGTTTCAGTTCTCCTAACGTGATTAGTTTGACAGGCCCATTGGGTATGTTGGTGAGTCTAGTTCTTATTTTGTGCTTGAAAGTAAGTGCTATGACAGGGCACAGAGCACCAGCTCATGCTGACATCTGTGCAGGAGGGAGTGTTTTGGCAGGACAGTATTTTTGGCCATGCCTCAGATACGCTGTGCCACCTGGCAGGAACCCTTTGCCCTTTTGATGGGGCATTTCTGTAATGTCCCAACTTCCTGACCATTTTGGAGGCTCCTCCCTTGTATCTGCAGTTGGAGTTGTTTTGCCAGGAGGTGCAGTTTGAGCTCAGTGAAACCAGAGTGCTGAGGACATCCCAGGCATGCACCTGGCGACTCTCAGTGAAGGTGTCCATCCTTCAGAAGTCCAGCAAGCTACCATCAGTCATTCCCATTGGCACACCCTGCCTGCTGAGCTCCAGTTTTGTGCTTGTTGCCATCTTCCAGCGAGGCTGAGGCACACCATGTTCTTGGGGCTTGTTTGGATGGGAGGAGAACTGGAAGGGGGATCATTGATCATCCCTACTCTGCAAAGTGCTTTTTACTGTACAGACACATCTGCTCTCCTTCAGCCTTGGATCACCAGTTTCAGCTTCACCCTAGCTTGTTCAGCTGCAAAGCAAGGATGAAGAGGAACTTCCATGGTGGGTCCTTGGCATCAGGGGCATGCAGCATTTGTGCTTCCTGGTTTTGGTAAACCTGTACCTGTGGTCAGGCCAGAAGTGGTGGGTTTTCTTCCAAGCAGGGCTGCCTTATGCACAGGGGACAGTCATTTCTGCACGAATGGACCTGGTATCTCCCCAGTTCCTTCCAGAGGAAGGAAGGAGGGAGATGGTGGCATGACTTGCCCAGGTTAAAAGAGCCAATGGCAAAGGATTTGTGTAGATGATTTTGACTTTTTCTCTCCCAAGGAATTGATCTGGCCTGTCTTTAGGTGTAGGACCCAAAGTAGAGGTTTCACTCACTGCACATCTGCGTTTAGGCTTAGGAGAGTTCCCCAAGGCTGTTTGCTGTAGTACATTACCAGGGTCAGCCTTTAACCTTGCCACCACTAGGGGTTGGAGGGAAGCATCATTGCCTTCAAAGAGGGGAAACTGAAACCTGGAGAGGCTTTGGGATTTCCTTGCGGTCCCAGAGCAGAGCTGGTGGCAGAAAACCAGACTTCTTGAGCTGCTAACAGCTCCTGCCAGCTGTGGGACACATTAGTAAACACTTGAGTAGATCAAAGTAGGGCATCCGCTCTTTGTGCAACACTGTGCTTATCTGTCTATCTGTCTGTCTATCTTTCTGTCTGTCTGTAGTGCTTCTGGCAGTCAAGCCTGAGATGACATTTAAAGGCTTTACTTTTTTTTCTCTCTTGCCAGTTTCAGATCAAATTTGCTGAGTTGTAAAGCTGAAGATCCTTTTCTCCTAAGTGCTGGCCCAGCAACAGCTCGCTCTGCTCCATCCCTGCCTTGGAGGAGTCCAGCTGGGTTCCTCCTGCCTCCATCACTGGCATTAACATGTAGGGCCTGGAGCAACAGCTTTGCTGGTGGATGGGTGAAAAGAAACAGATTTTTTTCCATTTTCTCCCCATTGGTCAGTCCATTTTAGGCTCTGCTAGCAGTAGCTGTTCAAAAGCAGCAGACAGAGCCAGGTGTGCACTGAAAAAGATGGGTTGGGGTGGAGAGGGCAGTGGTAGAGACTTGCAGGCAAACCCTGCCTCCTCTCTAAGCCTGCATCTGGCCTAGGTCTTAGAGGCTGTGTGCCAGGAGCTGGTGGGCTCTCAGCAGAGTCCCAGCAGGCTGGGTGTCTGTCTTGAGACAGCCAGGATGAGTGGCACTAATCAGCCTCTCACCCACTGAATTTCAGCAAGGAAGGTGAGCACTGTCCTTGTGTGTGCTGTGAGGAAATTGCTCCCATGTCCCTGGAGGCTGTCACTCCAGTGCTTTGCCATGCTGGGGAGCGGCACTGGAGGATGCCTCTCTTGCTGCTGTCTGCCTTGGGGACAAGCACAGACTTGTGTCTCCAGCTGGAAGTCAGCTTGGGGAGTGGAGAAACCTCCCCAGAACATGCATTTGCAAGCTCTGGTGTGTTGCAGTCCTTCCCAGGCAGTCACAACCTCCTGCCACTGTGTGAGCAGGAAGGCTAGTGCCTGTTTCCTGGCATGAGACGAAGATGGTGCTTACCCTGCTCTGGAATAGGGAGCCAGGGAGCTGGAGCTGGAGCCAAAGCCATCCCTTGGTCCTAGCACCAGCAGACAGCTCCAGCTTTAGTCCTTTGAGCATTTTTGAGGGCTTTGTCCAATGTGGTTTAAACTCCATCCCTTCCTCTTGTGCAAGCCTTCTCCCTGAACAGACACAGTGACAAAGTCAGCCCTGGGACAGCTGCAGTCCTCTGGATTTTGCCAGGCTCTTGCCTTCCACTTTGCATTCACCAGACCCTGCAGAGTGCCTGTTGGGAGCTGTCTCAGCTTCCCTGAGCAGCATCTTTAAGCAAGGATGGCAGTTCAAGAGGGTCCCCTGTAACTCTCTGGAGGAGTGCTGCCAGTTTAACCCAGCCAGTGGCCCTCTTCAACCCCAGCTGTGCCCGTGGGGGACACCAAGCAGCTGCTGGACAGCAGAGACACAAACTGACCTGCACCTTGGCTTTTCAGGGCAGAATCCGAGTATGTGGATGGAGCAAGGCTGTGTGATATGAGCACTTACAGTGCTGGCTTCAGTGACCAGAAAAGCCAGAGGTTGCTCTTGTCACCCAGACTAGGAGATGGAGGAATTTATTTATTGTTCTAACTCCTTTCCAGAAGTAGCTCAGATGCCTCCAGGCAGCTCTCTAAAACTGAGGTGAAAGGCAAAGGATCTTTCCCTCTGCTGTGTCCTGGACAGTTAACCTTTTTAGCCATTCCATGTCCAGGATCTATGGGACTCAGAATCATCTCTCTGGAGACACCTTTGGGCATGGCCATGTCCACAGAGCAGCAGTGCAGAACCCTTCCATCTGCAGTTAGGGATCTGCCCTGGGTAGAGCCTCTGTCTCAGTACTGCTCAGTTTGAAAGCCCTGCCTGATCACTGTCCCCCCAACAATTGCTGCTGTGAACACTAATTTTTCCCAGATTTTTGCTTCCCTTTGCATATCTCTGCTATGGGTCATTTTCCTTTCATGTGTTAGCTGGTATTTTCCCAAAGCTGAAGCTTGTGCTATTTCCTGCCTGTCTTTCTATGCTTTCTCTTGCTCCCTCTTCTGTCACTCCTAAAACCACCCTGGGCTTTTTTTTCTGCTCACTTTAGAAGAGACTTCCCCTCTTCTTCTGAAAGGTCAGAAGATGGGAAGAAATGGCCATTCAAAATATTAGGAGTCCTGTCCACCCACATTGTGCTTAGCACCTCCCCAGCTGGAGAAAAGTGTCTCAGGACTCCTGGGGTGGGAGGATAAGTTTTGTGGCAGGGCAGGAGGAGGGTGCTGAGGCTGTCAGCAGTTAGTGAGGAATGCAAGGTGAAGCTCCTGGCTGCAGCAGTGATGGGAGGGGATCTGGGAGCTCCTGTACCAGGAGGTCTGAAGAACTGCATATGATGGGTGCTGAGGATGAAGCAGCAAGGTCAGGCTGTATGGGTAAGGGGGGTGTCTTCTCTCTGGTGGTGCAGCTGGGGTTTTATGTTGGGAAGCAGTGTGTGTAAAAATTAGTTTGTCCTTTAGCAGTGTTTTTCCACCATTCTCTGTAGATTCCCAAGGAGAAACTTATTTTAGGCGTGAAGTCACCCCAGTGCATTTTGTTTGTCTAGCTGGTGGGTGCTGTTCAAGCTGAGGCTGTGTGGGGAGTGAGTGATAACTTCTTTTTTAATGTCTCCTCCTTTAGCTCTATGCTCCTTTATTGATATTTGTAGTCTTTTATCTCTTCCAGCTGCTGCACTTGTCTCTCCTGAAGGAGGGTGGTGCTGCAAAGAGTGGGACAGGATTGCTGCAGATCCTCAGGCCCCGAGCTGGGGATGGAGCATCCCCAGTGCTGGGTCCTC
>VYXF01001432.1:119021-155420 GCA_013397295.1 Polioptila caerulea
TTTTTGCTTGACAGAAAAAGCATAACTCGTCTTTAATTGGTGCTTTGTGCCTGTCTCCTGACAGAACTCAGCAGAGAGGGGGCTGGCTGGATCAAAACAGCTTGAAGTTGTGAGACTGTTAAACGTCTGGCCTCCCTATTTAAAACAAAAAAGAAAAAAACCCCTTAACTTTTATTTCTACCCCCCCTCCCCATTTTAAGCCAATTCCTTGTGAACCATGAAACTGAGCAGTGGATGCTGTTCCAAGTGCTCCTCAGACATCCCATGGAGGAGCCCGACTGACGCGGGGAGCACGCGGCTGAGCACGGCGCACCACGCACTTGACCTTCCGCTGAGCCTGGGGTTTGGAGCATCTAATTGGCATGTATGTGGAAGGTTTCAGACTGCTTCATCATCTTACAAATAAAACCTGCCAGTGCCTGAAGCGCAAAACAAAGGTTGCATGGCAGATCAGGCGGGGAAGTGGTCTGCGCTCCTCGGGCGGCACTGCAGTGTGGTGACAGCAGGGGGAACAGACCTGGCCATGAACTTGTTCAGCAGTGCTTCCTATGTGAGCAAGGCAGAAGCAGGGTTAGAGCAGGGACCCTGGTCCCCTCAACTGCCCTGTTGTTGTTTCCCTCTCTGTTGAACATCTGTAATTATAAGAGGCCAGGTAACATCTCCTGGGGGTGGGTGGGATGGTGGGAGGAAGCCTATGCCCTTGTGATATCTTCAAGCTCCAGCTCTGGCAGAAAACAGCATTATGAGACCTGCTGGAGGCTTTGCATGCTGGGCTCACCCTAGTCTTTGCAGAGCAAAATCACAGATCACAGAATAGTTTGGGTTAGAAGGGATGTTAAAGACCATCTCATTCCATCCCCAGGCCATGGACAAGGTCTCCTTCAGCTAGACCAGGTTGCTCAGAGCCCCATCCAGCCTGGCCTTGAACGCTTCCAGAGATGGGGCAGCCACAGCTTCTCTGAGCAACCTGTGCCAGTAGCTCAACATCAGATTGCTTACTGCAAGAAGTGGCTCCTGCCTGGTCGAGCACCCCTCTCTCCAAGGGGCTCCAGTTCCTCTCCTGGATTTCTGGAAGGGGTTTGGGTGTCTCCTAATGCTGCTTGTTCCAGCCCTGACTGTTGGGGTGGCTTCCAGGGATACAAGGCGTAGACTAGGTGTGTCATTGAGGTCCTTTCCACTTGGGTCTGGCCCTGTGCAAGATGGGGACAGCAAGAAAATCAGTTGCTTGGAATTGTTTGTTTGTTTCTTCTGTGGGGTTTCCAGCTGTTTCTGCCCTTCCCCAGCCAGAGGTAGGGATAAGACATAAACTTGCAAACTGTTCCTGGCTGGGAACTCTGCTGGGCTGTTCTCCTAACTCTTCTTTTAGTGCAGACCAGCCCAGAGGTCATTGCAAGTGCCTTCACAGCAGTTCCGTGGTCCTTTCTGAGGCACCAAAGCTAACCTGAAGCTGGGGTGATACTTCTTTAGGTGTTTCTGGGGCTCCTGCTAGGGTGATGGGAGCAAAGTACAAAGTGATTTGTTGCTAAATATTGGGCAATTCCATGGGCATCTTCAGGAACCATGCCACTGTTGGTAAGCAGCACTTTGGCGGAAAGGGGATGCTGGGAAGAGACTTGGAGAAGGATGCAAAGAGGGGAGTATTTGCAGCTGGAGGATGGTGAGGTCTGAGCAGGGCCTGTTTGCCTGAGGAAGGTGGCTGCAGTGAAGTGCAAAGCCTGGAGGAGCTGGATGCAGTCAGAGGGGTGGAGTGGTGTTACAGGCAGTGTCCTTGAGGCAGGGAAGCACCATGGTGAGCAGATGATGGTCAGGGTGGGAATCTAGTTGCTGTGGAGAGTTCTGCAGAAAGAACTGGTAAATTGCCTTGTCCTGGGCTGAACTGGAAGTAACAGCTAGGTCTCCATGAAGAAAATTTATACTGCTGCAACTACTTCACACAGCCACCAAAGGGCTGCAAGCGGAGTCTTTTCAACATTTGGTAGGTGTTTGAGTACAGAGGAGAAGGGAAAGAGCAGGAGCTGAGTTCTGGCTGGATTGATGCAAGTCCACAGTCATGTCACTGCCCGTGGTGAATTGTGGTGCTGCGAAGATCTTACCCCACTCTTGGGACAGGCAAGGAAGGGAACACCACCTGTGAGAGACCAAAGCCCTGACGGGCTGCATGTGTTGGGGATGTTTAGATTGTGGATTCGGCTGGAAGCCCAAAGGAATCGGTATTTTGGGAAAGCAGACCATTTGAGCTCGTTTCTTATTATAGCCTCTAAGGGAGCTTTGGACCCTCTTATGGGAGGGAAGAAAAAATATGTATCAGTTCCATAACAGTAAAATCCTTATTTGCCAAATAATCATGTCCAAGGCTGTCTTCACTCTGCATTGTAGGATTTTTCTTCACTTTTTTGGGGACTGTTCCAGGCATTCTCCCTCATGGGTGGTCTCTCTCTCTCTCCCATCCACAATGCTTCTTGCAGCCACCCAGAGCCTTTTCCAGCTTGTTCTCTGCTCTGGGTTGAGCAAGGCATTGATGCTCTGGCTTGTTCTTGTTTCTGAATTTGTAAATTCTATTCAGGAAATCAGTATTTCAGACCCTCCCCAGAGCTGGCTGTGTGGGAGAAGTTGGCAGCCACATTTGGGGGGCCACTTCTGTGCCACTTTTAGTTCCAGGTCTGCAACCTCGGGGCTCCCACCCCGGCATATGAACAGATCTGCTTGCCCTCCCCAGGAATGTCTGTAGGGCAAGGTGCTGTAACCTGGTAGTTCAGATAGTAATGCAGTCGGGTTTGCTTTTCCTTTTGCTTCAACTTTAGTTACTGTTTCTTGCCAGAGGAAAATAACCAGTGTGTATCTATTAAGTTCCTGAGAGGTCTTAACTTTATTTCTAGGCTGGAAATACCATACTCCATATGGCAGAAACTGAGGGTTGCAGTAATCCCAGCACTGCACTGTCACCTCTGGGGAGCAGCCCACTGCTTCTACAGCACAGATGCTCTGTTGGTATCTCCTTGTTCCTGCTGCTAGGTATGCGATGGACCGTGGCTCCTCAGCCCTGAGTTTAGAGGAAGGAAAGTAGGGCAGAGCGGTGTCCTCCAGCAGCGGAGGTAATGTTGGGAGCTTCCGGCACCGTGCTTTGCTCTGGGAGCCGATTTTCTGCCCCTTCAGCCGGCTGAGAGCTCAACCTGCTGCGAATTTCCGATGTGCGTGCCCCTCCCAGGTGGAGAAAGGGCAGAGGCTAGAGGAGGGGATGGCCTGTTCCTGAATCCCTCTTTGCAATCGGTGGGATTCAAAGCTGGGGAGAGAGTCCCTCTTGCAGGGTTAGTGGGGAACCCTAATTGCCCCTCTTCCCAAGGCTCCTGTGCGTGTTAACGACCTGTAATGGGACGGGTTGTGCTAGCCCATTAAGCCCCAATGGGGTCCTTGTCGACTTGAAAGTGTGAGGAATTTCGCTCAACCATGTTAAAACACTTCCACCCCCTTTAATAGCTTCACGCATTGATTTAACCCTATGGCACCTGGGGTTATTGGCTGGGAAAAGCCATCTGGCTCTCCCCAGCCTCCTGCCCTGCCTTCACGCAGCTACTTTGGCCATCATTCGCATTTCTGGGGGATCTTATTAGCGAGAGGGCTGTTGTAGCTCTTGCCTTTGCAATGCTCTTGGTGGCTGGCTCGGCAGAGTCGGTGTGGGAAGCAATTTCCCTCCCATCGCACTTAGCGTGGTCTTGCTTTGCTGCTTTTAATGAGAGTACTTTTGCCCTGGCTTGTGTCAGCTGCAGCCCACCTGTGCTGCCAATTACTCCAGCGAATCTGGTGTGACCTGCCGGGCTGGATGTCCGAGGTTTAAGTGTTTCTGAGCTGCAAGGTGTGAAAAATCTCACCAGTGTTGAAACAGCGGGGTGGGGGAGCGGCTTTCTGGGTTATGAAAGACCCGAGGACATGCTGGTATCAGGTGTTGTTGATCTCCGGGGAATTCAGAGAATCAAGGGCTCGGTAATTGCAGGCGTGTTGCCAGCATGTTGAGAAAGAAATTCTTAATCACAGGCCCGTGTGCCCTAATTCTTTATTATTTATTTTTTTTCCCTAGTAATTGAATTAGTTAGATGTGTATTGTAACACCTCACTGCCTGGGTAGGCTGGGAAGGGGACGCACACAGGCCTGAGGTGTGCCTGTGTGCAAACAGACTGACAGGGCTCTGTGGGAGCGGCCGCGGCGGTTCTGCTGCATAAACACGATGCATCTGTCACACATTTCCCTTTTCTGGAGAGGCTGGCATGCCAGCCAGTGTGTGCCTTGCTCACGCTGACCCAGGCACCGTCCAAGATCAGCTCTCTCCGGTGCCCACGTAGCCGTGACTTCCTTCTGGCTGGTGCCTGATGCTCAGATTCGTTCCTGTCTCCTTGTAAAAACTGTTTTCATTGTCATGGTTTGAGCAGGGCAGTTTTGAAGGAGAATATTGGCTGGGCTGGTGTTAGCTCCAACTTGTTTTTTGTCTTGCACCAAACAAAAGGCACTAGTGGGGTGTGGAAATGGGGGTAGTGCTAGAGAGTGGGACTCTGTCTTGGGACTCTGTGGCCCTTCTGTGTGTAAATACACTGATGCCTGAGGCAACATTTAGAGTTTCAGCTGGCTTGAGATCGTCTGATAGGGCCCAGCAGCTGAGAGTTGGGAGGAGACACAGCATTTTGGATGTTGGCTGGGCTCTGCAGTGGCTTGGAGGTGCTGTGGACCCACCTTGGTGCAGAGCAGGAGGCACGATCCATGAGGAGAGCAGTCCCTGGCAGCACAGCTGCAGGTCAGATGTGTCACAGCAGTAGCAACTCATGTTAGCTCTAACTTTCTGGTGTGGGAGGGAGAGCTTATCTATAGCAAGCAGTTCTCAAGAGGCTACAGCAGGGTACTTGGGGAATTTTAGGGCAGAATTTCTGCTGGCTCTTGCCCTTTGTGGGATCAGCTGTCTCCATGTATCATTCAGAAGTCCTGTGCTCCCTAATAAATACCTCTGCAGTTAGGTGCAGGGAAGAGAGCTACAAATATTCAAGGTGGTGTAATTACAGGGGGAGCTGTGAATGGATGAAGAGGGGTGTACAATCTCCCTCCTCAGAACAGGGAGGGCAGGAGTGATTGATGCTTTTAAAAGGAATGGGAAGATGCTGTTGGTGAAGTGAAGTCTGTTTCAAAGGCTTAAGCCTTCTCTGGACACCTGTGGCACAGCCTGGCCTGGGACTTTTCTTTCTTGGCAAGGATGTGTCTTGTATGCGGAAAGCTGGTCTGAGTGACCTTCTGCGTCTGGCTGTCAGAGGAAATGTGCTGAGTCGAAACAAGTGTTTCCAGAGCTGACTGCTCAGGCTCGGGGTCTGTTTATCTCCATGCTGAGATGCTGGGGTTGGCAGCTGGGCTGTGGTCCTTCTCGAGTGCCTGGGCTCGCTCCCAGCCCAGGCCCATCAGATCGCTTGTGATATGAGCTTCCTTCTGACTCTGAAGGTCAAATGGCTTGCAGCAGGGTGACAAAGGAGCCCTTGATTTCAAAGAGATTGTTCTTGTGCCTTGCCCTAGGAGAGGTCTCATGGGCCAGGATGCATGCTGGCTGAAAGGAATGCTTAAAATGTTCTTGCTTTGCTCCTGTCAAAAGCCCTTGCAAATGTGAATCAAAATATCTGCCCCAGTGCTTTCCTGCTGCATGCTTTAGGCTGGCTTATTCCTTGAGAATGGCTTGGTCAGTGCAGCCAAATGTCCTGGGGTTCTGTCCCTGGCAGTGGACAGTAGTGGACAGGCAAGGAATGGCATAACAACAGGGTGACCATACACTATAACTCCAGCTTTTGACAGTCTCAAGAGTAAAGAAATTTTTTTTTCCCTCTGCTGTGAATTTGTCTAAGTGCATGCATTCTACCAAAGTGAGTCCTGATTACCCACAGCATCACCACACCACCCACGTACTCTTGGGAAGAGCTGAGGACCTGGCTGAGCTGACTTTTTCTCTCTTTCTGTGGGGGCTCAGCTGCTGTCAGAGTTGACTGGGAAACTCGTCCCTCACACTCCACCACTGCAAAGCCTGTGTTTTTGTACCTGCAGCTGCAAGGTGCCCTCCAGCAAGGCTCTGTGCTGTGAGGAGCCTTGGTGATGCTGTGCAGCTTCATGCTGCATCCCTCCTCTGCCCAGACACGCCTTGTCAAGTGTCTCCAGATACAGGTTTTATGCTGTATGACAGTAATCTGGTTGTACATCTTAAACACTGATGTGTGACAGCTGTAAGATCAAGCACATCCCAGCCGCACCCCTCAGAGGTTTTCCCCATCCCTTTCTGTTCTTGGAGCTTTGTTCAATTACACCTCTGCAATAAAGCAACGGAGGCTGCCCATACTGGGCAAATAAAACATCAACATTTCAGCCTGAAACATACCTCACAGAATTCTCTATGCAGCTTTATATTCAGAAGGAGAACCCCTGAACTGGCAGCTTCAGTTCTGGTGAGCCTTTGGCAGTTGCGATCAGGAAGAAAAGGGTCATGAGTGACTTTGGCATGGCAGAAAGTTGTGCTGGGAATGGAGCAAGGCTACAATCGCTAGATTGATCATCCAGCCTTAGTGATTTGGAGAGGAGGTATTAATTAATGTCGTCATGTGTAAATTGAAGGCAACGTTCAGGTGCTGGGAGGCAATGACTCTACTTATGCACAGCAAAAGGCTTGCCAGTTGGAGCAGCGTGGCTGTATTGCATTTGTAGCCTCATTCGAAGGCTTCCTGCTCTGTTCTCGCTGCAAGTGTGGCTTTCTACCATCTGCTTGCCCTTGGGCTGCAGAACACAGCCCTTGGCCAGGGCAGTGATGCACAGGGATGTTTGCAGAGCAGGGGTGAACTGCATTTTATTCAGAGGGGAAACACTAGCAGGAAAGATGCTGAGTGCTCCCAGCTCTGCCATGTGCCTACTGTGCTTCTGTGGGAGTGATGCTCAGGCAGATCGGAGTGTTCTGGTGTTGCTACCCAGCTGAGCGTAGTCTCTTGCTCCTTGTAAAGGTTACGCCAGGCTGATTTGGTGCTTTCAGGTTAGGATAACCCTCACTAGGACCTAGCCTGCAGATGTGGTGCATTGTAGCTTTGGTAGCAGCGTGCCTACATCCTTTTGGTTAACCAAAAGCTGAATGGCTGTAGCTGTTTCCTTACGGAAAAAATAAGGGACCTGCTGGCTCGTGCTCCCCACGGTGGGGCAGGGTCTGAGCAGCCAGGTTGCAGCCAGTGGAGGGCATGTTCCCTGCCTGGCATTACACATTGCTGTTACATCTGGCTTCGAAGCCTTTGGGGGATCTCTCTGCTGTCTGTGCTGTGTAAGTGTAATACAAAATCCAATCTACTTAAGATGCAGGTCTGTATCCAGTCTCTCCGTGCTGCAGCTCTGGGTCACAGATGGTCACTTAAACATCACAGGATTCCATCTGCCTTAAACTGAAGGAGGCTGTTTGACCCAGAGCCTCGGACCGAGATGCTGCACAGGCAGGGAGAAGACTTTTTTTAACCTCTTGTTCCTTGTACCATCCCTTTGAAATGATCTGAGCTATTTGGAGAGTGGATGGTCAGAAGGCTGGCAAGGATGGGAGAATGAGGATGAACTGTCACTTGGTGATGGTCCAGAGTACCCGAGGAGCTTATGCAGGGCTGCCCAGACGTTCCTGCTGGCGGAAGATGAAGTGTCTGTGCTGTCAACAGCTGATGGAGAGCCCCACTCTGACGCCTTCCTGCATCTGCTGACCCAAGTGACCTTCCTCGGGAGAAGGGGACGTGCCAAAGGGTACTTTTGCTTTCCCTTCTGCTGTTTCCCACATTTGGATTGGGGATTTAGATTTGCTTTTGGTTGCAAAGCTGCCACATTTCTCTAGTGTCTTCCAACTCCTGGGGGACAGGCGTGAGTGAGCCAGTGCTACCTGCACCTGCCTGACCCGGGTGCTTCACTGAGAACTGAGAGGCCTAGGACAGAAATGGCACAAGCTGCAAAGGAGCTGGTTGGTGTGCTTTGATCTGCCCCTCCTAAGCAGATCATGCAGCTAATCAGCAATCCTGGCAGGTTCCTTGTGACCGGGAGCGAGAGTATCATGGCAATGCAGGGAGCAGAGTGCAGAAGGTTTGGAAGGGCACTGGGAGGTCAGGGCTCAGATCCAGCTGAGGGTAGTGTCACCCCAGGCTCTCCCAGGTGATGTGCAGGAGGATATTGCTGAGGTGTGGGCAGATTGCTTTCATTGCCTTTAACAGGACATGGTCAGAGGCGCTTAAGAATTAGATATCTGGCCCTAGACAGAATGCTCAGTGTCCTGTTGTGCCTCTGCTGTGCTGAGGACAGCCTGGTAACAGGTTACCTCATGGCACAGCACAAAGTGGGTTGGTTTGAAATACTGCAGAAGGAAGTAAGGAAATCTCCCATCCTGGTTTTTTGTTGTTTTGTTTTTTTTTTTTTTTCCAAATCCTCTTCTAATCAGAGGGATTAGGCTGATTGTTTACATGGCAGTACTCTGACTGTCTAGATGATAACTTCCATTCTTTTGTCTTAAGCAATGGAAAGTGCCAGCAAGAAGTCTGTTTGCAGGAAATTCATTAAAAACCAAAATTGTCTGATACCCCTGCCAAAGCTGGTGGTTTCTTCTCTGCCCTTTGGTTGTATAAGACTTTAGGCCAGCAGAACCTCAGGTGGAACAAGCTCCTGTTTTAGTGCTTGAGTGCACAAGGACACATTGTCCTACTGTTAAGGCCAGGGTCTGTGCATATCATCTGCATTCTCTGCATCAAGGAAACAGTGGGAGTTTTAAGGCCTCTTGGTTGTAAGGCTTGCTTCTTTCCTAGTCTTGCTTTGGCCATGAAGATCTGAGCCTTCAGGACTGCATTCCCCGACTTTTAAGAACCACCTTGTATCTTATGACAAAAATCCATGGGCTGTTTTATGATATATTCCAAACATTTCTCTGCGCACAAACCTGTTCTCCCCCTCCTATTGCTGCTTCTGTGTGCAAGTGCTGCTGTGTAGCTGTGAGGTTTTGCCTTTGCAGCAGTTTTTGGGCTGCTCAGTGATGCCTTCAGTTTCTTGGGTTGAGGAGTGCTGGTCCTAGGGAGCAACATGCTGCTGCATGGAGCTGGGAAGGGGCACCTGGAATTGGTCTCCTCCCAGCATGGGTTGCATTTCTCTCTTCTTGTTTCAGTCAGTAACGCCTGACTGAGCTCATCTTGCTCGGGAGAAGTTTGTGCCTGCCTTGCCAGCTCTGAGCCCTTCTAATACGCTTCCCCAGGCATTTATTCCTGTGCTTCCTCCAGAGCTGTCACCAGCTCGGAGCACAAACGTCTTCAAGATTGAATGCTCTCGTGTTATCATTTGGAAATACATGAGCAAAAAAGATTTTTGTAGAGAATGATAATGACCTTGATGTGTTTACAGTCAATGAGACATCAAACTGCCTCTTCTAGGGCTCCTCTAGTGAGAGTGAAGCTGAAGCCTTTCTTTTGGGGAAGGATCTCTCAGCTGGTCACACATTCTAGCAGTACCTGCAGCCACAAGTCCTCCTGTTATAGTTATTTGTCCTGGGAGGTGAACCTTCCCTTGATTCAGGCATATCCTTACTGGGGATATTTCCCTAGGAAGGGAAGCTGTGGGGAGAAGGGAAAGGATTTTCTTCTCCCTGCACCCCAAACTCAGTCTCAGTGTTGAAGCATCCCGACACCTTGGATGTCACCTTATGTACACCTTATGCTGTGGGTTGAAAGCAATGGTGTGGCAGGTCTGTGTTTATTCTCCCATTGCTCCTGGAAGCCTGGCTGTGCCAGAATCCAGCTTCAGACTGGCATCTGTGTGGCCCTCTGAGTTGTGCCACTGGCCAGCAGACTTCAAAGCTGGTGGCCCATTGGGGCGCAGTGCAGGAGCTTCTCTTGGCACGTTCTCTGATGCACTTGGCTGCAAGCTCTGTGGTGTCTGCCATCCCTGCTTGGAGGGGACAGGCATGCTGAGGATTTGATCTTGCCAGCTGCTGGCAGTAGCACATTTTAATTTCCGTAATGGCCCTGGTTCCTGCAGAGAAGGTCCAGAGGGAGATAAATCACACGACTTGGAAAAGAGAGGTTGGGGCACCAGGTGAAGGAAGAGCCCGTCTAGCTCCCATCCAGTTTCTTCCTCTGTTTCTTGTCTTTGCCAAGGCAGACATGCTTCCTGCAGTCCTGGATCCTCTCCAATATCTTATAGTTTACCAGGCTGGGAGATGGTATAAATCACATAACTCAGAAATGGAAGGTGCTGAACTAGAGAGTTTCCTGGCCTTGATGAGAGCAGGGAAGCAAGAAAAGGAGCAAGAAGGGCTGAAGACGGGAGAGGGGTGAAGGTTGAGTGAATGTGAGATTGTTTTTGGGTAGGGGTGAATATGAAGCAAGCAGGAGCCTGATTCTGCACACAGAGAGGCTGTTTAAAGGAAGGTGATGCGTTGCTGCAGCCTGACACTGCTGCTTCCCATCACTCTTTCCCCATCTGTCCCCACATTTGTCACAGCAGCTGCAGGAGATGACTCGGAGGTGGATGATGTTTCCAGATCTATGCCTCCCACCATCCCTCAGAGGAAAACAACACTGCTGGGAGTAGTTTCATATGCAGTTACCCTCTGTCCAGCTTGGCCAGGCCTCTTCTGCTTCCTTGATTGAGACTAACGTTATTAAAAAAAAAAAATGCAGTCTGATTTTAGTATGTGGGCCGTGAGCAGCATCCCTTCTGGATCTTCAAGGCTCTTCTGGAGAAAGGAACCTGGAATGTGCTGCCAAAGCAAATTTTTTCCCCCTAAGACTTCTTGCTTATCTACTTTTTTGCTGCTTGTCTACTAATGCCTTGCTGCTGAGCATTGGGCCTTTCTGCAGTTAGCTGGTGAAATGCAGTCCCTGAACAGCTTTTTGAAAATTCTCCAAGTGGGGAGGAGCTGTGAGATACTGGGGTGGGACAGTGAGTGGCCTGCGTCCCATGTGACTCCGAGGAGGCTCCTACCAGTCATGGCAGAAGAGTAGAAGCAGACAAAGCTTAGCAGCAACTAACTCCATGTATAATGGAAGAAGAACCTCCCCCCCAAAATTTAAGGAAATTACTGAAAAGGAAGGAAAACTTCTCTCTATTTCCAAGTAATCATTTTGTTAGACTGACCAGTGAGGTACTGTTTCCAAGATTAGTTAAATTCACTCTCTTGGGTAAGCTCAAGGAAGCAACTCGGGCTGTGCAAATGCCCTAGGGCTTTGATATCCTGACCTGAGCACAAGCCAGGCTAAATGTGTCTTTGCAGGTCCTTCAAGAGCTACTAAGTGGTTTTGGTTTGGTTTTTGTGCATTCCCAGCAGCAGTTCTGCCCCTTATCCCTATGCTGCACTTTCCTGTTTGCTTGGAGCTGATGGAGACCAGAACACGCCTCACAGCTTGTAACAAGCGTGGATAATACAGATCAGAAGTGCTCTGGGAAATGATGTTTTACTTCAATTATATGTGCTTGTTACTTGTGGCAAGGGCAGGAAGTATCCCTGAAGGTGAAGGGTGCGTAGAGTTCATGTAAAACCAAAACAGCCTTTTTTGGCTGGTTCTTACAGTCTCCCCTCCCTCCTCATGGAGGTTTCTTTGCCCTGGTGCCCGGAAGCCACACTTGTGCTCCAGCTTCCACCAGTCAGGCAGAAATGGTTGCAGATGAGCACCTCAGGCAGTGGAGAGGGAGCACAGCATGCTCTGCTTGGTGCCCTGCAAGGAGTTACCTTCCTCTCTCCAGACCTGGTTTTGTTTTGGTTTTTTGGAGTTTTTTTCTTCCCCACTCCTGCTGTACCTGCACAGGCTCTAAATCTTTCTGGGCAGGGCCTCTTGCTGTGTGAGTGGTGTTGGAGCTGCTGTCCAGCTGAAGGCTCTGGGAATGCTGCAGAGACACAACTGCACAGGGATAGGGGGAACAAGAAGGCTCAGCACTGACCCTGCTGATGCTGAGTGGCAGCACTGCAAGCACACAGAAGCCTGGTGACCAGAGAACTTGTATTGGTTCTAGCTGCCTTCAGGAGAAGGTCATGGGAAAGCTGTGATGAAACAGTGGACTATTGTGGAAGAAGAAATGCCTGTGACAGGATTCTCACTGTGAGGTTGTAGGAAGCTTTGTGTCCCCAGAATACCTTGCCTGGTTGCATTTTTAAGCTAATAATTCTGTACCTGGGGAAACTGAAGTAGAAAGTGGACTTTAAAATGGGAGGCTCTCAGAGCTGTGAAGTGGCCCTGGGGAATTGCATCAGGAAGAGAACCAGGAAAGGAAAAAAATGTGAAAAGACATGCAGGAGTGAGTGATGTAAAATGAAGAATCTACAGTGGATTTCTGTGGGCCTGGAAAGAACAGTCAAACTACTAAAAACTCATCTGCAAGGATGCTGCTGGATGCCAGAGAGGAGTGTGGGTACTCCTGAGTTCACAACGGGATGAATCTGTAAGTTATGGTGTGGAAGTGTCTGCAGTGGATGATCTCAGCCTCTCCAGCTGATGGTGGAAGGAAGGAGAAAGGCTCTTTCGCAGTACTGCCAGGGAGAAGAAAATAGAAGGGAGAGAATAGGTCCATTAAATAGAATTGTTTTCTCACCAATTTCTTTTCCTCTCAGAAATGATTGAGATCTTTGCTATCTCTTTATACCTGTCTTTTGCAAGACTAAAAAAGCCCAAAGAGATGTGTGGGAGATTGGGAACAAAGCATGACTGTACAGAAATAGCTATTAAGGAAAGCTGGAGGGTATTTTGCAAGCATCTCAAATGCTTGGCTAACCTCAGTAAATACTCTTCAGAGCATTAGGGGAATTAATGATGGAATGTAAATAACTGTGTCCCTTTGCTTTAAAAAAAGACGGTAGTCTGGTGCCAGGGGTGTTGACAGTGCAAAGGATGCCCCAGTCTGAGGGGCAAGAAGGGCTCCAAGTGAGTTGTTCCTGTCCCCACATGAAGTGGTGTAATGTCTCTGCACTCTCACATGCACGTTTGGCTCCAGGCACCTCTGAAATGGGATACAGCCCCAGCATGTAAGACCAGTTCTTTTACTACTCAGCTCAAGGAGGCATCCCAGGTGGCCTTGCCTTAAAGGTGAAGTGAGCAGCAGCTGGAGGAAGAAGTGGAGACCAGACCATTTGGTGTTGCAGGTGAGTTTTAGATTTGCAGAGCTTCCCTGACAAAACTGGTTTCAATATGGAAGCAGGAATGGAAGAACAGTGAGACTTCAAAGTGATGGTGAAACACAGGGAATGCCTGTTCTGACCTCTTGAGGTTGCTGGTCTGTCCAAAGTGATCCTCCTCTTGATCCAGTGAGGATAGCTGACTTGCATTTTAAAAGCAATATAATCTGCCTTCTCTTTTTCCATTGGCCTGACTCTGAGAACGTGGTCTTCTCTCCTGGCAAGTTTCTTATATGTGAAATGGAGAGATAAAGGAAGATGCAGAGGGACACCTCAGGGTGGGCTATCAGTAGATGCCCTGGGTTTTGTGGTGCACGTTGGCTTCTGGTTCATCTTTTTGGCTGGCCCAGGGAAGGGGACCAGGGCATCTCCAGTGCTCATCTGCCCTCCTCTGTTACAGCTCAGGCCCTAATGGGTGGGGTGGCTTGCAATTGCAGCTGAGGCCTGGGCATGATACATGCCTCCCCAGCCTAGTTTGCCCTCCTAAAGTGACCCACAAGCTGAGTTGTCTCCTTTATCTTTGCTGTGGAATCTGGACAGCCCTGGACAGGAGTTCCACAGCCAGTAGAAATCTTCTCCCTGCACTTTTGCAGGGGGTGATTAAGTCCTCTCCTGATCATCTCTTGCCTTAGTTGAACCAATCAAGCGCTCAAGCCTATGTCTGCACAGCAGGCTTTCCATTTCCCAATTCATTCTCCTAATTCTTTTTGGAAGCTGTTCTACTTCCACAACCTCTTTTTTTCACAAGTGTGGACACCAGCACTGGAGGCAGCAGCCAGGAATAGTCTCACTGTGCTCTAGCAAGAGCTAATACTAAGCTCATGCTGTTAAGGATACTCCCGGGTGTATGCAGGGCATTTTTTTCCCTTAATTATATTACTGCACTTGAACAGCCTGACTTGTGTGTAGGAGCCACAGAGGTGATTTGGAATGAATTTTATGATATAAGCGGCCCATTTAGGTTAACAAGTGGACTGCAGTATTTGATTGTGCTGGCATAGATGGTGCCCAGCCTGGAAGAGGAGCTTCAGCAAAGGGGGCATGGCAAGGAGAGCCAGTTGCCCTTGTGACACTGGGCGTGCAGCTGATGCAGCGTGGCAGGGTTTTGCTTGTGCCATGGCCTCGGGTCCGAGGGTAGGGATGAAATAGTGATGATGACTTGGGCGGATCGGTTTTCCGCTGAGCAAGTAGGTGGAAAGTCAGGCAACAAAATTAGCTGAGTACACAAACAGTCTGGGCTGGACGAGGTTCTCTCCCCTGGGAGAGATTAAGACATGTGGTGTCTTACGTAGCAGTGATGGCCCGTGTGCGCTCGCCGTGCCTTGGCGCTCTGAGCTGACAGTTGTTGAGCTGTTGGCTTTCTGCTCTGTCCTCATCACTCCCAGCCCCTTTCCGGTGACCAGCTGGGGTAGAATATCTCCTGACAAATGCTCAGTCTTTCTTGCTGCTCTTTTCCCACAGGTGGTTGAGCGCCCTGCCCTCCATCCCTGAGGCACTTGAGCTCAGTTTTGCATCTTGGCCAGGGTCTATATGTGACTGTCAGGGTGCCAATAGTGCTGTGGGACAGGCAGGACCCTGTAAGCCCTCTGGTTTGTGCCAACTGAGCTTTTAACAATACAGGCTGTACCTGTGAACATCATATGTTGTTCAGAATATAAATTCAGAAATAACTGTGATTGCACTCAGACTGTGTCCCTGAGCATCTGGGTGCAAATGTCAGCGCACCCATGAGCATGGAGCAACTGTCACCTCTCTCAGCCCTGACACACAGGATCGCAGAGGGGAGGTGGTAGCTGCAGCAGAGCACAGCAATGAAAGTCTTCAGATCCTCATCTGTTTGTCACCTGGAAGTGTAGAATTCAACAGCATGCTCTTGGTCCTAGCAGCAGGCTGGTGTGCAGTGATTTTCCCTGGATCACTGGAGCCGTGGCCTCTGTAGGAGGCTGTGGCTGACCAGGACCCTGCAGGTAGTAGCTTGTTTCCAGTACAGGTCTGGTAACATCCTACCCAAACTCCATGAAACAAACAAACAAAAAAATCATTTGTAGCATGGTTGGGAGTTTTTTTCCTGCATGTGGGTCATATCTGCTCCTTAGTGTCAAAACACCTTAGCAGGTAGTAAATACTTTGCAACAAAACTTGATGCAGGAATGGAAAACTTCCAGCAAAGTCTTAATCTTACTTTATTTCTGAGAAGGATGAGAGAGCTCTTCCCCTGAACCTATCTAACAGGACATAGATAAACACTTGGCAAGGTCTGAATGTAAAGTCCCTTGGTGGGTCAGAATTCACAGTACATGGTAAAGCAGTAAGAGGCTTGAAGGTGTCTCAAGTGGCATTGCAAGTAATCTCTTTAATTCTGCTTTTAATTTATGTCTGCTAATGAGCAGGGAGGAGTGGCAGAAGTCTTAAATTCATCTTGTGTAACTTGGAATAGAGAATGAAACTTGAGGAGCCGCCAAAAAAAAGAAAAAAAAAAAAGGCAAGGATGTGAAAAGACTGTAAGGAAACCAAAACAAGAGAGGATGAGAAATGAAAACTCCAGACTACTGCAGGAGGGAAATTAAATCCTAAAGTGTAAGGAGTTTGGATGTTTCCTGTGCTGAAAGCATCAGACTTCAAGCATTTTGCAAATGGAGTCCAGGGGCCAGGTTTCCTTCTGCATAGTTTGGTGTGCACCATGCTGGGTTCCTGTCAGCTGCCTGGCTCCAGATGTACAACNAGGAGAGCTCTCTGGTGGTGCACCCCTTGGGATTGGTGTGCACCCCTTGGGATTCTCCCCTGCTCTGAGGCTGCTGGTGTCTGGGCAGAAGTTAACACTGTGGGTCTCACAGGTGCTTGCAGATAGCAGCTTGACCTGGTTCTCTGTCTGGTTTTGGGTCAAAGGGTCACTCTGACTCACATGCTGCTGCTTTGGCAGCATTTATCAAAGGGCCAAAACCTTGGTGTCTTGTAGCTTCTTTGTCATGGGTGTGTGCCACCAGAAAAGAAATAAGAAAGGAGCAGGGAGTATGGGAGGAACAGATCTGGGTTTTCTGTTCTCTCTTTCTTGTTCCAAATTCAGTCTGAGAAACCCTAAGGAGGTGCCTCGAGGTGGGAAACACATATTGGAGAGGTCTGGAATTGTGATGTGCTAGCTCCAAAGATGGCTTGTGGCTCTGGCAACAAAAGTCAAAAAAAAAAAAACCCAGGCTGTGCAAGCTGGGGGAGCTTTTGCTCTGTCTCCCACAGACCCACTGAACGGGGCTTTGGAACCAGGCACCTTGAACCACAATTTGATCTGTTTCTTCATGGCTGCCTCTGGACAAGGCAGATGTTGAATTGCATTGCTTCCCCCTCATGTTCACCTGCAGAACCCCACAGTCTTGGCTAGTAAATTACCAGCCTAAACTTCTCCACAGGAAACTGCAAGGTAAGTGAGTATTCCCTTTTAGAAACTTCTTTCCCGGTTGAATTGGCTCTCTTGGTACTTTCATGCATTTTAAGAAGTCAGAACAGTTCACAATTGAAAACAAGCAATGTTTAACTCCTGTGAAGGGAAATAGTCGGGTACCAGAAAGACTGTCATTTTCACCATGCTGTTACAAAAGAGGGTGTTACAGTAAGCTTGCTTATTTCACTGGTGGAGAATTCAGCAGGCTTGATGGAAACCGGATGAGACAGGCAGGGTAAATGGATTTTGCTGGGCGAATTGAAAGCAAAGAAACACGCACGTGTCGTGGCTGGTCAAGAATTAACTGTGTCTTGCAGAAACCGGGAATGAATTGGGGACAGAGAACTAGGAGGCCCTGAAACAACATCTGTCCAGCTTTATTTAAGATCTCTTCACCTGTGGTATGACTCCAGCGGCAATTGGATGCAGTGAGGCAGGTGGCTCTGTTGAACTGTGTCACTGCATTTTGGCTCTCCGTGGGCTGGAAGGGTTAGAAGTGTTGAGCTCCATCATGCTGCCATGCTGGCGGAAGATAAGTGGAGGAGACTTCCTCCACATGCATGATGCATCCCATGGGGTCAGCATCACCTGCTGGAGGTTGCCAGGAGCTCGTGAGAACCACTGGGGTAAAGTAAAAGGTCAGATGTCTCCTGGTCCCTGACCCCCAGGGGAGGAGTGACACCTCCTGTTTGTGGGAGCAGGAGGTTCTGCAAGGTTTTCCCACTTTTAGAGGGTGATGTCCAGTGAGCACAGTGTGGGGATCACTGTATCTATTACTGGCACAAAGCACTTGTTCCCTGTTCCTGATGCAGCATCAGCAAGGACCCTTCTGTTGGAGTGGGACTCCTGTCCTGTCTTGCTCACAGCTGTGTCGAGGGCTGGGGAGATGGGGCACGGGAGAGGTGTAGAGCATCTTATCTGTGCCTCTTCTGCAACAGCTCACTGCTTTTACATGAGAGCAAGGCTCCTGTCCTGCAGCCCTGCAGGCTCTGAGCAAAATTACTTGTTTGCTACAAGCAGCCAAACCATTCTAGCTACAAAACATCAGTCTTCCAGGGACATGGGGATATGTTGGGTTTGTGTGCAAAGCTTTAGCGGTGGGAGTGGGAGCTGCAGAGATGGTTTCTGTGAGAAGAGCTGCTAGAAGCTTCCCCTGTGTTCGACCGAGCCAGTAACAGCTGGCTCCAAGACAGACCTGCCACTTAACACCAGCAACTGTGGCAAAGAATCTGGAATAACAAATTTAGGAAACGGGGGGAAAAAAATTGCAGTTGCAGCCAGAGATGAGCGGAATGAGGATATTTGAGAGTGACAACTGCAGACGGTGAAGGCCTAGAGAGAGGAGGTGCTCCAGGTGTCAGGGCAGAGGTTCCCCTCCAGCCCATGGTGAAGACCAGGCTGAAGCAGCTGTGCCCCTGCAGCCCTTGGAGGTCCATCCTGGGGCAGACATCCATGTGTATTCTGTGGCAGACCTCACACCATGGCAAGTGGATGCCCAAAGGAGGCTGTGGCCCTGTGCTGGAGCAGGCTCCTGGAGGGCCCTGCGGGCTGTAGAGTGGAGCCCATGCTGGAGCAGGTTTGCTGGCAGGACTTGAGACCCTGTGGGAGAGCCACGTTGGAACAGGCTGTTCCTGAGCCTGTGGAGGGGACCTGTGCTGGAGAAGTTAATGAACTGCAGCTGGTGAGATGGACTCACATTGGAGAAGTTTGTGTAGGGCCGACTCCTGTAGTTGGGAGCACGCTCTGGAGCATGGGAAGAGTGTGAGGATTCCAGCCTCTAAGGAGGAAGGAGTAGCAGAGACAATGTGTNTGTGGGAGAGCCACGTTGGAACAGGCTGTTCCTGAGCCTGTGGAGGGGACCTGTGCTGGAGAAGTTAATGAACTGCAGCTGGTGAGATGGACTCACATTGGAGAAGTTTGTGTAGGGCCGACTCCTGTAGTTGGGAGCACGCTCTGGAGCATGGGAAGAGTGTGAGGATTCCAGCCTCTAAGGAGGAAGGAGTAGCAGAGACAATGTGTGATGAACTGACTGCATCCTCTAATCCCCATTCTCCTGACCCTCTGTGAGAGAGGGGGTAGAGAAAATTGGTGTGAAGTTGAGCCCAGGAAGAAGGAAGGGATGAGAAGGGAGTGTTTTAAGATGTGGTTTAATTTCTCATTACCCTGCTCTGATTTGATTGGTAATAAAATACATTAATTTCCCCAAGCTGAGTCTGTTCTTCCAGTGACTGTAATTGCTGAGTGATTTCTCCCTGCCCTAATCTTGACTGAGGAGCTTTTGTTGTATTTTCAACCTTCCCTGTTCAGCTGAGGAAGGGAGTGATAGATGAGCTTTGGTGGGCACCCAGCCTGGGTCAGCCCACGACAAGGGACTCAGAGCTTTATCCCCTGGGGATAACCAGGTGGGAGTCCAGAGAAGGGAGGGCAGCATGGTTGGGTGTACTGTGCTTCCCCCAGCCTCATGAAGGAGCCTCAGAACTGCTGGGGGCTCTGTTTAGTGTGCGAGGACAGCTACAGCAAAACAGCCTTTCTGGTGTCATCCTAAGGTAAACCACATTGGCAGGGAAGAGTCTGAGTGCCAGAATGAAATATCCTCCTTAATCACACCCCAAGATACTCCTCTAGCAGAGACTTCATTCCTAAACAGGAGTGACATTGGCCAGGTGTAATGCACAACAGCAGACTCCTTGTGTAGCAAATGTGACCCAGAGTGTTAGGAAGAGGGTTTTAGTTCTTCCATGTTGACTGCCTTGCATCCCTGGTGAGCAGTGAGACAGGAATATGTTCATTAATAAAAAAATATTGTGCTCTGCCTCTTGGTAGTGACTCTATTTACTTTAGTAAAGGGAAGTTATATTCTCCATCAGTATAAATCAGGAATAGTTGCCAGTGCTGTGTCCCTTGGCAGGCTTATGAGCTCCAGCCAGAGATGAGGAGCAGAGGCACTCGAATAGGGGGCAAATAATAAGCAAATTATTAAGCTTATCATTTATAAGCTTATTTTAAAAAAAAGCAAAACCAGGTAAAAACTGAAGAAAAGTAGGGCATCTCAAGGGAGGTTGCTTGAGTAGAGGTGGCCTGGGAAATGCTTAAGAAGTTTAACATTAAAGCACTAATTTAACATTAGAGCAATAATTCCTACATGTAACCCATGAGTGCATTTGGATCTTGGGGCTGATGATTCAGGTGTGACTCTTGGACTGTTTGTTTATGTTTTCTGTGCGTTTGAAGCCAAAACACCTGGAGTCCCTCTTCATCACTGATCATCACTGTATGAGGTGCAAGGTGGAGATGTGCTTGGGCTCAAAGCCTTAATGGCAGATTCACCTGAATCTTGCATTCTGTGTTGGAAATGGCTGGATCTGGAAGCCTCTGTTGTTCAGCACACGTGCTGGCCATCTCTGCATGTTGGGTAGTGGCACAGACCAGTTCAGCATCATGGTTGGTGTCAAGGCTGAATGGAAGACCAATACTTCAGGATGAGGGGGATGGGGAATCAATTTAACATGGGCCCTGATGGCAAGGCTAAGCTAAGTTTATTTCCTCTTTGCCAAAAATTAAGTCCTTCAGCTTGTGAGGTGTACCAGCAGCCTTCAGTTTTGCAGAGACATCAGTCTCCCTCCTGTTTCCAGCACAGATTGGTCCTGCAAGGTTCTGTGTGGCCCCTCTGGACCTGTCCCATGTCAGCCTCTCCCTTGCTCCACAACTGGCACAGTCACGGCCTGGATTTCCCCTTCCCTGCCAAGGTGCTGCCTGCATCTCCCTGCCTGGCAGCAGGCACCTGAATGCCCTTGGAAGGGAAAGGGAACTTGTTTTCCTGGAGCTCCTACTGGACTTAGAGGCCGACAGTGCCTTGGGGAGGTGTAGAGCGACCACTTTCCAGTTGCTGTCATGTCAAGAGAGGCTTGGTATGGAGCCACAGCTGCTGAGGGACAGGCTCTCTGTCTTGCTGGAGGGTTTGTTTTCTCTCACCAGCCTCCTTTGCTGGGTTAAAGTCTTTGACCTGATGAAGTCTGGTAAGCTAGACTCCTTCTGAAGTGTGCTTTGGGAATGGCATTGCTTAGCACTGGGATGTAGCTGCCCATTGCAAAGTAGCAGCAGCATTTTTACCTGGTGACAGCATTTCTGGGTTCAGCAGCCCAGCAGGAGGCTGCCTGTACCAGAGCTGTGTTTATGCAGCTGCTCCAGCAACTTTTGCAGCATCCACGGAGCCCTGTGCCACTGCCATTGCTGGAGGGTGTTCAATGGGCTGGAAGTGCTCACAGGTGTGGTGGTGTCCAGGTGTCAGGTTGTGTCCTCACTGAATGTCTGCATGGTGGTCTCTCCCACTACACCAGAAGTACAGGCAAGCTCCCACCTCCCCCAGAGCACAGAGTATTTTCACTGGGAACTACCTCTGTGCCTTTCACTGGCTTAGAAATGTCCTAATCTTTAGCTAATGCACTTCCCCATTCTCCTCTAGTATGGCTAGGCCATGCTGCCCCACACCTCTCAATTTGTCTTCCTTACCTCTCCATGCTTTTAGGCTCCCACGCCAGTCTGGCAGTGCTCTGGGGACAAGCATCCATTGGGGAATGGGTACCAGACAGCAGCAGGATGAACAGAGAGAGCATGTTGGTGCATCCTAGTCAGCAGTGCCACCTGCGACTGTCACACCTCCTGCCAGCCAGATGCTGCCTGTGGATCCCATCTCCCACAGGCAGGCATGGGGAGCCCATCGAGCGTCTTTTAGCAGGAGGCCAAGGCTGCTTCTCGAAGCTGGGAGGACAATGAAGGCGCTGAAGCAGCCAGAGCACGGCCGGGGGCAGAGGGGGACAGGCAGGCAAGGGGAAGCCATGCAAATAGGGACTTTGATGTGGCTGCAAGGACTGGGGCTGGAGCATTGTTCCTATCACATCACATCAGTTTCACATTCCTCATGCAGGAGTGATCAACGCTTTCAGGGCCAGACAAAAGAGCGGGGAGATGAACAAAAGCGAGGGGGGGGGCTTTACCTACTGCAGAATAGAGGCAGAGGATGAATTGCTCTCTTGGCAAGCCATGGAGATGGGCTGGCGGTTGCTGTGCTTTAGAGCACCAGCTTAAAATTTTTCTCTTTTATTTAGAAGAGGGAGAAAAAAAACAAGGTAGGAGAAAGGGTTTCCTGTGTGTAAAAGGGGGTATAAATAAGATAGTGTGACAAGTATTTGTGGTCCTCTTACATTCCCTTGCCTGATCTCCCCAAGTGGTGACTCTCATCCTATTGCAGAAGTGTCCTCTTGAGAAGCAAAAGGCAAACATGGGTTTGACCCAGGCTGCAAGATGAGAATACTTTCAGGGGAACCTTCTCCCAAAATTAGCAAGGTGAATGGGCTTGGAAGGGTGTGACCACATACAGTGGGAGACTGGGCTCTGCAGACCTGTGAAGATGCTAGCATCAGCTCTGGAACAGGGGGAAGAGCTGTGTTGGAGGGAGCTGACCATTGTGCCCAGCTCTCCTAAGCTAGAGTTTGAGGGGTAGAAGGGTGGAGGAGGTGAGGAAGCACTTCATCTTTGCTACTGGTTGTTCCAGGGTCCTGCCTGTTGCAGCAGGGATAACTTGGTCAAGTCCCTTCACTGGGCTGGGTTTTGGTAGAGCTGGAGAGCAGGGACAGTATCCAAGGCAGAATATGGCACATGTCCACGTGTGTGTGTGTGTGTGTGTGCCTCTGTGCTGCCATCTCAGCCTCTGCTGCACCCCCGGTGGCTGAGCCCAGAGTCACTGAATTCTGGCTTTGCTGACTTGTTTTTCCATCCTTGATGTGTCCTGGCTCTTGCCTGTCACTAACTGCTCTCCTCTCTGTGAAGCTGGGGTCCCTGTTCTGCCTTGCCCTCAGATTCCTGCTTTCTCTGGTGTATGCTGCCATCCTGTTACCTCAGGAAAGAGTGCATTGTACCAAATCTCTATTTTCCCCTTGCGTATGCTATCTGCAATTTGGATTTTGCCTGTGTTAACTGGAACTTAATGGCTCCTCAAGGATGCTCCAGCCCCTCAGCCTTTCCAAAACTCTTTTTCCTGTGGAAGCACAAACCTTGAACATTGTCCCCACTGCACAGCTGTCCCCTGCTCTCCCAGCCCCATGCACTGCTCTGGCTGCCCCCCCTTAGCCCTGACCCACGGCCCCCTCCCCTCCCTCAGCTCCGGGCCCCTCTGCCTGAAAGGCTGTCAATCAGGCTGAATTGTCTGGTGGTTTTGTGATGTGGAAAGACTCCCACCAAGGAGTCAAGGGCCAGGCTGAGACCTTTAAACTCGATCCCATTTGTGTCTTAAATCAAACAGGAATCCAGGTCCCAGGATGGAGGGGGAGGTTTAAGGGGATACAGAGGCTCAAAAGCCCCCACTGCCCCCTATGAGTTTTCCTGGAGCCCTTTCCCCACCTGCACTGTGTGGAGCAGGGAATGTGCCCATGGTCCTGGAGTTTAGGGCTTGTTTCTCTCTCTCTAGTCCTCTGCTCTGGGGGTTGGCAGCACTGCTTCCTTTAGTGCTGGCCCTTTGCACCATGGCAGAGGTGGTCCTCTGAGGAGGGTTGAGGAATGTTCTGGGAAGTGGAAACTTCCCTAGGGAAGGGAAGGTTTCTGGGATCTACTGTCAGGAGCATACGGGGCTGGGGAGGTGGGCAGAGCTCAGCAGCATCTGTGGTCTCACCAGTTTGTGGTGGCTGCTGCTGCATGAGGATGCAGAGGATAGATCAGTGACTGATGTCCTGCAGATAGTTGCAAGGTTAAAAGTGATGTTTTAGCCTCCTCCCAAGACTCCACAGGTAAGCTTGACCTTACTGGATTGTTGTCATTGCAAAGAGGAGAGTGCCTTGGTTGCTGTCTCTGGTGTGCCTGTGGCTCAGTGGCTTGAATCACACAGTGCCTGGTCTTGAAATTCATCTGCTGGTGCCCAAAGTGAGGGAATAAAACTAAAATGAGATGTCCCAAGTTCCCAATCTGCTGCCAGAACAGGACATCAGGGCAGACAAGGAGTATTAAACTCTCTCTGCTTGTCCTTACAGTGTGTAAATATGGGCTCAGTCTGGAGAAGGAAGATCATCTTAAACGGCACGTCAAAATTTTTGGGTTTTTTTCTAGAAAAGGGTTTGACAGCAGCAGAGCTAATGCTGCCCTGGGGTTGAGCCCCATTTCATCTCACAGGGTTTGCTGGGGGCCCTTGACCTAGGGCTGCTGCCAAGAGGAGGGAGAGCTGGCCTGGGTGGGGAACCAGCTTTTTCAGCTCAGTTCACATCTTTCTTTGCCTTCTTGTGAGCAAAGGGTTTGCTATTCTTTTTTTTTCTTCCAACTTCTTTCCAAAGTCCACATAGGTCAGAGATTTCATTTTGTCTTCCCGAGGGTAAGTTCCAAATCTCTCTTCCCCTGACAGAGCCGTGTTTTCAAGAGAAGCCTGGAGCTGCCTTAAGACATGTACAAGCTCAGAAATGCAGTGGCTGTGTTTATTTTTTGTGTTCTGGGCAAAGTCAGAGCTGCTGCCAGTGCTAAGTAAATACAGAACTACCCTCATGAGTGACTGCATTAGCCAGGGCCATACTTGCTGCCTGCATGAAACCAGATGGATCTATCTGGGGACTGGAACAGCAGCTTTCTTGTGACTAGCAAAGGCAGAGCCACTGGCATTTGGATTACCAGCTCTCTTGTGCTTTTAACAGAGTGCCAATGTTTGACAAAACCATTAAGTTAAATTAAGCCCTATGTGTTTAAAGTGGATTCTGTGACTTCTGGCTGACTCATTAGCAGAGCTGTCTCTTCTCCCTTTTGTCTTTCTCTCTTTTTTTTTTTGTTTCTTTTTTTTGTTTGTTTGGTTGGGTTTTTTTGTTTCTCCCTGCCCCCTCATCCATTTAATTCCCTCTCTAGCTGGTTGCTGGTTTTACTGCTGACATTTAAAAGCAACACGTGGAGGCTCAAGGAGAGACCTGACATTGGGATGACGCTGCTGTGAGCCCAGACATGCCCGGTCCCGCTGTGGTGGGCAGGGAGGATGCTTGGAAGGTGTTTGCTTGAGGGAAGAGCTGGGTCCCACAGAGCCTGCGGATGGATTGGCCAGGGATGCTCCGGTCCCTGCAGAGTCCACGGCTGCTCTGCTTTTACCCATTGCCAGTGTTATTTATGGGCTGGGTTGCTGCTGTGCTGGGCCGTTTCCAGAGGACAGAGAAGGATGCCCTGCGTTCCCCGGGGCTCGCAGCGTAAGGGCAGGGATAGCAGGGAGCGTCGGTGGGAACAGGGGTAGCGGCAGCACGGTCTGTCCGAGTCACCTTGACTTGCCTCCGGCGAAAGTGAAGTACTCTAAAAAGTGGCACAGGGCGATGACCTTGTAAATGGATGCGTGACCCAAGTGCTTCCCTGTGGCGTCGGCGTCTTTGTGTCCCTGATACTGCTCTTCACGCCTGTGGGGAATCACTGGGGCTGGGGGGTGGTTGCTGGGGTCTCATTTGCACAGCTGCGTCTCAACTGTGCAAGCTCTGCTAGTCACTGATGTGAGAAACGCTGCCAGCCTTTCCCTGTCCCTCTAACGCAGCTTTTCCTGGGGCAGCAGAGCCAATGTGGGACCTCGCTCTGGCTACTGGTGGAGCAGTTGCTGCCCCGGAGTGGGGGTGGACTGCGGAGTTGCAGAGGGTGAGCACAAGGGGGGCACCGGCACCTATGCCGCTGGGATATGGAGGGATGGACGAGCTCTACATGAGGACCAAAGGCAGCTGCTTCACTGGAGCTGGGCTGGGGTTTGAGTGGTGTCAGGAAAGAGGGAGAGTGGTGGCATTCAGTGGTCTTAAAGGCCAGGGATATAAAAGCACTGGATAGCATCGGAGTGAAGGTTTTGCAAGCAGTAAATGTGCTGGGGGGGGATCTGATGGAGCTTATGGACTAAGGAGAAGATACAGCAGCTGGATGGTGGAAAAAAGCTGGAAAGGGCTTTCTGCTGGTGTCTGAGGCTTTGCAGTACTCTGATGTGCTGCTCTGTAGTCCTGGTCCATGGAAGCACCCTGTGCCCAGTGCTGTGCTGGTAGACAACATCCCACATAGAGGCTCCTGTTCCTCTGCCTAAAAACTTCAAAATATCAGTTGCAGCTGATGTGGGGACTGCAAGCTTTGGAGAATCTGGTCTGCACTGCTGGAACAGCCTTCCCACTGAGCAGGTCGCTGCTCTTTGCACTGAAATGCCCTCAAGCCCCTCTGCTCCTGTGCACCTCTTGCCCCTGGGTCTTTGCTGCCTTGGCCCCATGTTTATCAGGTCACTCTGAGATGTGGCCTCTTGACGCACACGATCTCCCCTCTTGCTCTTCCTGTCACAGACTGTCTGGAGAGGAGCCAGGAGCCGCACGAGGGGAGCTTTCAGCAGATCAACACGATTTGGTCTCGGGTGTGCAAAGCTGGAGTGTTAACCCATGGAAAGCACATCTGGGTGAGGCCTTGGGAGAATGTCAGCACTGTGGAAGCCGCTCCCATTGATAGCCAGAACACGGTGCCCGTCACCATATCTCCCTGCTGTGGGTGCAGCCCCCACTCCCCATCAGTGTCTTGTTTCTCTGGGTGCTCTCTCGTTATTTCCATGTTCATTAATGCTGATACGCTCAATTGCATCAGCTCGTTTCGAGGGACCAAGTGCAATCCTGTGCCTTCATTTGCATCCCTGCTGCCTAGCTGTTGCCCAGGCAATGCCAGGTGCTTTGACATCATTACCCAGCCAACTGGCATCCTCTCTGCCCCATTAACCTTCCTGTAATTGACTTCAAATTGAACAGGGAAGGGAAGGGGAAGGGAGGAGGGAAACTGTCTTGAAACAGCAACTGTTTGTGCCACCATGGAGCAGGACTCTTTGTTTCCTGAAGGGAAAACTGTGGCCATTATTTACAACTGGATACAGCTAGGCTTGGGAGGAGTTTCTTGTCTCTTAGGAAGCCGTGCAGTTTGTCTTGGTTTGTAGATTTCCCCTCCATCATCTCCTGGGGGAATGAGATGTCAAGACCCTCTGGGGTAGTTTTGGGCAGGGGAACTCAGAGGGTTTGTGGCGAAGAATGATGTTGGAAGTGCTAGGAACAGTGGGTCTGTGTGGCCTGGGGAAGTGAAGGTGAAAAAGGATGTTGAGGGGCATCATGGCAATCCTGAACTTCTTGATGGGTAGGGAGAGGCAGTTGATGGAGTGCTTTTTGCAAGCACCAAAGGACAGGGCAGCAGACCACAGCCTAATTTGGGATTAGCCAGTTAGGCTTTGAGAATTATCTTGTCCCCGTGTCAAACATTGCAATAACAATAGGAGACGGGAAAAAGTCCTGTCTTTGAGATGCTCAGCTCTGACCTGCAGAGCCTCTGTACCTGAGATGGCTGGTCCTGTGCCCCCTGCATGGTATTAAGTTGAGATCTGGGTCAGACTACAATATTCTATAGCTCTGATCCTAAATCCATTCTGGTAAATACAAATGTGGGTTTTTTTGGGGGGGGAGGGTTGTGGGTTTTTTTTGTTTTGTTTTGTTTTGTTTTTTGTGGGTTTTTTTAAATCTAAAACTTAAATGTTGAAAGAGTACGAAACTTCTCAAGAGTTTTCCCCATATAAAGGTAGAACTTGTTTTTGTGTCATTTTTGTTCCGTCCCCTTTTGAGCCAAAGTCACCCAAACAGCAGATGCTTCACTACAGATTCTCTACCACCAAATTGGCATCTTCTATCAACTTGAGTCAATTTTATTTATTCACCTTCTGCTTGCACAGCACTGCAGTCGCCAAGTCTTCCTGTGTTTGCTCATGACTTGTGCTGGATGTAATTCGTTAGGCTTAATTGAGCTGCCAGAGGAGAAGGGCAGTGCGAGAGTGGATGGACGGAAACCTTGGCATCAGCTGCTTGACTGCCAAACCCAGCAGAGCTGCTCCAGCAGCGCTCCTGGACAAGGCAGGTCTGTCCAAAGCAGAGAAGTGCTGAGCTTCTCTTGCAAGAGAAGAACTTCCCATGTGCTTCAAAGTTGGGGCAAAGGGGTGAAATACTTTAGAACTTTATTGCCTCTTATTCATTACTTACTAATATTATTGTTTTATTACTGCTTCTGATTTGTTATTTACTAATATTATTGTTTTATCACCTGTTATCTGTTAAGAGATGAGGTAATTCTGCACTGCATTCTTAGCTTTTCAGAAGGCAAAGCTGAGGAACTTCTGGCTGGAGGGATTTCTTAAGCTGTAGGATTTCAGATGAAGGGATCCTTCCTGCTTGGCATGGGCTGGTTCTTGCATCATCATTCATCTCCTTGTTCCCTGCAAGGTCCACACAGGACCAGACAAACCCAAGGCTTTTTATACAGACCTTGAATTGCTGCTGGGTTGTGGTTATAGGAAAACTGCTCATCCCCTCCAAGAGAGGAAATCATTATTTGGGGTGAGCCCTGGGGCTATCGCTCTGTGCTGGTTTTGCACAGAACTAATTGCCATGTTATAGAAAATGCCTGATGGAAGCAATCACTGGTGCTTGTGGGTGGTGGGTTTGCACTGGGGTCTGACTCAGCTGGGAGAAGGTGTTCGAACCTTTGGTTATCACAGTGCTTGGAGGCAGGTCAGGGATGGAGGAAGTGAAGTATTAAGAGATCTCTGGGCTGAGGCCTGCAGCTCAAGTTGGAAGTGGTACGTCTGTGCCCTCAGCAGCTTTCTTGGGGAGCTTGGGCCCCTCATACTGCACTTGTAATCAGTGAACCGTGGTGTGAGGGGCACAGCTCTGCTCTGTTTTCCCTAGAGCTAACAGAGCTTAGTATCAATTAGCAGCTTAATTTGTAATTAATAACTTGCTGTCTCTGTTCTAAATGGCTTGAGGAGGGGGGTGACACAGGAGGCTTGCACAGCCTGCCATGTGCTGTCACCAACTACTGAGGAGCATCCTGAGATTTGGGGGGTGGGTTTGGACATGGATGTTGTTAGACAGCCAGGAAACAGCCCTGGCAGGGGTTTGGGATGCAGGCTGTCCTGGAGATGAGTCTGGGACCTCAGAACGCTAATGCTTTTCTGTATTTGCATCTATGAGTGCTGGTTGATAATCCCGAGGCAAATGTTGATCACTGAGCAGGGATAATTCCAGGCACTTCCACCCTTGCAATCCTTCTGTGACAGCCACCTCAGCAGTGCTGGGGGCTGCCTGTGTGTCTGGCGGGTGCTGCGAGGGGCTGGCAGGGCCATCCCTTCCCTCTGTGAGTGGGAGCTCCTCCAGCAGCACAGGTTGCACGTGTCCCAGTCCAGCTCGGGATCTTCCTTTCTGGGGCTGACATGTGTCATCTTCCTTGCAGGTCTTTGTGGGTTTCCCTTCCTGTCCATATGGATTGTTGCTTTGCTGGCTGTACCGTGCTGTGATGGTGTGGGGGGACTCCAGCCTGCCTTTTGCACAGGTCGCTGCCTTGCCAAAAGTAAAATAAAATAATAAAATCAACCCAGGGCCACCCAGCACGGATGGACTTGCCCTCCCTCATACCCTAGGGAGATCTGATTGCTTTAACTGTGTAGTATCTTACTCTCCAAGTAGTCTTCCTGGTCCTGTCCTGCAAGGAAGAGCTGGATGTAATGATGATGATCCCATTTTTCCCAATTCCCAATCTGCTCCATCCTTCTCTGGCATACATGCTCCATGTAAGTGGTCCAGAGGACTCCTGCCTTTGTGTCTTGCTCCCAGGCCTTGCACCATCTGTCCCTCTCACTTTTCTTGGAGCCTGTACTCATCTTCCTTTTTCTCTAGTGATTATTCCTGAATGACTGGTTGTTCTTTCATTCTCTGAGAAATAAAAAAAAAAGTGTCTGTGTACAGGGAGAAAAAAAAATCTTCTATGCTTCACCTGGCAGAGGAGAGATGGCACAGAAAATGCAAAGTGGATGTGTGCAGCTGTGTGAACCACTGGAAAATTATGTCAGGATGTCAGCACTGGGGGTTGCTCTGCATGTCCCAGGTGGAGTGGGAGACATGGTGTCTGAGGGATAGATGTTCTTCTGTCACTCCAGCCTCCCTTTCCCTGTGTGAGTGATGTAACTGGGTTTAAGTTGTTAGTGTTTTTCCATTTCAAGGCTTTTCAGTGCCCAGCTGTTTGAGCCAAGTGTTCCTTTAGCATTTGAGGCTCTCTGTGCAGGGAAAGATTTGCATCTGAGTTGTTTGGCATTCATTTGCTGTCCAGTGGGTCTCCTGTCTAGAAAGGTCTGCAGTCGGGTCAGAAGCTGAGTTAATTTGCACTGGAAGGCAGGCATACTTTGTTTTGCATGCTGGTTTCTTGCAGAAATCCCATTTGAGGTATTTGTTCTCTTATTGAAGCCATGTTAAAAGCCATGGCAGACTTCCTGCGAGGCTGGGAAAGAGACAGCTCGCCTGAAAGGTGCAAATTAAACCTGTGCTCAGAAAAAAACTGCCATTGCACTGTTAATGTGGGCCTTTTTTCAGAGTTTTGAGGCATTTTGCTTGTAACTGAGGAAGAAATACTTACCAAGAGTCCTGTGGGAAGTGGAGTTGCCTCCAGAGTTCAGTTTGGATGAAACACTTCGAAAATTCAGGGGAAAAGTGCCAGAGGGTCTTTAACTCTCATTTGGATCAGCTCATGAAATGATCAGACAGGGCAGGCATTTTGGCACAGCTTGCCTATGAGGAAGGAGACTTGGGAAGAGCAGCTGTGTGGAGCTGTGGTGCTGCTGGGAATGGGGAATGTGGCCACTGTTCAAACACAGGAGGTGTTTGGTTTGAAACTTGAGTATCCAAAACCTTTGCTCTTCCCTGCCTGGGTGCCAGAATTGGGACCTGTGTGGGTCATCTCCTATGTCTCCCCAGTAATCTGTCCTTCAGGGATTGCTCCAGAGCCCACTTCCAGCTCCCAGCAGTGTGTGTTTGCATCCCAGGTGGTTGTCACCACTGACAGCACAAGGACCATGGGTGCAGCAGGAAGGGTCCCAATGGGCTGGAGTAGAGATACTCCAAAAACATATGCTACAACTCTGTGCATTGGAGATGCTGTTTGCACAGTCCCCAACTCATCCCAGCCTGAGGGTGCTCCTGAGGCCTCAAATACACCTTTTTCATGGCCTAGAGCAACATTGTCAGGGCTTTGACAGGTAGAAAGTAATCCCTACTGAGTGGTATCAGCCCTTGAGCTTTCCTTCACCTCCTCTTGCACCCCAGCCAGCCCAGGAGGGAGCTGGGAGAGGCACCCATCAGTGATCCCAGGGCCGTGCCATCTGTGGAGGGTCTGGTGCCAGTGGAGAGCCAGCTGTGGGCTGCAAAGTGTTAAAGAGGCATTGACAGTAAACAGAAAGAGAGGACAAAGCAAGTCTGCTGTAATTATGTAGCATTTATTATTAATACGCTGGAATTGCTGGAAGCAGGCTCTGTAATGTGAATACTGATACAGAGGTTCAGAAGACAATTTAGCTCATCTGTCTGTTTATTAGTTCCCTCAGCTCCGGCAGGCAGTGAACTAAAGCCTTGTTTGCCACTGCCTTGTTGCAGTCCCTCCCTCTGCCCCTGAACTCTCTGCTGTTACCATAAAGAAACCTGGGTTTGTTCATCCGCCGTCCGGGCGCTGCAGCAATGTGTGGTGTGATCCTGGACAGCCAAGCAAGGCTTTAATCCTTGACCTGAGCCTGCCTGTTTGCCAGGCATGGCCCAAAGTGTGGCACTGGGCTGGGCAGAGCCATTGCCTTTCTGAGAGCAGCACAGCCACAGCTGATGCTGGAGTGGGATGTCCCAGCTCCCGGGGCACAGGGCTGCGCATCCTTGGGGCAGCAGCAAGACCACATGGCATGGGCTGCTGCAGGTTAGGGCCCATCATCATGGCGTTGTAATGAAGGGAGAAGGCAGGAGAGCTTTAGGAAGCTGCCTGGGAAGTAATTTGGGAAGCTGGCTGGGAAATAATTAAAGGCTGCTGGGGTGGAGAGAGCAAGAAGAAGTTAAACCATCTGTCAAGGGTTGCAACAAGTTTCCTTTTCCTTCTGTGGCTTGGTAGGATTTGTCATTCTCACTTCTGTCCAAGTTTCTGAGCTTCAGCCTGGGTTTTTTCTGCATATCCTGAGCATATAGGGCATCCATTCCCTTATGTATTATACAGCAGTTTAAAGAGGATTAAGACAATAGCTAATCTAAATGATGAATGATGTAGATTGCTCAGCCTCTGAGCCACCATGGTTTTTCTTGCACACAGATTAGTCAGCTCAGTAGCTAAATATTGGGGCAAACAGTATAAATCCATACACATAAGCCTCCCTGGCTTGAATAGGATAGAAGGATTTCGAAATGGGCTCCGACACCACTCTGTGTCTTGTCACGGCGTCTGCGGCCGCCTCGCTGACACGACGGATGGGGAAGGAGGCTCGGTGGCGGCTGGTGCACAGCCCAGGTGGCCCAGGAAATGCAGCATCCAGTGCTGCTCGGTCGATGCTGCTATCAGATATGGATGGTGGCAGGAGAGGGAAGGGATCGATGCTGCTCACCTCCCTGCTGCTGGAGCCGGCTGTGGGCTGCTTGAGCCAGGGGAGGCTGATCCGGTCTCTGAGAGAGCAGTCTGCAGAGGGATAACATGGGCTGGTGGGGTTTTACTTGCACGAAAAGGCTGGTACCTGCCCTCTGTCCCAGTATCAGTGCCAGGATGGTGCTGGCAACCCCCAGGGAGTGCGACCTGTAAGAGAGAGCTTTTACTAGCACTGGACTGACAGCAGGTTTTTCTTAAGCTCTGAAGCAGAAGGATTTAAATCTTTTATTTATATGTCTGGTCGAGCCTGTCAGAGTTGTGTCAAATATTTTTGACAAGCAAAAATGCCATTTGCTTCAGCTTAATGAAAAATTATTTTTCTTTTCTCCCCCCCTCCCCCCAGGAACTAAAGGAATTGTAGTTTCGATTGCAGGTCTAAAAGCTCCTCAGGAAAAAAACCTCAGCACATCACAAAACAAAACTTAAAACCTGATTGTTGTGAGAGTTGGCTGTTAAAAGAGGCTCTAGGCTGATGTTTTGGGTCTGTGTAAAATGAGGGTCTGGAGAGCATTCAATCATATGGTATCTCCTTTTATGAAGCTTTCTGGGCATATTATTCTAATGACGTTTAATGGCACTGATTTATTCGTCTTAACCAAGTGGGTCTTTTCCCAGTCCCACATCATTTTAATTTGTTCTCCTTCTGAGAAGCATGAGAGCTGGGACTGGCTTGACTTGGAACAGAAGAAGAGCTGTGTTGGTGGTTGTCTCATCCCTCCTGGTGGGGATGCATCTGGCTGTCTAAGGCTGAGGGTTGTGTGGAGGCAAAGCTTGCATCAGGACCAGCACTTGTCAGAAGACTTGTTCTCGAATTTTCTCTGCTTCTCTGGAAACAATTTGTTGTCTTGTTGTTCAGTAGGGAGCAGTGTGGACATTATGGTTTGGCCAACACAGCATGTCTAGCCCAAGGTCCTGTAGCTAAGTAAGCCCCGTGTTAGGGAAGATGAAACAAGAAAGCCTTATAAATATGATTGCCTGAGAAAAGATTTTGAGAATATGGAAACTGTAAGCGAGATTGAAATGAAAGTGACCTTTGACATACCAAGCCTCAGTTACTGAACAACTGAAAGACAATGTCTTGAATGTAACCCCCTCTTGTTTAAACAAGACCCTCTGCTTACAGATAAGCATGGTAATGTAAGGATTCTTACAGGCTGTATGTAAATGCTATAGGATTTGTATTTTGTACTAGATTAGTTAGTAGGAATTAGAATATTCAACACAGAAAAGGATTTACGGCATTGTAACAGGAACTTTGTGGTCTTTTTGTTTTTTGCTCTTTCCCTGTGCTTCTCCTTCTTTGTTGTCCCCCCCCTTGCTGCTCTAATCTACTCTGCTCTGCTCTTATCTCTTTCTCTCTTGGGCCTGCTCTGAGCTGTGGCTGGCAGCTCCAAGCAGGGCCCTTGTACTCATGCCCTTTGCAATAAACGAAGTTCCAGGACCTGGCTTTAGAGATCTCTCATATCTGTCCGCTGAACCCACCTGCTCTCCGACAGTCATCCTACAGTCTCCTACAGCCCTGCCTCCTCCTTCTTCCCAGGCTGAAAAGCCTTGGTGTGCTTGGAATGCCCTGATGCAGAAGATGCTTTGTTCCCTTCCCCTGCGCCTCTTCTTGTCTCACTGCTCCCTTTCTGGGAGGGCCCGAACTCTGTGTGGTGACCAAGTGCCAGTCACACCATGGAGTTGTACAGTGACAACACGGTCTGGTTTGGGGCAGAGGAGTGCTGGACCCTGTGGCATAGGTCATCTACACCTCAGGACATGTTTACAAGCCCTGCTCAGGAATGCAGGGTGGATCTGTGTCTGGATTTTACCTGGTCTCCTCATTGAGTGAGATCTGGGTTAACATTCAGTCTGGGTCACAGCTGACTGTGGAGAAGCTCTGGGTGCCACAGCTAGAACTGCGCACTGATCCCTTCAGCTGGCTGCATAGTGTGGGCAGAGACACAGATACTGCAGGCTTGGCAAAAAGATCATGTGACACCCCCACACCCTCTTTCCCCCTCTGTCCAGAGTTCCAGGCCAGGCTTGCTTTGCCTACGCCCTCATCTTTGGACACAGATCTCCCTTCTCCATAACCTAGCCCAGTGCTTGGTAAGAGACCCTTTCTTGGGTGCCAGCTGGGAGGAGGGTAGGGCAGTGAGACAAGCTGACAAACACTCACTGCTCATCCTGAGCTGTTTGTCTGTGCATCCTGACTCAGGATCAAGCTGTCACAGCCCAATTCCCTGCCTTGTGTTGCCTCCCTGGGGAGCTGTCAGGAGGCTGCTGGAGCCATGCGGTAACACGGGTCTCGGGGAGGCAAGCAAGGTCAGATGTCTGCCCAGAAATGAGATTGGCAATGATGCCACCGGTGCTGACAAATGGCCTGTCATTAATCTCTGACTCATGGCAGCAGAGAGGGCAGCAGTGGAAGAAACCCATGAGGTCACTGGCAGCCTCTCTCCCCCGGGACCCGCACACAACTTCCACCCTAAACCTTTCCACATAGGGTGGGCTCATCCACCAGGATGGGAGGGGGTTCTTTTCCTACACACCTGCCCTGAGTTTTTGTGTTTGTATGCTAGTGCATGGCACAACTCCAGATGAGCTGCAGTCAAGCCCCTAAGCACCTGGGAACTGGCACAATCATACAGTCCCCGTGGAAACTGGATTTTGGCTTGTAGGAGAACTCTGGCTCAGCACTGGTACAAGCAGGATGAAAGTTGAAACAAAGCTTGTGCTATCAGTATGTTGCAATACCGTTGTGATACACGAGGTGCTGTGCTGCTGGGAGATGCTGCAGGGAGCTGGGGGAGACCAGACTGGGATGCTCAAACCCTAGGTGTGCTCCCTCATGCTGGGGCATTGCCGGGGCTGGGTCTGCAGGGCACTCAGCCCTCTTGCAGAGCAGCCTTCCCTCCTCTCCTGCTCTTTGAGTCTCTTCTCATGCTTTTTATAGAAAGGAGGTCTTTCCTCAGTTGCAAAATACTCCTTGGATGTTATAGCCAGACAGGACTTTCTGTGGCAGTGGATGCTGGTGGAGATGCTGCACTCCCTGCTCAGCCCTGCTGGTGAGCTGCACAGGACTGAGCTGCCTTTTAGGGCAGCTGTTGGTGCTACAAGTACAACCTTTTTATACGTGCAGGGAAGAGGTGACTTTCTCCTCTGGATTATTTGGGAGTTGTTTCAGCCTCTTCTGGGACATAAGGAGAGGACACATAGCTGTTCCACCTCGACTCACTCCAGAGGCTTGAACCACTCAGCTTGCAGTGGGGAGTGCATTGGCAGCAGCAGGCAGAGGCTGCAATGTGGGATTGGGTTTGGGATTGGGATTGGGATTGGGATTGGGATTGGGATTGGGATTGGGATTGGGAGTTTCTGTGCCGGGGAGGGGAGAGGGGTGCACTGATGGGGATAAGAAGGTGCTGATTTTGGAGAGTGAGGGCTGCCACCACCCCAAGCTGCTGCAGCAGTGGTGCAGCCTGAGCCGTGCCTACAGGACCTTCCCCCTCTGCCTCTGCTGAGCTACGATTTAATTTTTCACTTTTCTTCCGTCCCCTCTTAACTGGAAGAAGTCCTAAATAAAGTTGCTGTCACTTTTATTTATGGGCACAGAGGAAGACACGGACAAAAATCCTGTGTGCTCCTGACAGCTACAAAGCATCTGGCTGTTTTTCCTTGCTCACCTTGGTGAGGCAATCAATCTGGGCACAGGCAAGCACCCTCCCCGGGTGCATGGGGCTCCCACCTGCCCCTGCCCAGGACAGTCTCTGAAGTTGGATGGGAGAGGGCTCTACATCCTGGGTCCTGGCTGTTTCAAAGCCAGGCTTGTCTGGGAACACCTGTCCTAAAATCCTGGACCCTTGAAAATACAGATGCATGAACGTGCCTGCCTTAAGAATCCATCACAGGCTTCTTGTCTCCATCTTGATTGGTTCCAGTGAGGTCAACTTTTTTTAATAACTCCTGGACTTCAGCAGGGAAAACTATTTCCTTCAGGAAATAATATAATTAAGGCTGCCTGACACTTCTGATTATAAGCCCCTGTCTTCAGTCGCTTGAAACTACGCCAGCTTTTAACCATTTGGACTGAAACTTCACATGTCTCTGCCTCCGGCTGAATTTTTTTGGAAAATTTTAGCAAAGAGAGTTTTAAGCTGCTCTCAGAACAGGGNTCTCTCTGCTGTACCATGCAGATGCATCATGTGGGACATGCAGCATGCCCTGAGTGCTGGGCTTCCTCCAGCGTTTTGCAAGGACCTGTTTAAAAAGTTAATGCTTTTCCAGGCAGGTTTCTCTTAAGTCACCTCGTTGCTATAGAAATGGCCAGATCGGGGATATTTC